>VDFB02168118.1:217655263-218255263 GCA_007258455.2 Sequoia sempervirens
TCTAAATTTCTCAACTGAAAAGTCTTTGCATGGTCGAGTAGAAGTCATATTTTCGCATTTCTGACGTTCTGGGTTGTCTTAGAATCTTTTTCTGGACAAAACCCATATCTCAGATTTTTCGCTGAAAATTGTGCTTCAATAGGCTATTTTTACCCTCAGCAGGTATTTTTAGCTTTCCAGAAAAGTTGTCAGAATATAGCCGTGTTCACAGTCAACAGGCGAGTTTTTCATAGTACAATACACACAGATTGAATTCAAGACCAAATCGGTTTTAATTCATGACTTCATCAGAAAAGCTGAGACCGATTTGTATCAAGCTGCAGAAGAGATGTTGGCTAACACGTCAGTTACGGAGCCGCCAAAGTTGCCAGTCAGTGAAATGCTGGTTGAGTGTGCAAAGATTGCAAAGATTGCTCAAGTTGCTGACATTCAGATGCTGATGCAGTTGACAGCCTCGTTGAGGGATTGGTTGCTCGAGATCACAACCAGTAGACTTCAGTTTCTCACCTCTCAGGATAGACATTATACACAGGAGTTAACTTGGCGTTACCCTTTCAAGTTAACTAGCTGTCTCACCTCATGCATGTCTATTCTGAGATTCATCTTGTTTACTTGGAGTTTTATTTAGGGTTTTACGTTAACTGATGATAGTCTTCCAGTTAATTTGTGTTCAATAAGGACGTGCATGCTCGCACAATTGTCCATTTTAGATTAGATGTTTCAGTCAAACTGAGGGTAGTTTCCCAGTTGACTGTATAGTTTACTTAATTAGTGTTTGCTGTTTTGCATGCATTGCAAGAATCCATAGATGACACAAGGTGATTTTAGGTTCCCTACACCTTGATGTATATAAATAAGAGCTTACGCTCATTTGTAAATAACTTTTGCTTGAGAGAGAAATATATGCTGCGCCTACCTTGCCCTCAATATTGCTCTTTTGGTATTTGTTCACGTGTCTTCACTATTTCGATGAATTGTTATGCCACATAGGGTTTCATGCAATTGTGATGGTGGATTCTTTATGTCTTGTCAATCTTTTATCATTTCAATCAAGTGTTATGCCACATAGGGTTTCGTGAGATTGTGATGGTAAAATCGTTTTGTGAAGTCTTTACTACTTTCAATCAAGTGTTATGCCACATAGGGTTCCATAAGATTGACGTGGTAAATTCCTCCCATAGTTAGATCTGTTTGAGCATCTTTATCATTGAAATCAATTGTTATGCCACATAGGGTTCCAAGAGATTGAGGTGATAAGGCTGTTTTGTGTTAATTTACCATTGTGATTGATCGTTATGCCACATAGGGTTTCGAGAAGTTGCTGTGATAAATTTGTTTCGTGAATCTTTATCAATATAATCGAAGGTTATGCCACATAGGGTTTCGTGGGATTATAAAGATAAAGGCTGTTTTGTGAAGACTTTGCTGTTTCGATCGAGTGTTATGCCACATAGGGTTCCATAAAATTGTCTTGGTAAAGTCTTAAATCTGTTTTGTGCCCAATAAGCTTGTTTAGATTGAGATGATAGTTGCGCCACCTTGCCTTCAAGTAGAGAATCTAAACACGTTTATCGTCTATAATCATCCCTGCTCCATTTCCTCATGCTCTGTTTTCTTGAGGAAACTGGATAGATTTAAAGTAGTTAGCTTAGTTGTAGTTAATGATCTGCGAAACCAGAAAATCCTTAGCTGCAACGTTCTTGGTTTTCTTAACCTTGTGCCTCTTCCAGCTGAGAACAAAAAGATAGGACTTAGATTACTTTTCTTTTCCACGCATTCCAGCACAACGAGGGAGCTTCCCTCCAATTTGAAGAGCACTCATTCATGTAGTGTACATAGCTGTCCTGATAAAACCTGCACTCCAAAGGTGTTAGACATTTACCAACATACTCACAAACCGATTTTTAGATCTTCCAGAAGATACGTGTAGTTTAAGCAATCCCTATTATCCAGTTCATCAGCATCCACAATCCAAGTGTAATAGGTAAGACATCGACCATAGTTTCAATAAATAAATGCCACATTAGTGGCTCTAGCAAGTTATTCCTGCATCCCTTGTTCCTCATCCTCACCTTACATTTTTCCTTACTTCTTCCTACCCATATTGTTGTCCTCCCTATTTCATTTATTATCAATTTTTGTATTCCCACCAGAGCTATTTTGCTGTCTCCCTATTTCCTCCCAGACAACTGGCCATCTTCATCTGTACAGATGAATATTACAGAATTATATCCAGTTACAACTATACATAACCCCAGGCAATGGCTTCTTAAGCTTTAGACCACATGGACTTTTGACTGTCAACTTCTAGTTCTATAAAACATTTGATCTAATCCAAAAGAAATTCTTGAACTAATATGATTTCAGTTTAAGTTAAAACTTAATATCAAGAAAATTAAATAAGTGTGACAGATAAAGAATTTATACGACAGGATATGTAGGAAAAAAATGTATAGTTTGCCTTAGTACACTTTTCTTCCGAAGTTACCAGAAAGTGGTTAACACAGACATGCAGATGTGGCAGATTTCCAAAATTTTAGGATTCAACAATCTATAGAGCTTAGAGTTTTGTAAAAATATGGACTAATAAACATAAAAATACGAAGAAAAAAAGGAAAAAGGTTGTTTTTTAATGCAAATTTCCATTTAATTTTATAGGACTAAATTTATTCAAATATGGATACATTTGACAATTTCCCTAGACCACCAACTTATAATCCAAAAATATAGGTAGGACATTTTTAGTGCAAAAATGCATTTTTTTTTTTCTATTTACAATAGATCACTGGTACTAGCCATAAATTACTAGCAATCATAAAAAGTCAACACCAAGATCAACCCATTAAAACAAAAGCTGGTTCCCATTCGAAGGTCTGTTGTTGATTTTCTACTATGTTTTTCTGATCAGGAAAGTTGAAAGAAGAGGATTTAACAAATGCTCTAAAAAAGCCAAATCCATGGAATGTGAGCCTACCTTGGAAGTACACGGCATGACACGGGCACTAGCATTCTCTAGACTTGATCTTAGAATATAGCAAAACTTTTTAGCATCCCCACGGTCTTCAAAAGCAATAACATGGCGATACTTAGCCTTTGGTTCAAGGTCTGGAGCCATTTCCAATGAGTAGAAACCTCTCACCAATTCACCATCTTTGTTTCTATATAATTCAATGCACTGCATAGGAAAGCAAAAATCCCATAAGCCATTAAATATTAGATATTCATGCAATTTATGTATTGAAAAATAGGGAAAAAGTTCCTCTAATTTAAATTGTAGCTACACAACTAGATATCTTATGAATCATTCAACATACATCATGGAATTAAATGAGATTGAGAAAATTGGGTCATTTATGGAGAGATATTTATCAGTTCAACATCAAGCCACACACCTCTACCCCAATGGTGTAATATGGTGCATGCATCATGTCTGGATAGATCACATATCAATAAGCTAGGAACTGAAATTTTGACCATGATAATATCACTCAAAACATGTATGCCATCTGATAAAGTTGGAATTCGTCAACCTCGTATGAAAATAGCCCTTTGTTGTCATGGAAAAAATTTAAAAATGTGTTTTAAGTGATCAAAAATTTTATGTCAATGTAAAACTCAACTTAGGAGCAAACACAAGATTTTGATGAAATACAATTTAAAGAATATTCAAATAGAACATTTAATAGCTCCAGAAAACCTTGTGCATATAATACATTTGTTGTAACTCCATACTTTCTGATTTAGGTGAACACAGGGATGGGGCATCCAGCCAAAGACTAACCCAAAGAAAACTATTATTCTGAAGCCTAGAAGATGAAATGTTGTATAATGTCCATAAATGACAAAGTAAGCATCTATTACAACTGTACTAGAAGTCACTGAGCAATAAAATTGCAAACTGCAAATCCAACAGAAACCAGAACTATTATGAAGTTAATCAACTATGTATAATGGATGCCAAGGTAGGGTGGGATGTTGAGAACCAAGGAAATCTAACTGACAGCTTTAATAATGGCATACGGACCATAGTCAAGAAGCATGCGCATGCCTTGCAATTTTTTCATTTTCGTGTGCAAGAAACTCTAATCAATCTTAAAGGTGTGATAACTCATTGTTCATTGTGCTATTTGGGATCAGGTGATGCTCTGTAATCAATCTTGAAAGTGTGATAACCCATTGCTCATCCTGCTATTTGGGATCAAGTGATACTCCAGTTGTGTATGGATGCTCTGCATCCATTCTACTATTTTTTGTCTCTCATGTGCTTCAGATATAGACAGAGTTCTATTGAAAATAGTAACTGGTAGAATTAACTGAAACTTGAGGTAAGGCCAAATGGGTTGGGTTCAATGGAGATGTAAAGAGCTTCATCATAAGTATGATGGATGAAAGGAAGGTTCTCAGAAGGTTCTCATAACATATGCTAGATAATGATGATTATACACCTGTGGGAGTTGCATTACAGCCTGAATGAGTATTTCTAATACCCATCAATCCCTAATGAAAAGCTACAAATATATCCCATAGAAACTGCCAGCAATGCCCGTGCATACTCCAAAATTATTCAATTAATTTATAGTCACAATTATATGCAATAGACTGTCAAAACTTATAAGTGTGTATATACATTGGATAAAAAACAATTTAGCAACTAATTGTGCATTGATGGTCTTCCTAAACAGAACAAGAACTTCCATTTCAGAAACCCTATCAACAGCAACCCATGCACCCTCTTTGTGCAGTCAACAGCAACCCATATACCCTCGTTGTGCAGTCAACAGCTTCACAAAGAAATTCATAGACATCAATTCCCAGATGAGAGGGGATACATAAGGAAGTGTAAAACTGTCACATCTGGTTGGCAAGCTTTGTGGAGCAGTAGATTATACAAGACATAATATATACCAAGTTGCCAGTACTGGTACAGGCTCGGGCTCGGGCTCAATTAGGGATTCAGGTTCACCTGTATGGCAAATTCCGCGCCCCCTCCAGGCATGGGTACAGCTGTAAAAATATATTTGATATTTGATACTAAAAATAAATTAAATAATAGAATTGAAAATACATTTCATAATTCATTCATATCTGTATGTCAAATCATAATTCATAGCATGTAATTTTGTAAATATCATATATCTACATTTCATTATTTGAATTGAAAAGATAATTGATAGCTCAATTTTATATCATATAATATTATATATATAATATATCTATATCTCAAATCACTACAAAACTTGAAAATAGTAATTACAATTAAAAAATTGTTTCTTCCTCTCCATTGAAAGCATCTACATTTAAGTCATCACTTGGTTCAACTTCATTTGAACCACAAGCAAGCACAATGCCATTCCTAGTAGCTACATGAACATCATGTGTAGGAGCCTTGTCGTCATCTATACGACTCTGGAAAGCTCTAAAACAGATGCATCCAAGTTGGCACACTCAAGGGCTATATCCCAAATCTGTCACCCCTTCCTCACAGTCAACTTTCTAATATGATAGGAGGTGCAAGTTGAAATGGACGTAGACCAAATCTTTTGCATTTTTTGCAGCCAACCAATTGCACTTAACTAAGTGAATAAATATGTACTCCAATTCCGCTCAATGGAAGAAAAACTTACAACCTATTGAAATTGGAAGGAAAGTCAATACAACTTAAAAATGCAAAAGAATGGTAAAAAATTTTAAAATTAAAAATTAGAAATGCTTACCTATTATAGAATTTTGATTGCAAGAGGTTGGAGGCACATATAACTTTGCCCCTTGAGGTACCACCATGTACGAGTGTTCATCCAGTACTTATCTCGAAGAGCACAAATAAATCTTGTGATGAACCTACCAAATTCAGTCCTAACCTTATCCACCACTTCTAGATTTCAAAAGATTCTTTGGAATGCTTTTTTGTACCCATCAGCAACTTCATTGTCTCTATATGGTGTCGTTCTCCTAGGCAAAGAAGGTATTTTTGTGCTATAATATTTGGGAGAGAATACATATGCAAGGAGATGGAAGGGTGTAGTCATATTGTTTCAACAATTAGGAATGATTTTGTTCACCCTTTGGAAAAATGTTGCTTCGAGGTCATTCTCCTTCTCTGCTATTATGGCCCTTATTTTTTATATCATAGAGTCCATGCCATCATAAATTTCTCTCAAATATAGACAATCTATATCAATGTACTGTAAGGAAGCTAAGGTAGCAGAACAACTTCCTACACTAATCTTGAGAGGAGAATAATGCAAAACTTTACATATCTTTAATAATTACAGATACTTAAACACGAATATCACGCATACCACAACACAGTGATTTACGTGGAGAAAACCCTTTCGGGAGAAATACCCCACACTCCAGAAGCCACCCAATATATTATTCAGAAATCACAAAGATTACAGTATACTTGCAGAGCAAGCTTCTCACAGGAGTATCACCACCAGAGATCAAGAGACAACATGACCGCTATTAGACTCTCAGAATACATCACCGTCTACAATCATAGTACAAGCCCTCATAAAATAGGGTTACATTCTAGGGCAAGACAGGCCAACAAAATATCCACCATTAGAACTAAAACCTAATAATTAACAGTCTAGATTTACAATATATCATTTTAATGTATGTTGGCCATTTTAGTAGTTTCCTAAAAAAGTTAACACACTCACATTTTGCTCCTCAACCCACCCTGTGCTCCCATTGTATATTACAACTATCGATGTAACTAGGAAATATATAATTGCAAGGTTGAGACACATTTTCCCAACAAATCTCCCACTTGTCGAACACCTTGCAAGAGCAACAGGACGGAGTAAACATTCTCTTAATTGCTAGGGGTCGAAAGGCCCATAGTCTTTGAACACCATCTGAACTTCTCTGTGCTCATAGGCTTAGTTAAAGAATCGGCAACATTCATCAAAGTATCTACCTTAACCAGCTTCACCCTGCCATCTTCAACCATATCTCTAACAAAATGATACTGTACATCAATATGCTTGGTCTTGGCATGAAATATTGGGTTCTTAGCTAGACATATCACACTCTGACTGTCGCAATAAATTGTCATTGCACCTTGTTTTATTCTAATATTTGAACATAGTCTCTTAAGCCAAATGACTTCTTTACAAGCATGAGTGGCTGCCATATACTCTGTTTCAATAGTGGACAAAGCAACCACAGCCTATCGCTTACTCATCCAACTAATTGCACCACCAAATAAAGTAAACACATAAGCACTGGTGGGTTTTCTACTATCAACATCACCTGCCTAGTCTAAATCCACATAACCATGAATATCAAGGGAAATATCGTCTTCAATCATATTACTATGATAACATAAAGAATAATCTAAGGTACCCCACGAATATCTGAAGACTCTTTTAACTGCATCCCAATGAACTCTACCAGGATTAGTCATATATCTGGAAAGAACTCCCACTGCTTGGGCAATGTCTGGTCTTATACAGACCATAGCATACATCAAACTTCCAACTGCACTCCGGTAAGGCACTATGCTCATGTCTTCCGTCTCTGTTGGAGATGGACAATCTGAAATAAATAACTTTGTTCCAATTGAAACAGGAACACACAGTGGTCTACAATCCTACATATCAAACCTCCGCAAAATCGAGTTAACACGCCTACTTTGGCCAAGCCATAGCTTTCTGTTCACTCTATCTCTTTTAATTTTCATCCCAAGAATGTGTTTAGCTACACCAAGATCTTTCATTTCAAATTTAGCAGCAAGTTGAGATTTCAGTTCTGAAATCATACCTTTCCCTCTACCACTAAATAACATATCATCAACATATAATGCAATAAACAGGAAACGATCACCATTAGTTTTATAATAAACACAATGATCTGATTTATAACACTCAAATCCCAAACTCAACACATATGTATCAAGTTTTTGGTACCACATCCTAAGACTCTGTTTTAGGCCATACAAAGATTTCTTCAATTTGCAAACCAATTTACTTTTACCTTTCACCACGTAGTGCTCTGGCTATGTCGTATAAATATCCTCTTCCAAATCACCATGAAGGAAAGCAATTTTCACATCCATTTACTCAACCTCTAAATCATAAGCAACAGCAATAGAAAGCAAAAATCTAATGGATGTCATTTTTGCAACGAGAAAATATCTCACCATAAACAACACCCTCAACTTGAGAGTTAACCCTTCGCAACCAACCTTGATTTGTACTTCTCAATACCTCCATCTGAACCAATCTTTTTCTTGAACACCCATTTGCAACCAACAGGTTTTCATACTTCAGGCAATGGTACAAGATCCCATGTATCATTCTTTTTCAAAGATGTCATTTCTTCATGAATAGCAATCTTCGAGGATTTTGCATCATTCATACCTAGTGCCTCTTTTACAGATCTGGGTTCATCCATGTTAGTATTCAAAGTGAAAATACATCTCCAATCATCAAGTGAATACCTTTCAGGTGGTTGTCTATGTCTTGTAGACCTACGAACACACTGAGTTGGAGGTTCTTCCTCCTCTTCTGAAGATCCAGAGCTAGATGAGCTCTCCTCAACTTCTTTTCTATCTTTGGGCCTCAATTCAACTTTCTCAAGTGTAGAAGGAAATTGAATCACATCTTCCTGTTTACTTTGTTATGGTTGCAATATAACAGAAGAAGGCTTAGTTTCTCTAAAAATAACACTTCTACTATGTATTACCTTTTGTGCAACAGGATCCCAAAGCTTGTATCCTTTCACACCATAACTGTATCCAATGAAGATACATTTCACAACCTTGTTCTCCAACCTTGTTCACTTCTCCTTTGGCACATGTGAATATGCCTCACAACCAAAAACTCTAAGATGTCTTAATGAAGGCTTGTGACCCGACCATGCCTCTATAGGCGTCTTATCAACAAGAGCTGATGTAGGAGACCTATTAATCAGGTAACAGGCAATGGCAACAGCTTCAGCCCAAAACCTTTGTTCTAGGCTAGGACCACTTAATATACTCCTAACCTTCTCCATCAGTGTCCTATTCATTCTTTCTGCAACTCCATTCTGTTGTGGAGAATACGGAGTTGTCTTCTGTCTACGAATACCACAATCTTTATAGAATCTATCAAATTCGGTAGAGTAAAATACCGCCATTATCAATCCTAAAACATTTTATTTTCTTTCCAATCTGCAACTCTACCATTGCTTTAAATTCTTTAAATCGACTGAAAACTTCAGATTTACACTTTAGAAAATATTACCATGTCCTTCTACTATAATCATCAATAAATGAAACATAATATGAGGATTTATCAATCAAAGGAACATCTACAGGACCAAACACATCAGAATGAATAAGATCCAATACACCACAAGATATATGAGAACTCGAGTAAAACTGAACACAGTTTTGTTTTCCATAAATGCAATGCTCACAAAAATCAAATTCAAGATTACAATCAGGCAGACCTTCAACAAGGTTTTATTTTTCAAGGTCCTTACACCCTTTTCTCCAATGTGGCCAAGTCTCAGGTGCCATAACTTAGTTTACTCTGCAGGTAACTTTGATTCAGAAGAAAGAGCACTCTTGGGTACCCAAAAACCATGACCATCTGCTAAAGGTGCAACCCCCACTTCTTCCACAGACTTGCTTTTCATAGAAGTACTATTGCACAGTGCATGCATCAAGCTTATACAATGTGCCATACTCTGCAGGTAACTTTGATTCAGAAGAAAGAGCACCCTTGGGTACCCAAAAACCATGACCATCTGCTAAAGGTGCAACCCTCACTTCTTCCACAGACTTGCTTTTCATAGAAGTACTATTGCACAATGCATGCATCAAGCTTATACAATGTGCCATATCTAACACCTCTAGCAATCACCATAGCACCTCTGACCATCTTGCATCCTGCATCAAAAAATACTACCTGCACACTTGCATCTATTAGTTTGCTCACAGATAACAAATTTTGTGTTAAATCAGAGATATGCAACACACCATTAATCCTTTTTATTCTACTATCAGGAAACCTGATTTTAACTTTACCACAGCCAACAATGTTTAAATGAGAATCATCACCCAAGTACACCTTACCTCCATCTAATTCTTCATATTCAGAAAACCAATCTCTATTAAAGGCCATATGGAAAGATGCACCTGAGTCAATTAACCATGCATCATTACCTGCACAAGTTGTCAAAGTTGCAATGAATGCGTCAACACTTTCCTTCTCCGACTCATAATCAAAATCAAATCTCTTCCTTTTTTTTTTCTTTTCTTTTTTGCATTCCTTACGAACATGTCCAAGCTTACTGCAGTTCCAGCAAAATAACTTTGGACTTTCCAGGAGATTTAGATCTCCCCTTGAACTTGGATTTTTCACGCTTCTCATTCTTCTTGCCTTTTTCCTTAGGTCTTCCACGAACATTTAGGGCCTCCTTGGCACTGATGGATATCTTCCTCCTCATCTCTTCAAAAAGCAAAGAACCCACCACATCTTCAGTCTTCAATATAACATAAGTACTCCCAATATCCATAACAAAAGAATCCCACGAATCAAGTAAAGAACAAAGCAGGATCTGACATTTCTCTTCCTCATCCATTTTAACACCAACTGATGCCAACTGAGCCACCAGCATATTGAATGCTTCCAGGTGGTCTGTAGTTCGTCCACCCTCTTCCATTCTCAAGGAATACAATTTCTTCCTCAAGAAAATCTTGTTCACTAAAGATTTAGCTTGATACAACTCATCAAGTTTCTTCCATAGTTTTTGTGCAGAGGTCTCTTCATGGACTTTGATTAAAACAGAGTCTGCCAAGCACAATCTGATTAGACCCTTGGCTTTACGATCCATAAAATCATATTGAGCAGCTTGAGTAGGATTTGCAAGCCTTGAAACATTCTCGTCAACAACATTCCACAGATCTCGATCTATCAACAGATCCTCCATCTTTAGCTTCCACATCTCAAAATTATTTCCAGAAAATTTCTCCACCTCTATTCTCCTTGATGAACTTGCCATCTAAAAATCACAAAGTGTCTTCTGTACAAGCTCCCACTCAAATCTGGATTAGTTCAATAAAACCCAACAACCCACAACTGAAAGCAAAGGTGATCAAGCTTTGATACCACTTGTAAGGAAGCTAAGGTAGCGGAACAACTTCCTACACTAATCTTGAGAGGAGAATAAAGCAAAACTTTACAGATTTTCAACAATTACAGATACTTAAACAAAAATAAACACAAATATCACGCATACCACAACACAATGATTTACGTGGGGAAAACCCTTTCGGGGGGAAAACCCCACACTCCAAAAGCCGCCCAATATATTATTCAGAAATCACAAAGATTACAATGTACTTGCAGAGCAAGCTTCTCACAGGATTATCACCACCAAAGATCAAGAGTCAACATGACCGCTATCAGACTCTCAGAATACATCACTGTCTACAATCGTAGTACGACGCCCTCATAAAATAGGGTTACATTCTAGGGCAAACAGGCCAACAAAATATCCACCATTAGATCTAAAACCTAATAATTAACGGTCTAGATTTACAATATATCATTTTAATGTATGTCGACCATTTTAGGAGTTTATAGAAAAAGTTAACACGCTCACATTTTGCTCGTCAACGCCACCCTGTGCTCCCATTGTATATTACACCTATCAGTGTAACTAGGATATATATATATATATACTATCAACAATAACCTTTATATAATTGCAAGATTGAGACACATTTTCCCAACATGTACCAAATCATTCTCATGATGTGCTCAATAAAACTCAAGAAGTAGTCCACATGAGCCCACCGATCATCATTCAAGATCAATGATTTGACCTTTTGGGCCATTAATGTTTCCTATTAACCATGGCATTCAATGCCTCTCACAACTTCATAAGTCGTCTCAAAATGATTATGTGATGCAAAACAAGTCTCAACAACCTAATGTAATATAAGAAATAAGTTAATAACAAATTAAAATTTAAATAAGTAAACATGTCACATAAATTATTATAAAAGATATTGAAATTTCATAAATTTACCTTCATTAATTCCAAATTGTAGAAAATACTATAGATGTCTTATCACATGATGGTTACTCATGAACATTTGAATCTCCTCACTCTCAATATATCTATTTTTTACCCACGAGTGCCAATCTTTTGTATCACCAAGTTGAGGGAGTGGACAATACATGGTATCCAAAAAATGTGCTCATACCTTTCGTCAACCAAAGTACCTACCTACCCTACAATTTTTTGCATTGTCTATTATGACTTGAACAACACTCTCAACACACACCATCTCTATGGACACAATGAGGATTTTGGAAATGAAGATCGCATCCTTCACTTGTCTCTCACAATCAACTACCTTCAAAAACATTGCCCCTTTAAAGGACATTGAAATGGCATTAAAGGTCGGTTTTTATAGTCTTTCCATACATCGGAAACGATACACTCTTGTTTCAATTTGTGAATCCCTAATTGATTTTAGCAATGCCCCTATAGAAAGAAAAATATTTTGTCAATAAGGTGGTGCACACCTTCTCATACCCAAGACATATGTAACTAGAGAGTGTTTGACTCATTGTCATCACCATTTCCTGCTAATATGGTAATCTCACCAAGTTGAAAGGAAGTCTGAAAGGAAATAAAAAAAAGCAAAGGAAAGTACTAATAAAGAGCAATTGTTTGAAGGAAAGAGATTACCAAATAAGTTGAAGTAGCCAAACCAAGCACCACCAAAGCAAGAGAGACACAAGAATTTGTTAAGGGGAAAAAACAAGAAAAAACCCCAATATTATGAATGGAGGCAAAATGCCTAAAGAATAATACAAAGAGAGAGAGCTTCAGCCTTAGCTTGCTTGCATGAGTCTTGAAGAATGAGAGGAGAGGCACCTCAATAAGTAGAGGTGAGAAGGAGTTAGAATGTAACTCCCAACTCAATGAATGCCACCATTCATCTATGTGTGTGCAAAGTGTCACCTCTTAAGGAGGTGGTTACAAATATTCCTTAATAAAGGAATTAAAAAATAAGTCATCCTCACACATGTGTGAGATGACAAAAAGACAAAAGACTTGTAGGGATTCCTTTGGAATATTCCTACAAGTTAATAAAAAAATACAATTAAAGAATAACCTTTACCAAGTAAAGATTAATCTTCTAACAAAGTCCATTGGCATAGATGCAACATGCAATGTGTCATCTACATTGTCCCTCACCTCATTTTGAAATGCTCTCTCCAATGGGCCTCTTTGCAGGAAGAAATAGAGGGATCTTCCTCTTGGGTAGATGGTGTTTCCAAGAAAGGAAGTCGAGCAGCTACTATTGAAGGAGATGTAGGTCAGTTCTTGAATCCTTTCTTGGTTGAAGGATGAGACCTTCATTTTGCTCTCTCATTCAGAGCATCAGCTTCTTGTTCTCTAATATTTGTCATAATTTGTTCCTTTGGCAACACCACCTTGTTTGCGCTTTAACAAACTTTAATTCCTAGGCCAGTCATAGCAAAGAGGTGAGCTTTCACTTGACTACATGTGATATACCAAGTTTAAATTAAATATTTAAACTAAATAGTTATATAATATTATATGTTTGGAGCTATAAGTGAAGCAATGATATTTAAAAGGAAACAGAGATTAACAAAGGAAAATGACTATTAAATTTGAAAATGCAATTATTAATATCCTAAAAGCAGCAATTGTAAAAGCAGCGATTGTAATTCTCATTAAAAGCAGCAATGATAATAATGTTTGTTAATTGGCAGTGATAAAGTCTAAGAGCCAGCGCTGGAGAATAAGACAATGTCAGAAAAGACAAAAAGTCTCTAAAGTTGCGATTCATTATGTTCTCCTCCAAGGCTATTAACATTTATAAAAGCAGTGACCAGATAAGGTAATCGCTAGAGAGTAAGGCAGCGATTAGGATGAAAAGGGAATAATAAAGGAGTAGTAATTAAACAAAAATAAACAAGGCAGCGATTAGTGTCTTCAAGGGTGATGATAGGAAACATGACTGTTCAAGTAGTCATCTCCTTTCGAAGAGATGCATTCCTTCATTTAGAATTGAAGGTATAAGTTTAGATTTTTAGAAGAGATGGAGGGGAGTTAGGAAGGGTATTAAGAGATATGGATCATCAGATTTATGGAGGACAGAAATAGGAGACTTCTTGAGCAGAACAGCAGATAATCATGAAAGGAGGATCAATAAACAATCTGAAATCTGGAATAGCAGCAGAGGATAAAGAATATGGAATAATCATCAGAAATACATTTTACAATCAGGCACTCAATATTTCAGAATATACAAAGGGATATAATCTGAGTTGGAAGAATATATATAGAAGAGGATAGTTCAATGGAAGATAGCTGAAGATAAATGATAAATCAATAAGGGAAGTAAGTTAAATATAAGTACATATACATATATCTAATCACACACACACACACACACATATATATATATCTAGATATGCGGATCAAATACGATTATGCAATAATGATGCTTGCAACAATTATTAATCCTTGTTAGTAATTATTCCATTGAAACTAATATGTTGTTCCCTTTAAGCCATATCTTCTGAATATTGAGAATAGGTCGATTAAGCAAACAAACATATACAGACCAGGAAATAGGAGTCAGCGCAGTTCATCATAACAGATTGCTATTACTACATATATTCTATATTCAGGTGTATTTTTTCTGCAATCATTATTTACATATTTATGCATATTGCCTAGATGATAATAGGAATATTAAATAACTGATTTCTTGTGGTAGAGTAGGTGATGTGCTTCACTGTCTGAAACCCATCTGGTAGGATGGGCCTGGGGTGGAGTGGTAGTTAGGAAAAGAGCCGATAGAGCCCACTTACGACCCCTGCTCAACTCCCCAGATGGAAAGTGTCTTCTAGGAGTTGAGGCCTTGATGGGGAAAGCAAGTACAAGTCGCCAAGGGGGAGGGCTGTGGTATACACCCTCTTAGGCTTGGCATATGGCTTCGAGCAGACCCATCATGTCCCTTCCAAATTTGTTTGTATCGATTGATAATCTATGGATGTGATGCAATTGTCAAACCCTAACAAGCATATATACATATTTGCATATATTGTTCATGTGGTGAATGCAGGACTCCAATTCAAGATTACATCATTAAAGAGATATTTATTTAATAAGGTGAAACCCTAACCCTAATTTGGTGCAATTTGTGATCAATAGGCGAATTCTAGGGAAAATCAGGGTAGGGGACATTACACCACACAAGCTCTTATACTTGATCCTAGAGTGACTACAACCCCAAAGACAAGCCCCACCTCTAGGAAGTGGTTCAATCACCATAACATATTTCCATAGAGGTGATGTTTGATCATATTTTAAGTGTTTACCTATCTCTAGGGCCACTGAACTTGAACTAGTAGCCATTTTGAATAGATTGTTGTTACAAACAAAAAAAATTGAAATTGAAAATTATAACCTTTACAATACATATAAACATAACAAAAACAAATAACAATAAAAAAACATTTAAAATATTCTTTTAAATCCTATTTTCTTTGGGAAAAAGATGAAAAAATCCTTCAAAAACTTGAAATAATTTCACAAAATACTTACCTTTGATCAATAAATATCCTTTGTGCAAGCTAGTTCCTTCTCATAGCTCCTACCAAATGTCTTCAACACCACCTCTCAAAAAAACCAACTAGCTTCACAAATGCAAAAATGGCAAAGGGGAAGGATATTAGTTGTTTTTTGTGCTTTGTAATTGTGAAATGAAAGTTATTGGTCGCTTTTAGGGGTTGTTATTCATGTTTTAGGGTTTTGTGGGATTTTCAAATGTTTTTTTAGTAAAAAAAAGTGTTTATTTGTTAGAAATTTCCGCCTAGGCTTTGGGCACAACTAGGAGCACCCAAGCACATCCAAGGATGGCCAGGGTGTACCCTACCGCCCTGGCTGCCCTATGGGTACATCTAGGACATACCCACACAGCGCCCAAGGCAGCAAGCGCATGCCCTACCTGTCCCATTGAAAAAACAATTCACAAAATACTTACCTTTGATCAATGAATATCCTTTGTGCAAGCTAGTTCCTTCCCATAGCTCCTACCAAATGTCTTCAGCACCACCTTTCAAAAAAACCAACTAGCTTCACAAATGCAAAAATGAAAAAGGGAAACAATATTGGTTGTTTTTTGTGCTTTGTAATTGTGAAATGAAAGTTATTGGTCACTTTTAGGGGTTGTTATTCATGTTTTAGAGTTTTGTAGGATTCTAAAATGTTTTTTAAGTAAAAAAAGTGTTTATTTGTTAGAAATTTCCGCCTAGGATTTGGGCACAGCTAGGAGCACCCAAGAACATCCAAGGATGGCCAGGGTGTACCCTACCGCCCTGGCTGCCCTATGGGCACATCTAGGACATACCCACACAGCGCCCAAGGCAGCAAGAGCACACCCTACCTGTCCCATCCTTGCTCCTGTGCCCACTCCCATACAAAGGGTGAAACACATCATTTCCAATAACATAGCATACCAACATAAATATTTCTGCAGCACTGCATGTATTCTATTGATGTAAGAATAATGTGATTTCCACATCACCTACATTGAGGTTCTTATGGTAGTAAGTACACATAAAATCCTAAAGTAGAATAACAAGCTATATGTAAATAACAAGTGTACATAACAGGTGTTGTAGATGGATCTAATGTGCAGATTCCCAAGGTATAGATGACAAAGTTGCAAAATCATGTCCAAATTCCTAGTTTCAGTAAATGCAACATTTTAGCACCATTATTGTTGCTTGCACCAACAAACATATTGCAGTCTCAAACAACTATTTCAGAGCCACATCATGTTTTCTATCATCGTGTGCAAAACACAGTTGTTTCCTATCATTGTGGACCATTTCCCAGCTGTTTATTTCCACTTCTGGTCATAGCTGTTTTCTCAATTGTGACAGTTGTGCTTGATATTTTATGATACTTGAACCATAAGCAATGCGCGCATAGTTGATGAATCTCTAAACCAAATTTAAAATTCATCTAATGTGTATGTAAAAATTTACTGTGTCAAAACCTTCCCATCCCCATTTATTGTCATGTAGCATTGCCGTCACATTTCTAGCTTCTTGTTTCTGGCAAAACAGTACCAAAGTGTCCAATACACACAAAAATGAGAGGATTATTCATGGTGGATTGTTGAGAGAATGCTGCTTCATTATCACCGTCATCTCTATGCTCAATCATCAAGTAGGACTATTATGGATACATCACTCACTTTATAGTTTATATATCCAGCATTCTTGATATTGAACTAAGATTGCGGGAATTGCAAAGGTTACCAATCAGAGTGGACCAGGTTTCATTACAAAGAATATCATCTCTTTAATCGCAAATCAGTTGGTCGATAGTATAGGGTTCATCATTGTAAGAGGTATACAACTTAATTCACAATTGAGTGTTTTAAGAATGAAAGGCTTTTGGATACACTTGCTTTGCAGGTGTAGCACCCATAGTATACTTTAAGACATTTGTCTTGATCTAAAATGCTGTTGATGATTGACTACTTGCAAAATAAAACCAATGTTTAAGCTCATCAAGGCTTCTTGTTGATTCCCTGTCTACCAAAAGATGCTTCTCATAGTCTTTCAAGGACATCATTGTCAACCAACATGGTGAGAACCTACGTTACCTGGTACTGCCCAACAGACCCCATACTTGTACCAGGATTGTTACGGAATTAATACTGATCTGGGTACCTCCTGGGCAACCCGAGTTCTGTTTATTGTTCTCACCCCCACGTACCCAACTGTCATAATAAAAATTAAATTAAGAAACAGTGCTGGTCCAATATGATAGTCACAATTAAGAAAAATACAGAAAATATTAAAAACACAATCAAAAACATTTTAAAAAACACAACTAAACTACTCCTAGTCCCATTGCACATGCTTCTAATGAAACAACTGTTGATTTGGATGCTCCTGATGAAGAGCAATATGACACTTTGTTAACATGGTTCTTGAATTTGAGTAAGACCATCGAATATTTTCCCTTTTTAACAAATAATATAAATCTATGTGATATATTATATACCAGCAAAGCTTTGTTATATTTTTGGTCTATTTTATGCATATAACATCGATATTATCGTTAATTTTGTTTACTTGTCTATATTTTTTACTTTTTGTACAGATGTACCCAAGTCATACCATATCAGGGATCCAAATAAATAGCAAACACTAATGTTCAAACCTGAACCCAAACTGATAAAAAGATGAGAACCCATACACAAATATTTGATAGAAATTCATGAGAAACATCAGTTGGCCAAGGTTGGTGAATTAAATTTTGTACCTTCCCAGTATAAATGTACCCTATATTCATCACCTAAACACCAAACAGACCAAATATTTTTCATAGAAAAGGAGCATTCCCTAGTGTAGGTTTGGAGCTTGTAAATGTGCACATTCTACAATGCTTTTTGAATGTACTCCAAGTACTCTTTCCATATGCATTTCAAAACAAGGAAATCCTCTAACTAGAAAAAAGGCAAAATAAATTGTAATAAGCCATATGATTTGTTCATCAACTACAATGTTATCAAGCATTAACATTGCACCAAATGATTATTAAATTTTGAAAGTCTTTTTCTTACGGTTCGGGTTCGGGACGGGTCTGGTGCGAGCCGTGCGTGGGTACGGGCAAATTTTTAGGGGTTTGGGTACGTATAGTATGTGTATATATATATATATATATATATATATATATATATATATATTAATAATTTAATATATTATAAATCTATATATATGTATTATATATACAAAAAAATAAGAGAAATATAGAGAATTGTAAAACTAAATCATTTCATAGTATGATACTTGATCATTGATCAATGCCAAATGCCAAAGATAAATATTAAATGCCAATTCTAACAGATCTTGCCAACAAGTTTTCCAGGTCTCAGGTCTCTTAACCAAAGGTATTTTTAGAAAAAAGATATTACATTTTGAATATTTGATTCTCAGCATTCTTTGTTTTTCATGGTTCTCCAAATTTCTATATTTATTTGAACTTCCTGAAAATTTTGTCAAATTATCATTTTTGGAATTGGTATTTAAGGGTCATTTAACCTAGTTCTTCTCTATTGCACTACTTATTCTGTCAAAATTCAAGGTTACTTATAGGCATTAACATGATCTGTCTCACTCTTTATTTCTGATTTTTTTAACTAATCAGATATATGCTGTTTCATCTATCCCTGTCAATATGCCACTAGATTCACCTCTAATGAGCCTAGAGATTCTCTTGTTATTCAGAATTTTTAGGTGAGCTTCTGCTTTGGATTTGAATGCAGAACTTTTGCACTTGACCGGATTAGAACAACATCCACAGAAATCTTCAAACCAGGGCTGCTTCAGCTTGAATGCTCCTCCTCTTCTGTTTATGCTAAAAACAGAGCTTCTGTGCAGCTCTTAGCAAATTAGAATTCCTGTATTCATTCACCCTCTGTGTTATACATCACAAAAGACTACTTCTGTGCAAAGCCACTAGCCATTTTAGGGTTAGGGGGGAAATTTTTTTTAAAAAAAATGTTTTTTAATCATGTTTGGGCCCATTTTTTTTTGACTTGGCCCATGGGTTCGCCCGGGTTCGCCTGGGTCGCACAGTACGGTGTGGGTTCTGTGCTGGGTACGCATTAGGCACGCACCTGCATGCATGCCCAGCACTGTGAACCGGCCGAGGAATCCGGTCAAGTATTTTTCCATTTTTATCGGTCCCTTCCAAACATTCTTGAACTCTATAAATACTTGATGGTAGTAGGGTATGAGGTGTATGTTAATTAGGTACTTAGCACAAAAGATATTCCCCAGGGTGTCATCATGGCAAGGGAGTGAATAACAATTCTGAACTCTAATTTCATGAGAATATGAAATCAATAAATGTCCAAAGTGATGTCCTCTTAGGTGCAAGCATAATGGATGCTTCCATGAGGTGATTAATGTTAGTTTTAGGATCAGAAATGAAAGCAACCAAAAATGCAACACATAAGACAATGAACACCACAACCCAGGAAAACCCTCCAACTCAAGGGGAAAAAACCCAGCAAATATATCGCTTATTAATTCTGGAATAAGAGCAGAAATCTGCTTATAACTCAGGCCCAACACAAGGCCGAATTTGATACAATGACTAATAGCACCTCTCCAAGATGCGAAGATACAGAATGAATAAATTTCTCCTTGAAATCTATTCACTGCAACAACATGATGATCTGCTGCTCAAGATAATGATCTGTCGCTCAAGATAATAATCTGCTGCTCAAGATCATGACCTGCTGCTCAAGTGCGAACTTCTTCAAGGAGTGCGAATACGATGAATGAACTTCATTCTCAAATGAGAGATCATCACCTTATATTTATACAAATCATTGTGTCTCTTCATGTAGGTCGGCCTCATAAGAAAATAGCAATAATTAAATAAATATAATTTCTTTAATGAGGTCGGCCCTATTTAATTATTCACAATAATTAAATATTAGAATATAGTGCCAAGTGAAGCGCCTCTTCACTTTAGTTATCTCAATAAAATAAATAGCCAATAGGCTATATGCAATTTTATGTCTTGACCATAGCTCCGAGTCTCACCGCGAGTTTTCCACGCGGGCGTAGTCTCGCCGAAAGCGCCGCCCCGGTGCGCGGACGCGCGCCGCCCAAAGCGAATTGCGACGCTGAACCCGATCAGGACGCGTCACGAGGGCCGTAAGGGCCAAAAACAAATTAAAACTTAACTTTTTTTTATTTGTTTTTTGATTTATATCTTCTATTTCGCCCTAAAAGGGCCCTCATTTCATTCATTTGGCAAAATAGGAGGAGAAGAGAGGGCAATCAGCAAGTTGTTGAAGACAAATCCAGGGGCATATATCATTTGGGGAGCTTCATACCAGCAAGGAGGTGCATTGAGAGCTCATTACCAGTGATTGGGAGGAGTTTGTATTGCATTCCAAGCTAAATCTAAGAGGTAAGTTCGATTTTAATTGATTTTTTTGTGTTTTTTTAACAAATAATTCATTGTAATTTGTAAAATCACTATTCTTTTGAGTTTGCATATTTTTTTTACAAACCCTACTTGCAACTTAAATAATTTTAGAAACCCTATTTTGTGCAGCCACATTCATTTGCAAATCATACCATATTATTATTTTCACAATGTCTCATACCCCAGTCAGAAAAGACCCTGCTTGGAAACATGCTGAAATCTTTCCCGGAATGAAAAAAGGAGACGCCAAATGTTTCTACTGCAAAACAATATATCATGGAGGCATAAATCGATTAAAATATCATCTTGCACGCATACCCGCCCATGATGCAGTGGGTTGCCCTGTAGCACCTCCTGAGGTTGTTCGTGAAGTGCAGGTGCAATTAGAAACTTTTGAAATGCAAAAAGAAATGAAAAAGAAACAGAAGCAGGAGTTGTTGAGTGTTGGAGTTGGACAGGGACTTGGTGCTGTTGGAGATGCTTCTTCCATGCCTCCATACCGTCCTAGTGCTAGTGCTTGTGGTAGTGCTTCTGTTTCTGCATCAGCAATGCCTATGTGTACTCCTAGTGCTGGTGGCGCTGCTACTGCTAGTGGTAGTGGCAATGTTAGCATTGGCCCTAGAGTTCGTAAATCTAGGGTGGACTCATATTTTGTACCACGCACTACCCCTGGTTCCCAACCGTCGCTTGAGAGCATGGGTTGGAACAAGGACGCACATGATGCAACCAAAAAGGCAATTGCAGACTTTTGGTACTACTGCACCATTCCCTTCCATGTAGCCTAGTAATTCTTTTTCGTTTAATTGTTTTAAAATTTATATTTAAATTTTAGAATCTAGATGTATCTCATTATCTCATTATTGAATTCAAATTTTACAATACTTATGTAACTTATCAATTTATTCATGACATGTTATAGGTCACCTTTCTGGCAAAACATGGTTGATGCGATAACCATATGTGGGGCGGGGTTCAAAGCCCCTAGTGAAGATGAATTAAAGGGCCCACTTTTGACTCAAAAGGTGGCAGATGTGAAAGCACAATTAGAGGAGCAGCGCAAGCAGTGGAGCATGATTGGTTGCACCATCATGACTGATGGTTGGACTGATAGGAGAAATAGGACGCTGCTTAATTTCCTAGTTTCCTCCGGAGGTAATTGTACTTCCTTCAATGCATTGGAATTTGAATTTTATTTAGTGAATCACATAATTTAATATGGCTGATTTATGTTTTTTAATTTATTGAATAATTGGTTTTGCTTATTTTTTCAGGTGACACCGTCTTCATTAAGTCCATTGATGCTTCTGCCCAAATCAAAAATGCCACATACCTGTGTGAGGCTATAGAGGAGGTGATAGCTGATGTGGGGGAAGAAAATGTAGTGCAAGTGGTGACAGACAATGCAGCAAATTATGTTGCTGCTGGTAGATTATTGATGGAGAGGCACCCTACTATATTTTGGACTCCATATGCCGCCCATTGCATTGACCTCATGTTGGAGGATCTTGGGAAGCTCCCATGGATCAAAACATGTGTGGAAGCAGCAAAAAACGTTTGCAAATTTGTATACAACCACACATGGGTGCTTAACCTTATGAGGCAATACACGGGGTTGAGGGAGTTGTCTCGTCCTGGCATCACCAGGTTTGCAACAAATTTTATCACGATGCAATCCTTGATTCGGTCAAGGGCAGCTTTGAGGCGCATGTTTACTAGTGAGGAGTGGTCTTCCTCATCCTTTTCTACAAGCACTACAGGGATTGCTGTGGCTGATTGCATTTTTGATGAGCAAGGGTTTTGGACACCAATGGACGAGATTGTGAAGGTAAAATTTAATTCTTTATTATGTTCTAATTTTTAATCATATCTTACTTTTATTTGTTTATTTTCATTCACAATTATTTGTGAAACATGTTTGCACTTTGCAGTTTATTAAGCCCTTGCTAGTTCTCCTACAAGTTGCAGATGGGGAGAAGCCCGCAATGGGCTACATATATGAGGGCATGGATAGGGCCAAAGAGGCCATTAGATCAGTCTATGGTGGAGTTGAGGAGAAGTATCGTCCCATTTGGGATATCATTGATAGGAGATGGCAAAACCAACTTCATAGGCCCATCCATGCAGCCGCATGTTTCCTAAATCTGGCCTTCCAATTCCACCGTGATCTCCGTGCAGATAGAGAAATTCTTAGTGGGCTCTACACGACATTGGAGCGGATGTTGCCTGCTGTTACTACACAGGTGGTGCAGGAGATAGATGCTTTCACTAAGGCACAAGGAGCCTTCTTTGCACGTCAAATGTGCAAAGATAATAGGACAACATTACTACTAGGTAAAAATATATTTAAGGGCATAATTTTCATCTCTTTATATTATAATTTATTATTAAATGTTGAACTTGAACTTGAAACTTGAAATGAGATTGATTTTGTTTCTTTTTCTCATCTCAAATAGCTGGTGGAATATGTTTGGTTCTGATACACCGAACCTGCAAAATATTGCCATTCGTATATTGAGCCAGCCATGCAGTTCATCTGGTTGTGAGCGCAATTGGAGTATGTTTGAGCACATACACTCCAAGAAGCGCAATAGATTGACAGTGGAGAGGATGAACGACTTGGTATATGTTCATTACAATCTTCGGCTCAGATACAGGAAGCTTTTTGACCATGACAAAACCCCGATCAATCTAGAGGAGGTTGATCCACAGTCTGAGTGGACCACTGAGGCTACAGATGCAGTCTTTAGTGACGAGGACCTTGATTGGGTGGACCAGGCAGAGAGAGAGGCCGAGGTTGTAGCCATGGCTGAGGAGGAGGCTAGAACACGAGGAGGCATAGATGCTGTTGGTGAGAGTGGCATGGAGAGTCAGACACAGGCAGAGACTATGGCTACAGCTGCAACATCATCCAGGCCCTTTAGACGCCTTCGTAGGAAGGATGCTGGCTCCACTATGCCATAGGGAATAAAGTCATAGAACATTTTGATTTGATGTCATATTTCATATTTCATATTTGTATGGAACATTTGATGTCATGGATTTCATATTCCATGAGTTTTGTATACATTTGACTAATTTTATATATCTAAGTATGTTATTTCCTTCAGCAACGCAACTACAATTTGTGTACTTTATACTTATGTAATCGCTGTATACTTGTGCATGTGATCAAATTTGCTTTTATTTGTGTTGTATTCAATAAAGGGTGCTTGAAACAAGTTTTAAATCCTTAAAAAATCTCTAAATTTCTAGGGTTTTTCAGCTTTTTTTAATTTTGCCGCGTCCGCGTCCGGAGTTGCAGAGTCCCGCGCCGAGTCGCCCTCGCCGAGTCTGAGCCGCGTCCGCGTCTCGTTACCATGGTCTTGACTAAGCTGGAAGAATGATCCCGAATCTGTAATAACTTCAACACTCCCACTCAGCTAGGGAGGAATACTTCCAACAGTACAAGACATATCACCTCATCGTGATGTCAACCACTATGGCAACTCCCATATGTGGAAAAGGAATGATATCACCTCATCGTGATATCAACCATCATGGCTACACCCATGTATGGAAAAGAAAGATATCACCTCATCATGATATCAACCATCATGGCTACACCCATGTATGGTATGTACAAGTGCTCATCACTCAACGTGATGTTGTCACCTCATCGTGACATTCACCATGGCTCTCCTAGAGGGTGAAAACACAAGTACAAGAAAATCATCACGGACTCTCTCACATGATGCTGTCATGGAGTCACACACATGACAGCCACCATGGCTCTCCCAGAGCATGGACACAAGGGCTTTCACCTCAAATCTCAAAAAGAAATGCATTAACAAGGGCTTGCACCTCAAATCTCTCTGAAAGAGAAATGCATTAAAGAGGATCACTGATACTGACACTCCTTCTCAGCTAGGGCTTGATTCTCCACCATACCAAGCTTGTCTCGAAAGTACACAAACTTTATCCTGTAGAGAGGCTTGGTGAGAATGTCTACCGTCTGCTCATCAGTGTTGATATACCTCAACTGGATTGCCTTCCTTAATACCATATCTTTGATATAGTGGTATTTGATCTAAAAATGCTTAGTTTTGTAATGAAACACTGGAATGACAGAAAGCTTCTCAAGGCTTTGATTATCACAATGGATGACAGTCGACTCCAACGATTGTCCAACCAATCCTGCAAGGTGCTTCCGAAGCCACATTGCTTCTCGAGCTGTCACACACAAGTTGCAATATACTCGGCCTCTGCGGTGCTCAGTGCCACTAAAGACTGCTTCCTGCAACACCAGGAGATCATCACAGACCCCAAACTGAAACAACATCCAGAGGTGCTCTTCCGATCAGTGACACACCCTACCCAATCAAAATCAGTATATCCATGCAGTTGTAAGTCCACACCAGAAGAATATCTCAAGCCATACCCAACTGTGCCATGCAAGTATCTCAAGATATGCTTTGCTGCAACTATATGTATTTGCCTTGGTTCACACATGAACTAATTGAATGCACTCACTGCATAGCAAATATCTGGACTAGTATTGACTAGATACATCAAAGATCCAATCAACTGCCTGTACATAGTAGGATCCACCAGATCTGAACTAGCTGCAGCCTCTTTTAACTTTTGAAAAATGGTTTCCATAGGTGTAGACATGGATTTGCAATCCATCATACCAAATCTCTTCAAGATGTCTATTGTATACTTCCCTTGACTCAGAATGGTCTCATTAGGCCTCTACCATATTTCTAAACCAAGGAAGTAAAGCATATACTTAAGACCCTTTATTTCAAATTCAGAAGCCAACTCTTTCTTGCATTTGATAAAGAGGTGTTCTTCTCCAGTAAGAAATAGATCATCAACATAAAGAACCAAGATTAATGCCTCACCATTAACTACCTTGAAGTACAGGTTTGAATCTTCATCATTCTTGAAGAAAGATTGATCTTCTTCAGGCATGGCATCCTTCCATACTTGCTGACTTGATGCTTCCTCAACACAGGAAGGCTCAGCTATTAGGGTATAACTCATTAACATAACTTGGAACCTGCTGACATCTTTTGCTTTCTGGGAGCTGCAACCCTTTCTGCCTCCTGTATTGTTTGCCTAGCTCATAGAGGTCTCTTTCTACCAATAACAAAGTCGGTAGGCCCATTAGTAGGTTCCAAAGGCTCAACTAAATCACCATCCTCTTCTAGTTCAGTAGACTCCCTCTCAATCTCCAAGTGCTTACATCAACCTCCTGACCTCCTCGTCCAAGGTTGCTTTAGACTCCCTCTAAAGGTTAATTCTTCCTCTTCGAAGAAATTGATCACAATGACAACCTGAATAGGTTCTTCTTCTTCAAGAGAAATCTTCAGCCACCAACTCAGTCCCATGGCTGCAAGCTATGTCAATCTCTTCTTCTCTTGAAAGCAATCTCTTACGCTTCTTGGTCTATCCTGAAAGCATTAAGGAGAGATTACTAAAAGTTCATAGAACTCAATTATCTCGAAGAGAAATACCAATGCTAGAAGCATACATGATTCACTATCTCAATGTTATATCATGAATTAATGGCTACATAAAAATTCATGAACATTATTCAACCATGAAATACTTATCTCATTGAAATCAAAATCTCGTACGCAGAAAATGAGGGATCGATATCCTCAAACAATGATCACATTATCTGCTCTCTCCACCCTTTTCAGTGGCGTCGATCGCTGCAGCTCTCAATGCAAACTCTTGACTTTGATTGCAACTAAATACCAAAGGAAGATCTTCATCGTCTTAAGCATCCTTTACTAAGTCCTCACCATACATATGTATCTATACTTCTAGTCTAAGTACGATGGCGACTTCTCTGAAAAGATGTTCAACTGTAATGCAATCCGACGAAATGGGCACTATGCCTACTCAACTCGCCTGATCACACAACATTGGAGTTGAAATCTTCACGGGACTGGAACATTGTGTAGGATCATCATCTAATTCGATGACCAGACAACACAAAATATGATTAAATAACTTATCTTATCCCAGTGATCTTTACTAAACAGTGAACACATATGATTCAAATAACTGATGTCAAATCTGCACAACTCGCAGACTGAATTTTACCCCAAATTTAAAAAGGTATAAAGAAAAGAATACTTATCTCTTAATTGCATAGTGTTGGTAAAGAACAGGAACTGCAGCCTCATTATGCAAAGACGGCTCTCCACACATCTCCAGACTTCACTCAGAGTCCCAAAACAAAACGCAGCCAAATGTAAATGAAGCGTTCTCTAGAAGGCTCATAATCTCTTCACACAAAATGACCATAAGCAACACTGTTTTCAGCAAGGACTGAAAATCTCCAAATTGCATAAATTGGAATTAAAAGATATGCCTGATACAGGGGCTCTTCTAAATCTCGATGAGTACCTCCTTCGCATGCACCTCAATTACATCGAATACACGAATAAGGGAAGCCGATGTAGACTCAGAGTCCATAGGCCTGAAATTGAGTATTTTCAATCTAAGACTTTGATGTCGACAATGAAGCCTCTGCACTATGCCGACTATAGCTTTCACTGCAGCCATGAGCCCGATAATCTGTAGACTTGGTAATGACAATAAACACCATTGCTTCTTCTTTCGAACCAGCCATTTGATTCGCATCTCCTTCTACACACTGCCTTATCTCACACTTAGCTTCAGAATGCTTAACAAATCTGAATAGATCTTTTCTAGACCCGCTCTGATACCATGTTTGTTTTAGGATCAAAAATGAAAGCAACCAAAAATGCAACACATAAGACAATGAACACCACAAGATACCCCGGGAAAACCCTTCAACTCGAGGGGAAAAACCCAGCAAATATATCGCTTATTTATTCTGGAATAAGAGCAGAAATCTGCTTACAACTCAGGCCCAACAAAAGGCCGATTTTGATACAATGAATAATAGCACCTCTCCTAGATGCGAAGATACAGAATGAATATATTTCTCCTTGAAATATATTCGCTGCAACAACATGATGATCTGCTGCTCAAGATGATGATCTGTCGCTCAAGATAATGATCTGCTGCTCAAGATAATAATCTGCTGCTCAAGATCATGACCTGCTGCTCAAGTGCAAACTTCTTCAAGGAGTGCAAATATGATCAATGAACTTCATTCTCAAAAGAGAGATCATCACCTTATATTTATACAAATCATCGTGTCTCTTCATGTAGGTCGGCCTCATAAGAAAATAGCAATAATTAAATAAATATAATTTCTTTAATGAGGTCGGCCCTATTTAATTATTCACAATAATTAAATATTAGAATATAGTGCCAAGTGAAGCGCCTCTTCACTTTAGTTATCTCAATAAAATAAATAGCCGATAGGCTATATGCAATTTTATGTCTTGACTAGGCTGGAAGAATGAACCCAAAGCTGTAATAACTTCAACAATTAACACAGACAGATGTGACCTTTCTAAATCAACTCTAGTTTTTATGGGTTGATCTTGTTATTATCCCATTATGATCCCTAATGTTATTTTTCATTCAGCAGAGGTAAACTGCAGACCAGATCAACTAGTGTTGAAATTGACAGGTCTAAGGAACCATGCATGGCTGGAAGAAGATTTCTCCATAGCTCTTATGTTGTTGGCCTCTTGCATATAGATTTGCAACTGTAGAGCAGAATTATGTCATAGACTGCCTGATATTTGAAAAGATTGCAAATTGGATTTCACACTAGTGATTCATTGGAATTATTTCCTATCAACCACTGTACAAGGTATGACTTCGGATGCAAAACTATTGCCAGATAGAGGCAGTTCATTATGTTCATCATGATGTGATTGTCCTTTGTCAAAGTCGGTCTACAGTTAGTTGCAAACCATATCTTCCTGCATGACAAATATTCACTCAGTTATTAAAAATGCATGTATTCATCCGATGTAGTGATGACCTTCAGGTCTTCAAGTTCAGTGACAGATTTTTTACACTTTGATCACATTATTTGCAGCGTTAAGATAACAATCAATGCATGGGGTGATTATTAACATGAGTGAGGGCATAGGGGATATCCCACTAACAATTATATTTAAATACTCTCTCATATTTCATCTTTTCATGATCAAGTCAAACTCATCTCATATCTTCCTGCATGACAAATATTCACTCAGTTATTAAAAATGCATTTATTCATCCGATGTAGTGATGACCTTCAGGTCTTCAAGTTCAGTGACAGATTTTTTACACTTTGATCACATTATTTGCAGCGTTAAGATAACAATCAATGCATGGGGTGATTATTAACATGACTGAGGGCATAGGGGATATCCCACTAAAAATTATATATAAACACTCTCTCATATTTCATCTTTCATGATCAAGTCAAACTCATCTCAGTTGATTCTGCAACTGTTGGCCTGATAAGGTAAAAATGGGTAGCAAATTCTATGAGAGGTTTGAAACCAGTAATTTGGCATGGGATAGAGGAAGGTGGTAGAAGAGGGCTGATGTTAAACTACATTCTGTCATAATTTGCTGATTTTTGCATTCAGTCATTATAGATCATTGTTTTCAGCACTTGAACTTTTATACAAGCTGATTATAGATTGCATCCTGCTTCTTTTCACTATTTCAGCCTGTAGACTGCATTGTTTTGAGAACTTGCAGAACTTTGGAAGTTGATTGCTAATGAAAAATCTGTAATTGAAAATTAGTAGAAATTGATCATTATTACCTATTTTTTCCATTAAAAAGAAGGTTTGTAAGAAATTATCTTGGTTAGATTGTTTATTATTTATTAACTAACAATAGTGACTTATCATTCATTACTTCCTGGCTTTTCATAGCATGACGACAACTGAAGTTTGTAATACTGTAAACTCTAATTTTATTGTGATTTTCAATAAGATATGCATATGGTGAAAAGTTTGTACAATGATGGGTTAAGTTCTGCCCACCAGGACAAGGACCACTGGTTTACATATTGTACATATGGCCACTTCAGCAACCTACACTTAATGAGCTAAACTCTTGGCATACAAATCAATCAAGCGGCAGCTATAAAGGTCTGACTCATTGACAGACCAACCTTGAGGGCATAGTTAAGAACATCATATATCTCTATAATAGTCTAACTTGAAATGAAATAGAGTTCATGGAAATGTTGAATCAATAATTTACTTATGCACTTTGTCCACCATTGGTTTGCAAACTATAGGCCTCGTCACTTAAGCAACCTGACAAGAGTCTGGCAGCTACATTCTTGTGATATCAATCAGTCAGGCGGCAGCCATAAAGGTCTGACTCATTAACAGAAAATCCCTAAGGATACAGTTCATAACTTTGTATTTCTCTAAAATGATCTAACTTAAAATGAATTGGAGTTCATTAAAGTGTTGAATCAATGCATAAGTTATGCATCGTGGTTTGCAAACTATAGGCCTCATCACTTAAGCAGCCTGACAAGAGTCTGGCAGCTACATTCTTGTGATATCAATCAGTCAGGCGGCAGCCATAAAGGTCTGACTCATTAACAGAAAATCCCTAAGGATACAGTTCATAACTTTGTATTTCTCTAAAATGATCTAACTTAAAATGAATTGGAGTTCATTAAAGTGTTGAATCAATGCATAAGTTATGCATTGTGTTTGAAGTTATTACATGGTGATATTTGAGGACTAGAAAGTGAATGTGAGCATGTGTTGTCACTTGTCACATGATGAACCCTAAGGAGATATAAAGACATTATGCACACACAATAATGCATCAATGTTAAGAGCATTTGAAACGTAGTTACAAGACTCAGACTCAGCAAGCTGATTTTGATCTAGACTTGGACTCGATGCTTAGACTCAGCCAAGCCTCAGCAAAGACTTGGCAAATTAAAAAAACCATGAAATATAGAGATTTTAAGGATTCAAAACTTTTATCATGCACCCTTCAATAAATAAACTTTAAAGACACAATAAACTAACCAAATAAAAGCTACTTTGATCACATACACAAGTATACATCAATCACGAGTATAAAAGAAGATTTTAACTGAAGGAAACAGCATTTTTAAATGTATAAATATTGTCAAGTGTTTTAGGTATAGAAAACACGTGTATTATGATATCCATGACAACAAAAACAAAAATCAGAATAAGGAGTCATAAACCATAGTAGAAAGGAGCTCTATGTGGAGTCATGCACTTGTATCTCAGACAAACCTGCAAATGCTGCTACAACCTTAGGAGCATTACTTAGGATAGGGTTTAACTTAGCAAACTAGAAGTATAAATGTAATTTAATTACTACGAATTTAATTGGGAAAAATTCAACAGAATAAAAAAATGTTTCTCTTCCATCCAACATGGCCCAAAAATAAATTCATTTGAAAAAAAAAAAAACTAGAGTAAGGATTTGGGAGTATCATCCCCAACAAGGTCAAGGGGTAGCACCCCTTCTAGGGATTTGGGGGTAACACCCCCAACAGGGTCAAGAACCAATGCCCCTTGCAAGTTATGGGGGTAGCACTAAAAGTCCTTCAAAGAATGCTGGACTTTAATGCTTTTACATTTAAGCATTTTTATTTTTTAATGCTTTTCATTTTTCTAGATTTTCATACAGCTGAGTCTACACATCAAGACTCGCCAAGTACTTGGGTCACAAGTACCCAAGTCGCGCTTTGGTCTACACAGTTCAAGACTCACTAAGTCGGGGTGAATCCTAACAAGTCTTGTTAATGCTAAAATTCCCTCTTATATGACTCCTCTCTTCCATACCTCTCCTTTTTTTACTCCTTCCCAACCTTTCACTCACCCTCTTGTCTCATCTCATCCCATCTCCTTCTCAACCTACTATCCTTACTCCTCTCAAGTACCTTTCACCCTTACATATACCATTGCTTCCACTCCACCTATTTCCTTTCCCTATACCCATGGTATGCTTCTTCTTCCCCCTCCTTACCATCCTCTTCTAACCCGACCATGCTGCACATCTTACATCACCTTGGGGCTATGTAAACTAAATCAGATTCTCTCTCCCCCTTATATAGAGTTACAACACAATCCTCTCTCTCATGATATTCTCTCTCCTACCTTTCCTCTCACATTTTTCACTCCTCGAGTTTACATGTACAATCATAAGGAAGACCCAATAACACATGTATGGACGTTTAATGCTAGATGCCTTGATTTGTCTATGATGACCACCTTCTTGAAAAACTATTCCCTCACACACTCAAGGACTATGCTCTTGAGTGGTTCTATTATCTTCCTCACAATTCTATCTAGTCCTTTGTGAAAGTAGCATGTGCTTTTGTCCAACACTTTCAAGTCAATATTAGCTTGAAAGTTACCTTCAGAAACTTGGCATAGTGTAGGCAAGGATCCGCTAAAAGGTTTAATGATATACCTAGAGATGAGATTCAAAGTCTCTTCATCAATAATTTGATAGCACCAACTAAATAAAAGTTCTTATATAATTGCTATACTTCTATTTCAAACATGTTTTAGCCTTCAAGATTATGAGACTAAGCTCTTAGACGCCAATCTCTTGTCTTATAATCCCTCTTCCTATGTGCCTTCGTTTTCTTCTCCATATCCTTCTAAATTCTCTTAACCATCTTTTAAGAAAAATAATTATTCAACTTCCAAAAATCTGATTCTAATTCAAATGTCCACCATGTTGACCTTCTCCCTCTTCTTCTAAAGCTATCACCTTCAAACTATACAACAATCAGAAATTCAAATGCCTTATTGATCCCCTTCTTAATGTTCTCAACCAACTTATTTCTACCAACCTTCTTACCGTACCACCTATTCGCCCCTTAAAACACTTCTCTTTCTTTACTAAGCAGTTATGATTCTAAAGCTTTCTACAAATATCACCAAGTCCCTTGACAATGATAAGTGTACGAGCCTTAACCACAAGGTATACTTATCAACAATAACATAATTCATGTTGAGGCTTATAATGATAGGGAACTAATTTGTAGCACCTCCTAATCAAAACCTATAGATTTATACTAATCAATTTACTATTGTCAACACAATCAATTAAATCATGTAGATCCTATTCTTGAGCACTCTCCCTCTTCCAACTTAATTCTACCTAATGCTTCTACCACTTCTACCCCACCTTCGCCTATTGACCTACCCTCATTTCCCTTCAATGACTTTGTTGTTGCTCTTGATGCACACTCTTCTTCCTCTAATCCTCTCATTACATTTTCTTCTTCTGAGTTCCTTTCCAATGGTTATCATGTCCCTCTTTATGTTGACGGATCATTGGTATCCTTGTTCACCTTAATTGTTACTTCAACATAGTGACAAAGAAATTCTTATATAGCCATCACTTTCATCAAGATATTTATGTTGCATCTAAGGTTGCCCTAAAATGCTTTAATGATGGTTTTGTTGATACTTTGGCATGCCTCATTTATTCTCTCTAAATCAATCCTAAAGAGTTGCTCATACTATGTCATATCATCCGTACTTTCAACCACTTTAGGATTCTTCCAAGGTGCCATTTGGTAACAAGGCCATGCATGTAATATCCCTTGCAACTTTTGATCTAAATTTTTGCCTCAAGGAATAACATTAGGTTTACTAAAGTGAAGCAAAGATCTTGGTAGCTAAGAGCCCTCTAACACTTAGGATTTTTCACCTAAAGGAGAAGGATAGACCAAAATGACAATGCTCACACTTGGAAACCATCATAATCTTCCTAGCAAAATCTGGCCTAAGTTTGCCTCAAGGAATATTATCAAACACTTCTCTTACAAACTCTTTACTTGCTGATCCCGAGTTTTCAGTTTGCTGTGGGTATGTTTTTGATGTTTGCCAATAATGTAAATGCTTTGAAATGGTTGCAAAGACAACTACACAAGTGTCTAAAATAATAATGCAGCTCTTTTTTTTTGTATTTTTTCAAATGCATATACTTGAATTCCAAAATGCAAATGCACACCTACAGCCAAGAGACATTTTCACAAACACTTGGCATGGAAACTAATTCAAAGTAATGCAATTACATTAAGAGACATTTTGTCAAATAGATGGCAGCAAACTCCTCATACCACCAATATTATATTGCCATGATATTAAATTCTACAAGCTGATTACAAGATTGCAATGCTATTATCTTATGCCAATTGAATGCAATGAACTACATGAGAATGCCAAGACTCTTGGCTTACAAATATGCTAATTTTCTGAAACGAAAAATGCAACTACAAGACTGATGCAAAATTCTGAAAGAACCTGGTTTGAAGCAGCAACCACAAATAAATTCGATTCTTGTTGATGAAGCTTTATTTGACCTTCTAAATGGTGCGCCTCCCTTCCTTAATGCCCAATGATGCTTTGCGAATTTATTTGGAGTTTATAATGCCTCCAATGCCAAAATCGACCCCCCTCCAAGAAGGCCGCCCCTGCTGCTAGAGAGAAGTACAGATATAAAATAATTTCCAGCTCCTAACTCCTCCAAATTGCTATGAAAATGATTGTCACCACAAGAGCAATCAATTCCTCCAATTCCCATAAAAATCTGACCTCTCAATGAAGAGCAATGAATGAAAATGAAATATCTCTCTTGACTGGTCTGCAGACTGTAACACAATTACAGACCTCTAATTATCTCATAAAACTCTCCAAAGATGACCTCCAATGGCTGTAATTATTCCAATGAGGAAGACTGAAGTATCTCCCTCCACTATCCAACTAGGGTTGATATTTCACAACCGAAATTAACACTCTAGAGTCTTTAAACCCTCGAGCAATTAGCTTCAGCATTTAAGCTTCACCAATGTAGTAGAAAAATGTCAACACACAAGATGCCCAAATGCAAGAACAAAAGCTCCTTATAAAGAATTTTCACCAAGTCTCTAGAAGCTTTTAGAATATTATTTTATTCACTTAAGTGACTTTATGTTTTATTATTTTGTTTAGTCACTTGATATTAAATTAATTAAATATAAAATCACCTTTTGATATTATAATTTTGAGATCACTTATAAATAATTAATTTAATAATTTATTCCCTTATTTCTCCAATTTTAGCCTCGGGAATAAATAAAGGCTAAAATATTCAATCTCCTGGTGGTGACTAAAAAGGGGACATTACGGTCCTCCCTTCCCGAAATTGCTTGCCCTCAAGCAATTGCAAGCTAGGATGCTCCAAAATCTGTTCACCTTCCCATGTGATGTGACCTTTTCACACATCGCCCCATTGCAAATGGGGACCCCCTGTTTTCGCTTTTTTCCTTGGCATCGCAACTGCTTATCACCATTTTTCTTTTACAATGAGGAGTTAAAGTTTTGAAGAATCATCCGAGCCAAGTTGGGAATTCAAGCCCAAAACAATGCCTAAACATCATAGAAGTGCTCAAAAGGTCCAGAAGACGAGGATCACCTGTGCTTTGAGTCAATTCTGACACTTCCTATTTTTTAGAGATTTTTACTTTTTTGCTTTTTTCATTTTTGGCATTTTTGGACCAATCTGAGACCCTTATTTTTTTAGGGATTTTGCTTTTTCTATTTTTAGAATGTCAACCTGGGTCTCACAGGTCATAAAGTCAACATTTCCATCTTTAGAATCAAAAATTCAAGCCTTTGGAAGCAAAAATCATGAAAACAAAGGAAAAGCACATGGCGGGATGATCCAGAAAAAGACAAGTATGAAATTCATGGGGACCAAAAGATGAAAATGGCACAAGTTTGAAGAAGTGTGCCCAAGGATGATGTCTGAAGAGCTCCCAAGTCCGCTTGGAAGGAGCAATGAGAATGGCAAAGATGATGTCAAGTCCGCTTAGGCACCAAGGAGATATGGAAGGAAGTTTGGAAAGTCCGCCAAGAAGTAAGTTTGCCATGAGTGGCAAAACTAATCATGAAGTCCGCTTGGAAGATGATGGATGTGTCTAGACAATCAAAAAGTCCGCCATGGAAGCTTGGAAAAGAGGCTAAGAAGTCTGACCTAGCTTGGAATGGAAATGGCAAGGCATCTCCAAAGTCCGCCATGCCAAAGGGGAGTATGGAAAGGAAAGTTCAAAGTCCGCCCAACCTATGGCAAGACCTTCTTGAAGTCTGCCCTATCAAAACTTTCTTGAAGTCCGCCTAGGCATCAAAGAAGCGTGGCCAAACACTCATGAAATCCAACCTCCCTCAAGTGTGCAATGTCCAAGATTCAAAGAAGTCCACCATACATATGGAAAGAAGTCTATGAAGTCTGCCATGGAAGTGGAAGGGTATCACTGAAGTCCACCATTAAGAAGATGAGAAATGGAAAGAACATCAAGAAGTTCGCCACCTCTTGGCAAGAAGTATCCAAAGTCCGCCCACCTCTTAACATGGAAGACTTACCTTGAAATCAACCTAACATAGAGATGGAAAAACATTTTCAAAGTCCGCCCTACCTTGGAAGCAATATTCGACTTTGGCACAATGTCAAGGAATGTCCAAAGCCTCATAAAGTCCGACTTTGGCATAAAGAGTGAATGGCAAGACCAAAGTAAGGTCCGCCCAAGGAGAAAAATTCAAAAAATTGACGAAGTGTTGGAAGGAAAACAAGAGGAATAAAGAGGAAGTGAATAAAATCCTTGTCCAAGGATGGAATTTGTCCTACATAGCACAAGCCAAATTTAGAATTGGAGGCAAATCCACAGGCAAAGTTCATTCGAGCATAGAGATGGCCAAAACCTTGGCTAAATTACAAAATGAAATTGAATAGCCAAAATTTCGCTAAGTATGGGAAATACTTCACAGAGAAAATTCCAATTTCCTCCATTATGGCGAAAGCACAAAGGCATTCTTCTCCAAATTCAAGGCACTTGAAAGAATATTCGGACATCTTGGGGGGATTTCATCCCAAACCTATTGAAGAAATCAGGGCAACTTCTTGAAGGATTTTATCTCCTGAAGAATTATAGACAAGCCCCCAATCAGAATCAGATGGTGACAAGAAGAGTGTTCCAAACAAATTTCCATACTTAGACAATTTCTTGACACAAATTGGATAATTCAGAGAGGAAATCCAAAAGGAATAACACCAATCCAATTCAAGCAGGAGAAATTTCAAAGCAATCAAGAAAGAAAATAACTTCAAGTCCAGACATTTGTTTCAAGGCGAGACTTCCAATACAGGTGAGAAGAAGAAATCAAAGTCTCAAAGTGAATCCAAGATCAAAGCTAGGAAGGAACAAGCGCAAACGACAAAGTCGTCGGCAAGGAAGGATATTCTAAGGCAAGCATGTGGAAGAAAAACAAAGTGACCAAGGAAGACATCCAGCATGCTGAGGTGGCGCCTGTATTTTTGGATGCAAGTTAGTTGCAAATAACTGTTTTCATGTGAATGTGTAATTGTGAGCAGAATAGATATTTAATTTATTATAACTGTAAGGTTAACAATCTTTTATGACAAGTGAATTACTTGTACACGTGAAATTGAAAGTACTCATGAGTTGATATTTAAATATGTAATTATATAGTCTATGTGAACATTCTAACCATAATACCTGTCAATGGGTGCAAGACTATCGACGTCGCAACAGAAAAGGGGATGTCATGAGGGAGAGGTAGTGGTTAACAGAGGATCGAAAACTGTTATCTCGCCTTGAGCCGGTGTATGACATAGAATCGAAATTGTAACTTGGCCAATTATAAAATTTAATATAATTATTCCTAAAATAAGTCAATTAAAATAATATATAAATCAATCTTCACTCTTTAAGAGGTTTCAATTGGAAATAAAATAAATGATATAATTAAATATTTAATTTCATCTTCTTAATTGAGCAAATCAACTTAGAATATAATTTTTTTTTAAAAAGGAAGCTAAATAATTAATTTAATATTAATGATGTGGGAGTATCGACCCCTTAATGGAATTATCTTTCAATGTTTAAATTGGAATTAATTAAATTAATTTGAAAATTTTACTCTTGAGATGATTGGATTTCTCTAGCGTGCCAGCTCCAACTTGAACCGTTCAAGATTTGAAGATGAAGGGACGAGGCATGGGAAGGAGGCATATCATCTTGGGAAGTTCGAGAATTTTCATTCTTCTTCCATCGGGAGCTCTCTCTCTCTCTCTCGGTTTTCTCATTCTTCATCGACCTTCTGAGTTGGAATGGGGAGTTTTGGTTTGAATTGGTTTTTCCTAGTCATTTTTCTGGAAGCAAATCTTTGATCTTGATTCATCCATCCGCACCATTCTTAACTTACATTTCATTATCGAAATCCCTTTGCTGCTTTGGAAATCTGGAAAATTCCTTATTTGTTGTTTCTTCCATCAATCACCCTATCTCTCTCTCCATTGGCGTTCGATCTTAGCTCCTTCCTTAATACAATTTTTGGGATAGCTAGATAAGTGGCGGAGATTTCAGTTGATATTGATTCTCCTAACCTTAGCTTCTGTAAGGAAATTCGCCTTGGGTTTGCGTCCCTATTGGAGGTGGTCGGCTGGCGTGAGCTCCTGAGAATAGAAGTCTAAGTCATCTATTGATATTTACCAGACAGGCATGTTTATGATTCCAATTTCTGTTATGTGGTAATATATTTTCATTGCAAAGGAGTTGTATGTTAATGTCTTTGCTTTATGGAAAGCTCATTTTAGTGGGTTTGAAGTTTCGCCTTGTTTTGAAAAGATTGTTTGAGATTCTTGATCATTATAGTTCTTACTTGGTAAAATTCCTCTTTAATATTTCTCTGGCGAGTTGAGTTCTTAAACCATTTTACATCTGTCTTGAATGGGTCTAGGAAACCGATTATGTTTATTTCTCCTTTCATATTAATATCGATCTTGAACCTTCCTTTGAATACTCGAGTTTGATCTAAAGGCCAGGATAGCCAGAGTTAGATGGGAAAATTCGTTTTATAATATTTGAAGGGAAATAGAATTGTGAGTCCTCCTGGGTCTTAAAGTTATCCATGATTCCCTAGGAGTAATGAGCTTGTTAAGCCAAACTACCTTTTTCCTTCCAGCTATAAATCCTTATGAAACATGTCTCTGCTTAAAGACCCTACTGCAATAAAAACTAGAATACAACTGTGAGAATGGCACGGAGAACAGGAATTGAGTCCTTTGGTAACCAAAAGCCTATACTTAAGTTTCCTCAAGAGAAACATGTTTGGTAGAGTCATTAAATCTATGTCTCTTCACTATAAAATCTGTTTGGTTAAGTCTCGTATTAAGACCCCTGCTGTCAGATCATCTTGAAAATTCGAACCTGACCTGAAGGTTACTGTGGTCTAGAATTGTTGAGAATATCAAATTGTGTCAACTTGAATGGAAACAAATTATGAGTTCCCCTCTAACTTGAAGCTTTACTTATGATTCCTTGAGAGGAATGAGCTTGTCTAAGCAAGTCTATCTTTTCATTTAAACTATAAATCTAAAAGAATATGACTCTGATTTAAGAACCATGTTGCAAGATGAAACTTGGAATAAAATATATTAAATGAGAAATGAAATTTAATCTGGACAATATAATTAAATCTTGGAACAAACGTCATCTTGTCGAGCAAGGGTGAGAGTGCTGACGGCACAGGAGTGCCAGAGATATCGGCACAAGAGTGCCAGAGATATCGGCACAGGAGTGCCAATAATATTAAAATCCTTGGCCAAGGTACGATGCTAGATTCAGCATCTGTCAGCTATCAAGTACCAGATATACCACTGATCAGAGTGACCTTTCTAGTTGGGAGGTACCCTAGTTAGGTCGATCAGGAGGTATAGGTCCTTGACACCAAGCTCAGAGGCATGATGATAATTTGATCCATGTTGATTACCATCGTGAAGGGCGGATTCTTCAGTTGAAGAAACTCGAGAGACCAGTAGGTCTTGGTTGGGCGGTAAAGCCCCTGATGATAATTCTCTTTCCCTCGTTGATAAAGAAGCCCAAGTATATTAGCATGAAGATGATGTCAAATGTATTTCTTCCTCACTCGTAAATTCAAGTACATGCAATGCTAAATAAAGTTTACTTTCATTTAGCCATGAATGTTATTCTTTTATGTTAATGTACGTTGTAAGAATCTGCAGTTAATTAGTGAGACAGTTACTTGATCCATTCAGCTGAAATGAAAGATCTGAAATTAGTTAATGAAAATAAAGAAGTTATTTCTTCCTCAGTTAGTTAGTTGGTTGAATGGAAACTTAGACGGAATAGTTAGTTTTGCCGGATGAAAATTGGTAGTTAGTTCTCCATTTCTTAAACCATAGAATGAGAGCAGTTACATTTGTTTCATAGCTGTAGTAATTGTTCGTTACTTTCTAGAAGCAAAGAAAAGTAGATATTATCTTTCTGAGATTCTCTGTTATAAGTTTACAGTTATAGTTTTTCTTTCAGCTGGAAATGGAAGTTTAAAAGTTAGTTGATGAATTGAATGATATACGACATCGGGAATGGTTTTCTTTTCCTTCTACCTGCAAAGGAAACCCTAGTTTGATAGTTATTTAGTTATTGATCTTTTGTGAAATGGTTGGTGAACACCGTTAGTTGCTTCAGATCAGTTGACCCTGGAAATCTAGAAGTTAGTTGAAAATTTAAATTGATTCAGTTGAAATCGTTTTGGAAACCCTAGAATGGGAGCCAATTAGTTGTTTTCGGTTGAAACTGATAGTTGGTTAACATTTTTAAACTGTAAGATAGTTGGGTGTTACAAAGACTATCTATAGGGCTGCAAGCGAAGGTAGACCATGTCCCCCACCTCAATGCTATGCTCAACCCTGTCTATCTACATAAGTCTTCTGCTGATTTTGCGTTGTCTACAGGTTGTCCTTAAGTGCCCTCAAGATGTCCTGACTCTCCTGGATCCAATCCTTGGCCTTAGGAGCTCTACTCTCCCCAAAAGCCAAATCCATAAATGATGGTGCGTCATATCCATATAGAGCCTGAAAATGTGGCATCCCAATAGACATGTGGTAAGTGGTGTTGTAACAGTATTCCCCCAAGTGCAACCACTTAACCCATGCTCTCTGCTGCCCCGAGATGTAGTTGCGCAAGTAACCCTCCAACCATTTATTCACAATCTCAATTTGGCCATCTGTTTGTGGATGGTAACTTGTGCTAGGTGTCAATTTTGTGCCTTCCTGCCGAAATAGCTCTTGCCAAAATGCGCTCAAAAATCTGCTATCTCGGTCACTAACAATGAATCTCGGTAAACCATGCAGCCTGAATATCTCTCTAAAGAATAGCTCAGCAACCTGTGGAGCCCTGTACTCTGTCGGTATAGCAAAGAAGTGAGCATATATCATCAACCGATCCACCACCACATAGATGCAGTCTCTCCCATGCACCTTGGGTAGACCCGTGATGAAGTCCATGGATATACTTTCCCACTTCCCCTCAGGAATGGGCAAGGGTTGTAATAAGCCTGTTGGTTGTGAAAGCTCAGTCTTGTTTTGTTGACAAGTTCCACACTCCCTGACATGCCTCAAGACATCCTCCTTGAGGCCCTTCCATGAGAACCTCTCTCTCACCTGCTTGTATGTCTTAAAGTAGCCCTGATGGCCTGCTAATGGAGTGTCATGCGAGGCTTGAAGTATTTTCTCCTTCAATTTGGATTCCGGCACCAAGTATATCCTGTCCTTATAGAAGCTCACATCATCAACCACTCGATACCTGTCATCCTAAACCAACCCATCCATCACCTCACAAGCAAACTTATTCTTGGAGTACTCCACCAATAAGAGGGATTTCCAATCTGCTAAAATCTCAGAAAGTGAGCAAGCTAAAGGACTCCTAGAAAGGGCATCTGCAACAATGTTCTTCTTCCCTTTCACATATTCTATATCAAAATCATATGCTTGTATCCTGCTAACCCACTTTTGCTGCCTCTCATTCAAATCCCTCTGCTCCAAGAAGTATCTGAGGCTATTGTGGTCGGTCCTCACCACGAATTTTGCTCCAACTAGATATTGCCTAAATTTCGCCAAGGCATGCATGATGGCGAGCATCTCCTTATCATAGATGGAGTATAATCTCTCTGGACCCCTCAACTTACAACTCTCGAAAGCTATAGGATGTCAGTTTTGCATCAAAACTACTCATATGCCTTCACCTGAGGCATCACACTCCAAAACAAACTGCAGTGTGAAATCTAGAAGTGCCAAAACTGGGCAACTACTCATCACCTCCTTGAGCTTATCAAAAACGCGTTGCACCTCCTCGAACCAACTAAATGCACCTTTCTTGGTCAAATCTATCAAGGGTGCTCCCAATTGTGAAAATCCTCTCACAAACCGTCTGTAATAACTGCACAATCCAAAGAATCCCCTCAACTCTATGAGTGTCTTGGGTGGTGGCCAATCAAGTATTGATTGTATTTTCTCCTGATGAACCTGTACCCCATCTGAACTGATCAAATGCCCCAAGTAGAGTATCTCTCTAAGGCCAAATTCACATTTCAAGGCCTTAGCGTATAATGACTGCTCTCCGATAATAGTCAAAATCTCATCCAAATGTCTCAAGTGATCTTCCCAAGTTTTACTGTAAATGAGCAAGTTATCAAAGAATACTAGGAGAAACTTACGTAGTTGTTTGTTGAAAATGTGATTCATATTGGAATGTGGCAAGTGCGTTAGTTAATCCAAATGGCATCACCAAAAACCCATAGTGCCCATAGTGACACCTGAATGCAGTCTTATGGATATCCTGCTCTCGAACTCTCATCTGTTGGTACCCTAAACGAAGATCAATCTTGGAGAAATAGACTGCATCATGTAACTCATCCAAGAGCTCATCGATTTTGGGTATGGGGTATCTATTTTTGATGGTTTTCTTATTGAGAGCTTTGTAATCAATACACATCCACATTGTCCCATCCTTCTTTTTTACCAACACTACTAAAGATGCAAAGGGACTAGAACTCGGTCTGATATGTCCCATTTGTAGCAAATCCTTGATTGCCTTCTCAATCACATCCTTAAACTTCTTAGGATGACTATAGGGGGTAGTAATGACTGGCTTTGCCCCCTCCTCCAATTCAATAGTGTGCTCAAATCCTCTATCTGGTGGCCTCCCTAGTGGTATCTCTTCAAAAACCCTATCATGCTTCCCCAATAATTCCTGAATATCCACATGATATGATTGTTCGGTGTTTGAAGTTTCCTTGCTGGTAATCAAGCACTCTGCTGCCCATGCTATGTCCCCATGTCTGAAAATACTCTCCATGCGTTTTGGTGACACCATCTTGGGTGCTCCTGTTGTCATGCCCCTGAGCACCACTCTCCTACCATCTGCAGTTTGGAACTTAAGTTCCATTGTCTAAAAAATCTGAGTGTATTTCCCAAGTGAGTGTAGCCACTGAACACCAAGAATAGCATGGGTATCACCCAAACCCACCACATAGAAATCATTAGTAACTGTATAATTGCCCATTGTGATAGGCAATTGTGGAACTCTCCGTGTGCAAGACATATTGAATCCATTGGCCACCATCACATTGAAACCCTCAAACTCCTCAACTGGCAACTTCTGTTTTGCCACCAATGTTGCATCAATAAAATTGTGGGTGGCCCCACTATCAATCAAAACTGCAATGTGTTGCCCCTGAATAGATCCTCTAACTCTAAAAGAGTTAAACCTCAGTGTGTTTGATATAGTAGCAACAGTACTACGCTTGCCAACATCCTTATGAGGTTGGTCCTCATCTGAACTACTGTTGTCCACATCCACATGTCCATGCTCCTCCACACTTCACAATCTGACACTACCTCAATGAGATGAGCCTTCCCTTTTCCCAAGCAACGGTGACCAGCTTCCCATTTTTCCTTACAATGATAGCAAATACCTTTCTCCCTACACTCCTTGCAGAAATCATCAAAAGATTCGTTCTTCCCCTGGCTGTCCTTAGAGAAAAACTTTTTTCCCTTATCCTTAGAAAATGAAATATGGGGAGTATTTTTGTTCTTTTCGTTGCTTGAGTACTTGTTGCCCTGATTGCTAGACTCCATGTCTCTAGCCTTCTTGATTGCCTCTTGTAGTGAAGTAGGGTTGAGAGCCTTAACCCAACCTTTCAATGGATCCTTCAAACCATCCATGAATAGGACCAGCAATCTTCTTTCTGAAATATCAGTCACTAAAACAGCTAACCTCTGAAAATCAGCAATGTATCTGTCTCCCCACTGTTTCAGTTGTGCTAACTCCTTGAAATGGAGTTCTAGATCTTTCACATCAAACCTCTCAATCAACCGCTCAGTACACTCTGCATAAGAGGTAATCTAATCATGACCCATTGTGACTAGTCCATGGTACCACTATTCATGTGCAATCCCATCTAAATGTATGGTAGCATATTTAATTGCTTCATCCTCAGACATAGGATTAAGCTGAAAATAAGTGTCCACCTTTTGGACCCAAGCTCGTGCTGTAGTCTTCCCTAAACCATCAAAATAAGGCAAACTCAATTTTCCCACCTTTCTCCTAAAATCAATGTGTTGTTCCCTATTACCTTTGCCTAGTCTATGTCTCGTTCTTAGGTCCATGTAATCTTTTAGAGACCTATCCTGTTGGAAGCCAGCAGCAACCCAATCTTGTCTGAATTGATCCTGAAGCTCAAGTATTGAGAGTTCATTGTTTACTTCTAGTTGCTCTTCTCTAGCTGGAAAAACAGGCATCATGGGTCTTGTTCCACTTTGTGTGGTGCGGTGATTAGGGACCATGTTATTGTTGACTGAGTTGTCTCCATGTCCATTGTTTCCTCCATTAGTATTGTTATTATTACCAATTGAATTTCTTATCAGCATATTCATCATTTGTAATAAATGTTGATTTGTTCTTCTTTGTTCTGCTAGATGTTCCCTCAAGAGTGCATCACTTGAATCATCTTTCCTAGGGCTGCCACTACCACCTTTACCCATTGTGCTAGCTGAATCTCCTTCACTTTCCCAATGCTTTCTCAAGAAATCAGAAATTGTATCTCCTTCCGAAACCCATGGTGGCTGCCAATGTTTTGCCCGTTTCTTTTCTTCTCTTGTTGCGTATCTCTTTTCTCTGTCACAACCCTTACAGACTGGCAGGAACTTATGTGTGCTATGTGTTACACATGTGTTGGCATAACAATTAACACCTCTGGAGTGCAAATTGGTACGGACAGCTATGCACACTGCGTAATGAGTGCTCTTCAAATTAAGAAGGGAAGCTCCCTCATTGTGCGGACAAATGCTTGAAAAAGTAAACTAAACTAATTCCTATCTTTTTGTCTCAGCTGAAAGACGCACAAGGTTTTCAAGAAACTTCGAACGTTGCAGCCAAGGATTTTTTGGTTTCGCAAATCTTAACATCTCAAAACTAACTAGCTTATACTATCCAATCTCCTCAAGAAATCAGAGCATGAGGAAATAGAGCGGGAATGATTTATACGATAACCTCTCAGACAGGATTTCCAAGGAGGTGACGACACCTATCCAAGGCGTAGGCTGAAAGAAAGGTTATTAGCGACGACATCAAAGGATGAACTCTACTTTTGAATTCCCAAGGAGGTGACGGCACCTATCCGAGGTGTAGACATGAAACAAAGCTCATTAACACAATAACAACAAACGATAAGCCTTAATTCTAAATTCCCAAGGAGGTGACAACACCTATCCGAGGTGTAGATATGAAACAAAGCTTATAAACACAATAACATGAAACAATGATCATCCAACCAAAGTGAACAGATACAAAATAGCAATATTACAGGCAAATCTGGCTCAGCATATATTACTATCATGTGCAAAAGTTAATTACAAATGAGCAAAAGCTCTTATTTATAGACATCAAAAGGTGTAGGGAACCCTAAAATCACCTTGAGTCAACTACAATCCTGCAAACATGCAAGATTTTATTGCTAAACCCTAATAAAGCAAACTATATAGTTAATTGGAAAGCTACCATCAGTTAACCGGTACATCTAATCTAAATGGACAATGTGCAAGCATGCACGTCCTTGTTGAAAGCAAGTTAACTGGAAATCTACCATCAGTTAACGAAAACCCTAAATGAAACTCCAAGTCCTACAAAATATCTTTGAGGATAAGATAGACATGCGTGGACCTAGCAAAGAGAACTGAAGATGAAAGTCGAGTTCTAATTGCATGCTCCTGATTCTATCCTCGAAAATAACTACAGGTTCTAACTGATTGATCACTGGCCGATATCTCGAACAACTAACCCCGCCACGAGGTTGTTGACTACGTCACCATCTAGGGCACTGATACTTTGCCGTAATATACTGTGTCTGTGCAGCATGTCCTCACCGCCTGTGATCTGGCACTGAAGTTCACCTTTGCTCCTGATTGCCTCATCAGACAACGCTGACATGACTGTAAGTTGATTCATCTTACAACCAACGGTCTCCCCAATGAAAATCCCATGAATGAGTGCTTGGAACTCTGACTGAACGTCAGCAAGCTCAACATATGCACCACCCTCAAGCTGATACTGGCACGGTATGCGAGACACAAAAGTCCTCAAGCACCGGAGTGCACTAGCGACGTGCTCTCTGCTCTCAATCAACTCTAATGTCATTGTCTCCTCTATCTTCGCCTTGAAGATCAACTGTGTCCTCCAAGTGTAGATAGCCTCTTTGTCTTCTGCATCTGTGACTGATTCATATGCCATCCTCAGGTGAGCAATCATGATCTCATCTCTGGGTCTGTTAATTGCCAAGTCTCACTCCTCATCCTGGAGACGTAGACGGAGTTTGCGTGCATTGTACTGCAACTGATATAACTCTGCAAGCACAAAGTAGCCTCTGGTGACGAACTCCTCCTCCCAATCCTCCAAACGCTTGTCATATGCAACCAGGTGATTAAGCTGGCCCTGTTCTGCCGATGGCTCTAGCATTGGTGGGAGTGAAGCGGTGACATTTTCCGTTTTGTGTACAAGGCTAGAAATGTATCGACGAAGCTGCTGGATTTCAGCCTTGAGGGCTGCCTTGTCTTCTTCGTCTTTCCTTGCGTTATCTGTTGCAACCTATAGGAGATCAACCTCTGTCTGGCGTGTACTTCCACCAAGGTTAACTGTGATCACTTCGAAGTCCTGAACTTCAATCTCATTCAAACTCTTACCCTGTGGAGGCGCAACGGTCTCAATGACGATCTCCTTGTCAGCATTCCTCTCTACATGGACCTGTTTCTTGATCCTCTTGTCAAGCGCATCCTGGTAGACATGATCAAAATCTGAATGATCAAGTACGTAAGATGGCTGCCTCCTCTTCCTACCCAATTGACTCTCAAGCCAAGACGAGTCTCAACTAATCCCACTGGAAGGGTCTGTGCTAGTCATGAGAGGCTCTAATGAGAGTGAATGCGTAGAGGCATTACTGCAAGGTGGCGAGTCTAGGTCCAAATCAATGTGAATTGGAACTGGAGACTATTTTGGTGTCGGTGATGGTATGCGAGGCTGAACCTTGGGTTCTGGCAAACTTTGAACTGGCTCCATGTGCGTTTTAGTGGCAAGTGCCTTCCCTTTTGAACTGTTAGGGACTTGATTCTTCTTAGGAGGGTTACTCCTTTTCTTTTGTTTAGGTTTAGATGAGGATGGTAGTGAAGCATCCACCGGTGGCGGCTTTGTTCTAGGCATGACTACCCTCCTGGCCTTCTTACTTTCGAGGTAGAGTATACTGTTTTGAATAACTCTACTCGACCTCTCCTTCACTGATGAGTATTCTTTGGCGAACCAATCAATAGTCGACAGTGGTTGTGTATCAACCTGCTCTCTAAAAAATTGAGGAAGTATATCTCCCTCATCATCTAACAAACCTCCCACATCTTCTGCCATGAAGACAGAAATCTGCGAGAGAGAGAACCTGCTGTAGCTGCGTCTGCGCACCTCAAAGTCATCCTCCCAGTTCACCCAATAATCCTCCATTGTAAGCTTATGGTAAGGGCGACCACCAAGGCATGCTGAATAATGACCCCATGGGTCATATGTGCGTGTATCAATAAGGTACTTGAGTTTGTATTTCTCCAACTCCTGCCCTGCAACTTTAGCATCAACTGTTGTCCTACACCAATAAATTCCCATTTGCATTGGAAAGTTGGCAGCTGGTCTACGCTTGTGGCCCAAACGTAGATGAACATCGTACAATTTCCTCAATAACTCCACGAAGACTGTCCTATCCAAAGGATAGCGTGGAAGCATGGCTGGATTTCCTATATATCCGTAGACACAAATGTAGGTGCATGTAGGGAACTGAATGAACCAGTCCGCCCAATCAAGCATTGCTGCTTTAGCAACCACTGAGATACGAACATGCAACCCCTGGTCTAGATTCCTCACTATGTACGTCAAGAAAGCTTTATGCACACACTTGAAATGTCGTTCAGCCTTCGTGAACTCAAGCTGGTCATAGTAATGGTAGACTTTTTATACACTGAGTATCCCCACTGTGTTCAGTCCTCTAAACTGACCCTGATAGGCGATCAAGTATACAAGATAGGAACACATATGAAACTGGTGGGCAACTAGAAAACCGGTGATTTGCTCGTGGAGAATGTCGCTGATGAAGGATGCCCAGTCATAATGCTCTCGCCCGGAGATGATCTAACCAATGATATAATACATCCAAGGCTGAAATCTATTTGCATCTGCATGACCTAAGATTCGATTGAGAAGTGTGATCAAATCGCATACTCATCTTTGCATTCACCACGACCCACATTGCTCGACAACTTCTTCTTCTATTTTAACCATCTTTTTGCCATCTTACTTTGACACTTGTCTATATCAACATTGAATGCTCTCTCACACTGGTCCATGGAAATGACTAGACTGTTCGGATGTTGAGGAATACCAAAACATCTCTCGATATCCAAGGTTTTGAGACTGCACAGCACCCGTCCATCTACTCACTGTATTTTGCGAGTAGCAGAATTTTAATGCTTAACACAAGACATTACGAACTCTATGCAATGTACTGAGACAGGGATAGAAACGGCCTCAAGCAACCCAGATTGCTGAATGTTTTGAAGTACCGAATCTTTTATCTTGATTGAATCCAAGATTGCTTATGGAAGCACCTTATGTAGATTCATGTCAACTGTTTTGATGAAGTCATGAGTCAAGACTGACTTAGTCTTGAATTCGAGTTGTGTACTGCATTCTGAAAAACTCGCCTGTTGACTGTGAACACGACTATATTCTGACAATTTTCCTAGAAAGCTAAAAATAGCCTATCGGAGGGCAATTTTCACGAATAATTTTGAGATATGGGTTTTGTCCAGAAAAAGATTCTAAGACAACCCAAAATGTCAGATTTGCGAAAATTTGACTTCTACGCCACCATGCAAAGGAATTTTAGTTAAGAAAATCAGAGCCTCGAGAATTGATGCTCTAGAGTAAATTTTTCTGAAAAATTCTAGCACATGGGTTTTGTTGAAGAAGCTATTCTGAATCGACCTAGATGATTTGTTTTGTCAAAAGTCGCCAATTTCTTGAACATGCGAAAGAAAATAAGACGAGAAATGGAAGAATTTGAGACAAAAGATTGAGGTTTTGATGCTTTTTCTTCTACTAAAATCGCCACTTTGCCTTGAATTTTGCTGATGAATCTGGACTTGTACCTGCAAAAGAATGTTCTTGATGTCTTCACAACTGACTGCTGAAGAAAATTCGCCCAACTCAGGAAGAAATTCGCCTCTACTCGAGCTGGATGAATGAAATATGATGCCAAACTTGAATAAATAGAGCAAATTTGCACCATAATGGCGCTACTGCAAGCTTTTAAACCTTGACTTGAAAAGAAAAATCGTGATTGGACCCCCTTCAGTTCAAACTAGCACTGACTCGAAGTCCCGGAAAATAAATAATATTAAAATATCCAATTCTTTTGAATTTGTAATTTAATATTACAAAGGGCACCAATATTGAAATATTGAAGAAAATTGCCCATTTAATGCTTGCATGCAAAAAGTTGAATTTAATATTATTTTAATAAGTTAACTAAAATCTCAGCATCTAGATGCACTCAGAAAAATTCACCGACTCCGAAAAGTCCAAATTTGACTCTCCAGGCGTCCATTTGCAAAAGTTATGAGATTTTTTGCTAACTCCCTATTTTATAGCTCACTGAAAAGTTACAGTTGCCTCTGTTTCGCTCTGATTTCTAGATGCCTAAGTGATGTCGTGACTGAGCTGAGATATCCATCGCGAAGCCGTCAAAGCAAAGATGAAATGTCTATTGGGAGCTACAACTGCTAAAAACAACGTTTGACACCTCAAAAAATTAGGCGCCTTTGATTAAATTGATGCAAGGTCTCCAGACTTGGCCATTTCTCTTTTTTTCCATATGACGCTTCAAACTGACGCTACCGGTGGACGATGAACCCCACTAATTGAATGATAGGTTCATTGCATGACTGAAAGAATTCCGCAACCAACGACTGTATGTAAGACACCTGAAAGCTGCATTAGGAACCCCAAAAGCAAGGGCGCCCCTAGCCTGTGAAGGCGCAATCACTAATTTGACAAAAGTGTAACTTTCATCCGGACGCCATACTTTGACCCCTGACACCGGGAGCTGGAGTGCTCCATTTCGCGCACCGACAATCTCTCTACGTAACTAGAAGTACTGAGAAGAGATGTCTTTGGAGGTGATGAAGCGAGAAAACTACTTCTAAGACCTCGAAAAGAAAGGCGCCTTTTCCAAGGGAGTGTGTATTTTCCACACTTAGCCATTTTTCTGGTTGTTTGAATTCTTTAGCAATCTCCACTGACCCTTCATGTACGGGTGTTTGACAAATCCTAAGGGCTGATGGTTGGACTCACTGGATAGCTAGGAGAATTCCGCACAAGTCTCGTGAAGACTAACTGCAAAAGAGCCAATCTGGCAGACGTAAAGGCTAGGCGCCCCTGGCCTATAGAGGTACAGGTTGACATTTTCATGTTTATCCACCCTCCATTTTACGTGCTCACTAGAACCACCGCCACGATCACTCAGCACATCTAACGACCTCGCGAACCGATGCATCGTGGAGCTGGCTTGAATTAGAAAAGATTCCCCGGAAACAAAATTTGCAAATTCATTCATCTGAGGGGTCTAATTCAAGGGCGCCCTTGGGCTACAGGAGCGCAGATTCTATAATTTTGACAGCCTCCGTGATGAGCAACCTCCTCGTAGCTTCAGCTTCCACCTTCGATTGTCAGAGTTCTGCAACTCGGATGATCTCGCTTGATAGCTTGCCGGAAAGGTAACTGAATTCCAAAAAGACTGAATACATTTGCAACCAAAAAGCACTGAATCTGGACCTTCAAAAAGAAGGGCGCCCCTAAGCTACAGGGGCGCAGATTTGCTTTCTGCTAGAAATTTCCTCAAATTTCACTAGTATCTTCTTGTGAACACCATTCTAACTAAAAATTCACACTTCACTTACCCAAAGACGGTACTTTGACATTATTTTAACAAGATTTAAACTCTTTTTAAGCAAAATGCCTTAATGAAGCAAAAAAATTGGTTTGGGTACAACAGCATGGAGGGACAAGAGTGATGGAGTGATGCTCAGAGGTGTCCCAACGGCCTTCAATGGAATTTCAGCCTTGAACCTTCAATGGTGTTGCAGAAAATATATTTCAAGGAGAAATATATTCATTTTGTATCTTTGCATCTAGGAGAGGTGCTATTATTCATTGTATCAAAATTGGCCTTGTGTTGGGCCTGAGTTGTAAGCAGATTTCTGCTCTTATTCCAGAATAAATAAGCGATATATTTGTCAAGTTCTTCCCCTCGAGTTGGAGGGTTTTCCCGGGGTATCTTGTGGTGTTCATTGTCTTATGTGTTGCATTTTTGGTTGCTTTCATTTCTGATCCTAAAACTAACATGGTATCAGAGCGGGTCTAGAAAAGATCTATTCAGATTTGTTAAGCATTCTGAAGCTGAGTGTGAGCTAAGGCAATGTGTAGAAGGAGATGCGAATCAAATGGCTGGTTCGAAAGAAGAAGCAATGGTGTTTATTGTCATTACCAAGTCTACAGATTATTGGGCTCATGGCTGCAGTGAAAGCTAAAGTCAGCATAGTACAGAGGCTTCATTGTCGACATCAAAGTCTTAGATTGAAAATACTCAATTTCAGGACTATGGACTCTGAGTCTACATCAGCTTCCCTTATTTTTGTATTCAATGTAATTGAGGTGCATGCGAAGGAGATACTCATCGAGATTTAGAAGAGCCCCTGTATCGGGCATATCTTTTAATTCCAATTTATGCAATCTGGAGATTTTCAGTCCTTGCTGAAAACAGTGTTGCTTATGGTCATTTTGTGTGAAGAGATTATGAGCCTTCTAGAGAACGCTTCATTTACATTTGGCTGCGTTTTGTTTTGGGACTCTGAGTGAAGTCTGGAGATGTGTGGAGAGCCATCTTTGCATAATGAGGCTGCAGTTCATGTTCTTTACCAGCACTATGCAATTAAGAGATAAGTATTCTTTTCTTTATACCTTTTCAAATTTGGGGTAAAATTCAATCTGCTGAGTTGTGCAGATCTGACATCAGTTATTTGAATCATATGTGTACACTGTTTAGTAAAGATCACTGGGATAAGATAAGTTATTTAATCATATTTTGTGTTGTCTGGTCATCGAATTAGATGATGATCCTACACAATGTTCCAGTCCCGAGAAGATTTCAACTCCAATGTTGTGTGATCAAGCGAGCAGAGCAAGCATAGTGCCCATTTCCAAGTTATGTTAATGAGTCATACCCTAATGGCTGAGCCTTCCTGTGTTGAGGAAGCATCAAGTCAGGAAGTATAGAAGGATGCCATGGCTGAAGAATATCAATCTTTCTTCAAGAATGATGAATATTCAAACCTGTACTTCAAGGTAGTTAATGGTGAGGCATTAATCTTGGTTCTTTATGTTGATGATCTATTTCTTACTGGAGAAGAACACCTCTTTATCAAATGCAAGAAGGAGTTGGCTTCTGAATTTGAAATAAAGGGTCTGAAGTATATGCTTGACTTCCTTGGTTTAGAAATATGGTAGAGGCCTAATGAGACCATTCTGAGTCAAGGGAAGTATACAATAGACATCTTGAAGAGATTTGGTATGATGGATTGCAAATCCATGTCTACACCTATGGAAACCATTTTTCAGAAGTTAAAAGAGGCTGCAGCTAGTTCAAATCTGGTGGATCCTACTATGTACAGGGAGTTGATTGGATCTTTGATGTATCTAGTCAATACTAGTCCAGATATTTGCCATGCAGTGAGTGCATTCAATTAGTTCATGTGTGAACCAAGACAAATACATCTAGTTGCAGCAAAGCATATCTTGAGATACTTGCATGGCACAGTTGGGTATGGCTTGAGATATTCTTCTGGTGTAGACTTATAGCTGCATGGATATACTGATTCTGATTGGGCAGGGTGTGTCATTGATCGGAAGAGCACCTCTAGATGTTGTTTCAGTTTGGGGTCTGTGATGATCTCCTGGTGTAGCAGGAAGCAGTTTTTAGTGGCACTGAGCACCGCAGAGGCCGAGTATATTGCAGCTTGTGTGTGACAGCTCGAGAAGCAGTGTGGCTTTGGAAGCTCCTTGCAGGATTGGTTGGACAATCATTGGAGCCGACTGTCATCCATTGTGATAATCAAAGCCTTGAGAAGCTTTTTGTCATTCCAGTGTTTCATGACAGAACTAAGCATTTTGAGATCAAATACCACTATATCAGAGATATGGTATTAAGGAAGGCAATCCAGTTGAGGTATATCAGCACTGATGAGCAAATGGCAAACATTCTCACCAAGCCTCTCTCCAGGATAAAGTTTGTGTACTTTTGAGACAAGCTTGGTATGGTGGAGAATCAAGCCCTAGCTGAGAAGGAGTCTCAGTATCAATGATCCTCTTTAATGCATTTCTCTTTGAGAGAGATTTGAGGTGCAAGCCCTTGTTAATGCATTTCTCTTTGAGATTTGAGGTGAAAGCCCTTGTTTCCACACTCTGGGAGAGCCATGGTGGATGTCATGTGTGTGACTCCATGACAGCATCACGTGAGAGAGTCCGTGATGATTTTCTTGTACTTGTGTTTTCACCCTCTAGGAGAGCCATGGTGAATGTCACGATGAGGTGACAACATCACGTTGAGTGATGAGCACTTGTACATACCATACATGGGTGTAGCCATGATGGTTGATATCACGATGAGGTGATATCTTTCTTTTCCATACATGGGTGTAGCCATGATGGTTGATATCACGATGAGGTGATATGTCTTGGACTGCTATAAGTATTCCTCCCTAGCTGAGAGGGAGTGTTGAAGTTATTACAGCTTCGGGTACATTCTTCCAACTTAGTCAAGACATAAAATTGCATATAGCCTATCGGCTATTTATTTTATTGAGATAACTAAAGTGAAGAGGCGCTTCACTTGGCACCATATTTTAATATTTAATTATCGTGAATAATTAAATAGGGCCGACCTCATTAAAGAAATTATATTTATTTAATTATTGCTATTTTCTTATGAGGCCGACCTACATGAAGAGACACAATGTTTTGTATAAATATAAGGTGATGATCTCTCATTTGAGAATGAAGTTCATTCATCATATTCGCACTCGTTGAAGAAGTTCGCACTTGAGCAGGAGGTCATGATCTTGAGCAGCAGAGTTCGCACTTGAGCAACAGGTCATGATCTTGAGCAGCAGATTATTATCTTGAGCAGCAGATCATTATCTTGAGCGACAGATCATTATCTTGAGCAGCAGATCATCATGTTGTTGCAGCGAATATATATATTCATTCTGTATCTTCGCATCTAGGAGAGGTGCTATTATTCATTGTATGAAATTCGGCCTTGTGTTGGGCCTGAGTTGTAAGCAGATTTCTGCTCTTACTCCATAATAAATAAGCGATATATTTGCTGGGTTTTTTCCCCTCGAGTTGGAGGGTTTTCCCAGGGTATCTTGTGGTGTTCATTGTCTTATGTGTTGAATTTTTGGTTGCTTTCATTTCTGATCTTAAAACTAACAAATGGAATCCCTGCAATTGAAGGTTTGCAAATGGACGAAGATGAAATTTAAGTATTGGGAAAAGAGTGACTGTATGTGAAGAGTACAAGAGAGCTAGAAGAGGCATCAAGCAAGAGAGAGAGAGAGAGAGAGAGAGAGAGAGATAGAGAGAGATTCTAAAAATGGAAAGCTTCTTTATATGAATAAATTAGGAAGGAATGGACCATTGGGAAACTTAGTAAGGAGAGCATATGGGTTTTACTTGTTCAAATAATCGATGTTGTATTTACACGAGAAGAGAAAGGTTCAATAAATAGATTACAAAGACGTCGTTTCTAAAAGAAACAAACGTTAACAGAAGACGAAAATAGAAACTAACTAAAAATGACTAGATGACCATTAACAAAACAAATAGAAAGATATTATACTAATACCCTCCCTTAATGGTCATTGTTCTAACTACCCAGAGAAATAACAAAGAAGGTGGCCCCCTTCTTCTCAGAACGCTTCTATAACAAAAGACAAGAGCCTGCCACTGACTCTGCCACTTGAGATGAGTCTACCACCAACCCTCCCAAAAACTGGAGAACTTCTGGAAAAGATCAAAACTGATCACAAAACATCCAACCTAATGTTGGGTAACAAAACAGTCCCTCCCTATAACGAAAGACACACCGAGAACAGCTGCCACGATTTTGAGGAAAAAGTGGCAAACCCTCCAAACTTTTGCAGATGAGCACAACGCCCCAAAATAGATTGCAACAAACTACGATTTTTGAGGAAAAAATCATAAAACCCTCAAACTGAAGTTTACAAAGCATCGTTTTTTCAAAAGAAATGGTAAAAACCCACAAAGGAATCCCACGCAACTCTACGAATTACAAAAGCCCAGAAACGATTTTTGAGGATAAAATTGAAAAAAACCCAAACAGGTAGCTAGCACAAAATCCAAAACACATATCAGCATACATAAAATCATTTTTAACGAAACCAAAGAGCTTTCCCGAACTGCAGAAACCCTAATTGAGGCAAACGGGAGCAAACCCTTAATTTTTGAGGAAAAATTATAAACCCTTCCATGATTTTCTCAGGCAAAAAATTAGAAAACAAAACCAAATTTTTTAAGGGTCAAAATTATGAAAACCCAACAGAATTTATTGAAGGAGAAAAATAATTATTAAAAAACCCATGAGACAGATTTTTTTTTTATAAGGGACAAAATTGTAAAACCCAGAACATCGATCGACAAAACCCAACAAAGAACAGAACTTCAAGCAGGAGGCAGATGAAAAAAACGCCCAAAAATGATTGAAAATCGCATTTAAGCGACCATATAGGAAGAAAAACGCGTCTTCAAAAGAAACTCTATTAGAAGACCACGATCTCTTCAAACACCCAAACAGTCATTGATGATAACGCGATTTAAAGAGGCGTCGGTCTCCTTTACAAAGCCATGAACAGGCTCCCAGGTCACGAAACAAAGCACGACGCCTAGAGAAACCAAAGCTCTCAGAAAAAAGGAGAGTCGCGCACACAAGAAAATCAATGAAAAGACGCCCAGAAACAGACTCCAAAGGCACAAAATCGCACAGATTTTTGCAGAAGAACATCGTGTTTTTAGAAAACCCTAGTCGCACGCCTATCTGTTGAAGAAAATGGCGCGGGTTTTCTTCACAAAAAAACACATTTTCAACAAGTTGCGATTTTTCATGAAAAAATGGGCTCTTTTAAATCCGCGAATCCATAAGACGAAACACGCCCAGAAAGGATGAAAATCTCATAACACACGAATCTCCACAGAATGCGATATTTTTTTAATTCAAAAATGAAGTTGCCCAAGCTTCAAAAAATCGCACCAACCAGGCCCTCCCAAAATCTTCAACCCTCCCGTGAGGGAGACAAGCTCAAACCAGCTCTGATACCATGTTCAAATAATCGATGTTGTATTTACACGAGAAGAAAAAGCTTCAATAAATAGATTACAAAGACGTCGTTTCTTAAAAAAACAAACGTTAACAGAAGACGAAAATAGAAACTAACTAAAAACAACTAGATGACCATTAACAAAACAAATAGAAAGATATTATACTAATATTATTGACCATTGGGAGGAGGAAGCAACTCAATGGGGTACACTAGTGCTGGCACACCGGTGTCCAAGAGGACACAACAATGCAAACAAAAGGGAATGAGTAGTTGACAGCATAAGGGATCCTAGTTTGGTGACTTGGCACATCTTTCAATGGTTTCAAGCTCAAAAACAGTCAGATGGGGCCTAATCATGTCTAGGGTTGATGGACGCTAAAGTAAGTACAGAACATGAAAAGAAAAAAGTGCAAAGCATGCACATTTCAACTCTACAATAGTCTATATTACAACTTTTACTTGATAACATGCTATGTTACTAGATTTTGCAAGAACTCTGATCAAACTCGAACCAGTCCAGACCCAGCTCTGATCTTGGTGGTCTTGCCTCGGTTCCCCATTTTCCTGGGCCCTATTTAAGTGATGCCCTGCTAGAGGTACGAGAGAACTAAATGTAAGGCTGCTTTAACCTTCTTGTCTGTGAGGTGTTCGCAGCTTCCATGGTTATGTTAGTCTAGGAAAGCATAGGCTATCTGCTAATCTATTTAGTTGTTTTACTTCTGACCCCCATTCAATTCTCAACCTTAAGAAAGAGGACCAATATGAGTAATTGCAATAATAGTGAAATTTGATTTACAGGATCCTTTAATTACTTTTGGGTATGGCATCTGTCAATTTACTATCAAAATCTGTTTGTTGCTTTTCTTGACAAATGTCATTTTGACTCAAACCAGAAGGGGTTAGGCATTTCTATTGACAAGGTGTAATGTACAATGCATCTTTGGATCATGAATCAAATGCAGATGCACCAATATAAACCACTTTGATTTGTCTATAAACGTTTGACAACTCACATTGAATAAACAATTATCAGCTGTGTTATGTATTTAATTTTGTACACTTTGTGCAAATTATATATATATATATATATACAAAACTAAATATGTATATAGTATTGGGGAACCCAGCTATACTGAACTTTGGGGGCAATTAGGGAACTGCCAAACCTGAACTGGCAACATAGATAACATGTTTGTTATGATGACCACTCTATTCTAACTCCTAACATTTAAACTTACATTCTTAGAGTTAGAATTTAATGTAACCAAATGACTTCTTTTCATGATATTTCCTTATAAAAAATCTTTTTCCATAGACCCTTCAAATCAGTTACTCAGAGTATGCCACCAATCTCTTCGTCCATGTGACAGGCAAAGTGATAAATAATATTTAGGATATTTGCAATTCGAGATGAACCTCAATAAGAAAATGACTAAATAATGTCACATTGTGTCTTTCGGACAGTGTTTGATGTAAACATGTTCTGGAATAATCATTTTAAGTATCCTTCATAATATTGGAGCATAATCACATATCTAGAAATGTAAAACTCTGTAGCAACATGAGGAAATAAGCATACAAAGAATCATCAAATTTCAAGTTATTGATATCAATGTTTTGCGTCCTTCCTTCATTACCCATCTTCAAAATTTTCAAATGTGGAGGGCCGCTAAGCGAAACCACAGACCAACATATATATGCATTTTATTGGTACAAGGAAGCAGTGCCAACCAGAGTAAGAAAATATATCATGAGAAATATAGACTGCAACATTGTGTTTATTTATGTATGGATGTACTGTTTTTGAGACCAACTTAGAGCCCATCCATAATCCTTATTAGGATTGATAGGGTGCTTCTGAATTTCCAATGCTTCTCTAATATATCATTTTGAATGGTGATCGATTGTGATATCAATTCCATATTTTCAGACACAATATTTGGTGTCAAAGAATGTTCTACCAACACAAATTCAAACGCAAATGAAAATTGTCAAAAAGAATACTTACACAAATAATAAGGGTGCTTATGGCTCTTTCTATTGAAAGACCTCAACTGTCATGACTTGCACACTTATAGGAAAGCATATTTAGTAGAAACTTTCTTTTCAAAATAATTAGACCCCATCTTTGCAAAATAAGTTTTGACTTCTTCCTATTATTGACCTAGCACTGAAGAGGTGTTTGACTTCGCATTGAATATAAAGGCCACAAAATTGACAGGTTACATCTCAGGAACTAATTGTTCAAAACCCTTACATGAAATAGATAAAAAGTCAAAAAAACGTACCAGTACATATGGAAGGTCTATCCACCATAAATGGTCTTTCTTTTTTGGCTTATACCCTCTATACTTACTTAGCATTGCTTCTCGACCAAATTTTTCATTCTCAAATGTAATCCTTTCCTTTACTCTTTTCATGTCATTAAGTTCTTCTTCTGAAAATCTTTTAAGAACCTGTGAAATTTTCTCAACTTCTTCTTCGGTTATCCACCTATCAAGGTCCTGTCCAATTTCTTTTATTACTTCTTTTATCTTTGGATCTTTTTCCGCATTGTATTTTTCTTGTAAGGCACGACTCCATTTCTTAGTGTGCTGCCAAGATTTAGTTTTCAAATCCTTTGCAAATTTGCTGGACTCCCCACTGCTACTGATAATAGTCTTAGCACCTGAAGAAGAATCATTGAGAGAAGTACACACTTCATCATTTGCACCAAATGTGGAATTTGTTGAAGGTGAAGCAGAAGACATTGATATTGAGGTTGACTTTGCTGATTTGGAAGAGCTTTCTGTTTCAGGATTTCCTGAACGATACAGCTCATTTTTGGTTTTAATGAATTTTTCACGATCCTCTTTGAATTTATCAAGAAAAGGAGAGCTTTCTGTTTTATCACAATCCTTCCATCGAGCCATAAAAACCTCTGGTGGATCATCATATGCAATACCATCTGAAACAAGAAACATCAGAGTTAAAAACCTACTTAATCATCTTGAACTATTAATCACTCTCCAGATTATTATCCTTCACCCTGACATTGTGAAACACAAAAGGTTTCTTGAAAAATCTTCAAACAACAATCAAATCAAGAAGACAGAATAATCCCATCCATGCAGATGAAAAATCTAGTTTTAAAGGCCATACAGGCAGTGATCTCTAAACTAAAATGCAGGAAAACAACATACTAACATAGTTTCCTGGAGACTCCTACACTGAACCCTGGTACTAGTTTCCTCTATGAGAAACACATCCCCATCTCAGAGTCACATATGGGAGCATCTCCAGACATCAGGAGACTTCAGATGGAATTTCTTCACATCTCTATACATCCCCAGGATGTTTCTCTTAAAGATTAGGAAACTTCTTATAGAGGTTTCATGCTTGCACACACGAGGACTTGCAATTGTCTGTTTTTGGCTTGAAAATATATAAGCTTTTTTCTAGCACCATAATTTCTTATCAAAGCCCAATGAGGTACTAGGAAGAAGAGACAATAAAAAGGATTAAGATGTCTAAGTGCACATAAGTTTAATCAACTGGTTGAAAATATAGCCATCTTTGAGCACCCCCATACCATGTGTTTAAGTAATGGCATTCCCATCACTGTTCCCATCTGCATCCTCAAAGTGATTATCATTTATAATTTAACAGATTATGTCAAGATGATGATTATCAAATATTAATATAATTAATCTTTGCTTTTGTTGACATTTATTTCAGTGCTTTAAACATTTTGATTTTTTTTTTTACAATTTAATATTTTTTGAAGATGTATAGTCATTGTGTGTTATTTTTCTAAATTTAGTATTTCCATAATTTTTTATATTTGTTTACTCCATGTACCCATCTACTCTTTTTTGAAAACTGACCTACTGGTCAGTACCTGTCCCCATTGCCCATACCAATACCAGTCCATCTCCTGGTAGTTATGCATACTAGAGATGCCAAAGGTTAGAAAATGGAGTACATCTTACCTGCACCTGCTCAAAATGTTACATTATCTAAGCAGAAACTTTTATTATGTAAGAAACTTACAGATTAAAACACCTGCTCATATGCAACAAGCAACTTGTTTTCAAAAACTATATCCACAAAGTTTGGAATCCCCGAAAAAGGGAAGGATAGACTGTCTAGAAACCTGCATTTTTGTAATGTCCCCTTCACAAATGTGATCGTTTCAGTTGACCGTTGGCCTATTCCGGAGACCCGTAGGCTACTCGGATGGTGAAATTAGGGTTTCCTAATTTTGAGGAGGTTGTTGCTTGAAGTTTGGAAATCGGATTGCGGATTCTTTCTAGGTTTTCAAAGAGTTTCGCTATGGTATGGTCAGTTTGGCATTTCGAGCAACTTCATGAATTTACTATTTTTAGTAAATTCTATTTTTGGCAGTGGACAGGTTGATTTCAATTCAGTTGGTCTTCTCCTTCAAGCATTTCAATTGGTATTGTTGTTTCGGGCCTTCTAATGCATTTCTACGGAGGGATAAGTTAATTTCATATTATAATGTTATATTTTAATATTATACCCCTTGGCCTAGCATTATAACTTTATGTTGTTTTTAAAAAGGGGATATTATGGGTAAAGGCCTCATCAGGAGAAGTTTAAATAAATCTAAGGTTCAAATTTGCTTAAGGAGAGTTGGACGCCAACTTGAAGGGAGGATTATTTTATTAAAAAGTAAATATTATTGCTCTTTGAAAATGGACGCCACCTTGGAGGGAAAAGAGTCAACTAAAATTTGAATTGCCTTGACTTATGTTTTTGGCGCACCTTCTAGAGACTTCTGGAGATTCTCTTCAAGCTTATAAAAGGAGACCTCTTATCTTCAGTTGATCATCTTTTGTCTACTACACTGTTATGCTGCTGAATTGTCTTCAGGCACTCGCTTCGAGGAAAGCACACCTCCTAGCAATGGCTCATCTTCTTGCTTGAAAGATAGCAACTAGTTGAGAGTTAGCTTGTAATAGGTTTGATTTCCATTTTCAGTTGAGTATTTGCATTTTGGAGTTCTAGTTTGCATTTTCTGTCTCATTTCTGGAGTTGTTGAATGTCATTGAGGAATGTAAGATTTGCTCATAGCTCGTGAAATAAAAATGCTATTGTTATGGGTATTGTTTCTATCTTTCTGTTTATGAGGGGCAACCATTCTAGCTAATTTGCAGATTTTATTGAGGTGTCCCTGATTTTATAGAGCAAAATCGCCCTTGCTGCTGGGCTGTACCATCTAGGTGAGCTTTGGTTTCCATGCAAAAATAAATAGAGGTATTTTGGGTGTGTTTCTTTGTCTTAACTTGGGTGCCATCATTCTTAGAACTTGTTGCATCTGATATCACGTCATTTGGTTGAGTTATGAGCTAGATATGTGCATTTAGTTGAGTTATGCTGTTGCTGATTACTCATTTCAGTCGCTGGTCTGTCATATCAGTCATATGTAATTGCAGATTTGTGAGTAGTCTGAGTTTAGAGAGGTTGGTTATGCATTGTGAAAGTCTTCTAGGTTATTGCAGCATTGAAGAACTTGAAATATTGGGCTCTGGCAAAGCATTCTGATATATTGTAAGTTGTTTAGTAGTACTAACAGCAATTCTCCTTTTTATCTTCCATCTACTTATTGTAATATCCGCTGCATAAGTGGAAGAGGCTGGCTTGCCGCCTATTTACTTTCAGTTAGTAGCTTAGGGACCCTCTGACCATATGCTCACCATCACTCGGCGCCATTCTTGGTTAGGGTTACTTCAGTTTATCATGCATTGATCCTCTGACCATATGCTCGTCTGCCCAGACCCATTCTTGGATAGAGTTCCCTTTCAGTTTGCATCTGCATTAGACCCTCTGACCAATGCTCACACCTTGCCCACATCGGTAACCTGGTGTACATTCTAGTTAGAGTTGCTTTCCGCATCGTTTTGGTTTAGAGCTAACCTTAACGGGTGCCTGTTGAATTGTAATTGCATTGCAAAAACAAAAAAAAAATTGGTTCGGTTCATTACAGTTTTCCAAAAAGGTTTGAAAATTCCTCTTCAAAAAAGAATATTTATAAATTTTATTGTAGAAATTAAAAAAAATCTAAAAATGAAGAATAGAAATAAACAAAAAATGACAGCATAAATAAAACTATGCAAAAATAATAAATGCATTAATTATATTTTGAAGAATTAATTATTTCAAACCACTGACCAAGATGAAGCAATTACCAGGTTAAATACCCAGATTGAAATTCCACCAGGAACCACTTGGCCAATTTCCCCAATAATACAACCATGATAAACTAGGCAAAAGAGCACGTATACCACAAACCAAGGGAATAGAACCCCCAAAAACATAACTGGGCTTACTAGACAGTCCCCAAGTACCTTTTGCAAAAATAAAAAATATATAGAAATGTACTTTCCTAGGAAGCTGAATAAATAAATAGCTTAACATGATAAAGTGACGTAATATTTATTATTACATTGCATTTTAAATAGGTAAGGTGTTAGTAGTTTCCTATGTCACCACCAAGTGGAATATCAAATTGGCATATCAAAGCTCCCTTGTGGAAGCCCACAAGGTACCATTTCCCTTATATATTCTCAACCACAAGGGGATTGTTTTTCCATTTCCATTATCTTCTCAACAACCCTAGCCCCCTCTAGATCCAAACTTCTAACTCATCTATAGAACACATTAATCTTAACCAATGGTCTCACTTATGTAATGTCCCCATTTTAGGGTTCTCTTGCTCTGCAGTTGGAGGTGTCTTTCTGGGTTTGTGTCTGCATGAATAGAGGGGTAATTTGAGGTTACCAATGAGCTCAGAGGGTGTAGAGGAGTTCTATGATGCTCTCAGATGTTATTTCTGACTTCCGGTTTGGGCTCCAATATTCTTGGAGAGAGCTTTTATTTATAATAAGTCACCCAATTGGCTCCGTTCATCTTTATTCTTCATCAAGATTGCTCCTGTGTAGTCAATTTCCAAATCTGATGCATTCTGGCAGTTTCCGCAAATTGAGTGTATTAATAGTTATATTTTAATTAAATTACTAAGGTTGCCAAATTACTAAAGTGCAGATGTCTGTGCAACGCGCTAGCGTCCCCGTACTTTCCAAGATTCAAATGCGAATATTTTGTATTATTTGCCCATGACACGTGTCGTAGCGGCAAGGATGTGTGTTTAACGGCTCCTCCCACCCATGCAGCTTAACAAAACTCCATTTTCACTCTCATTTTCATAACTTCTTTGAACGAGAATGCTCTCTCTTGCTCTCTCACTCTCACAACGAAGCTCTACAGAAATTCTCTCTCACACAACAATCAAGACTCCTTTTGCTCACAAGTTTATCACGTCTATCAATTCAAGAGGGGAGCCACAGGTTGTTGGTAATGCTCTCTTGTCATTTTATCTTCGATAATCTTTTCTATATATAATCTCATCTCTATTTATTTGATCATATTCGTGATAGGGGTTCTCCTCCTTGCGGGGTTCGTTTCTATCACACATCTATTATATACGTGATAGGAGTTCTCCTCCTTGGCGAGGTTTGTTTCTATCACACGTCTTTGCTTTATGCATTTTATCTATCTCAATCCTATTTGGATGTTCGTGGAGGTGGAAACACCAAAACAAGGGTTTGATTGAGGCAAGCCACTAAACAACCCCCAACATTTTTCCTGATTTGTTTGTGTGCAGATGAACAAATTCGGTGAGTTGGGTATTTTGGAATCTGGACTTTTATTGTCTATTTCATCAAAGACGATTGCACGGCATGCAAACGTCTGCATGTTGCGCTCACATCTTTGGCCAAGAGCAAATCTACTTGAAGGTATAATCTATGGTTTTTGTACCTTCTGTTTTTGTATATCAGAGAACTTAATTCTATCACTTACCCCTGTAATTAAGTGATTTTAATATTCTCATCATTTAAAACTTAGTGTCAATTTGGTTAAATTATTATGAAGCGATTGGCTGTCGGGGACGTTGACGCGGGCTGGAAGCTCGCTCGGACGAAACCATCGAACGGATAGATGGCGGATGATTTCGTATGCTGCTTTGGCGACGGCGAAGGCGTTATGGTTGCATGTTCCATTATCCGGCAGGCGTTTTCAAAAGATTAAGAAATGCAAAGCGATGGAGATTTAAAAAAGTGACATATAACTCAAATATTGGTTTGAAATTTGTTTTTCTTCTTGACCCTAAGTTGTTAAATCAGCCATTTCCCTAGCGATTGCAAGCACAATATGTATCGGAATAGATACTACATAGATTCCCTGTGGAATTGAATAGAGTTTGCCATCTAGAGCTTGAAATTTTTATAAAACTCGCTAGCCAAATCCAAACAAATCCAATGTTGATATTGCAATTCCAAGAAGATTTCGAAGCCATTTGGAAGTTGGGCACAATTTTCGTGGTGTTTTTTCAACTTTTTAAAATGGATAAAAGTGAAAACCTTTGCCAACATTGTTTCAAAATGCATATAGTTTTCATTTTAACATTTCATTGCTCCTTCACGACCAATAATAGAACAAACAAAATGAAAGCAAGCACTACAAGGAAACTCTAAAACTGAAATTGGAAACCAAAAACCCTACTTGGACACAATTTTGAAGTAGACCAAATGCTACTATTGCTCCTTCGCCCTCAACTAATTTGCCCTTGACCCGTAAGATTTTTTAAATTTTTTCAATTTTTAATGTTGATATTATTTTATTAAACACTATAAACTATATATTTATAATTTTATTATAAAACTTTAACTTTATATTTATTTTTAACAATTTTAACTTTTAATATTGTATAGCTATAATATATTATAATTAATATAATTTTTTATACAATTTAATTATATTTATTAATAAACATAAACATTTAATAATAAATATTAAATATAGAATGTAGTAGTTCAATTTATATTTATTATTTTATAATTTAATTTATAAATGATAAATGTAAATGTTTAATAATAACTATTGTATATGTTGCCAATAGTTTGATATTGTATATGACCGTGCCCTCATAGATCACTCTGAATTATGGAGAGGTAACAGCCATAGATATAGGCACGTAAGCATGGATGGCTTTCAACAAAGAATGAGAGATCTCGACCAAACTCCATGGGCAAAGAACATTATTCTTAATGGGTTATAGATAAAGTTGTTGCATTCCCAATATCCATGCATTGTCTAGAAATTTCGTTGGTATGCATGAAGAACTACGACACAAAGACTAGACAAGTAAAGGTCAACGGCAGAGTGTTTGCAGACCTAAGCGAAGAGGCTATAATGCAGGTCTTTAATATCCCATTTTACACCAAAGTGGTGATCATATTGTCTAAGGTTGCAAAAGCAGCATTGGATGAAGATGCAAAAAGAATAATCAATATAAAATGGATGCAAACACATACAAGTCTCTGTCAAAATTACCCAAGACACTCTACAGGAGCGATTTTCAAAATAAAATTGGGGACATGGTAATGTTGTTGAGTAGAGTCTTTAGGTTGCCACATACTGCAATATTTGAAGATTGGATGTACCTGTACATTGAAACAATCATAACAAGCCAAAACATGTCGCATTGGTCTAAGTTTATAAGTGATAGCCCATATATCCAAATCACAAATTTTGAAACACAACATACCTTCTACATGACCTCATATCTAGTGTATTCAGTAGTTGCAAGGGGATCATTTGCAGGGCTGGAAAGAGCACGAGTCCTAGGAACAAAGACAAGGACAAAAGTTGGTGTATGATCATTACCCTTACTTGGAGACTGAGTAGTCTATGATCCACTACAGGAGAGTTCACGATGCATTCTCTATATGGTTCTTAAGAACAGTGGAAGGGGATAAGGCCAAAAGGTTGTCTGTAGAAGCCCAAGCTGCAATTAATGAAAGAGGAAGTTGGTTTACACAATTCCCCAAGTTCTCCTACATCAAGATGGAAGGATTCTGTAATGTCCCTTTTTAGGGTTTCGTCATTTGGCAGTTGGTACTATCTTTTGGGATTTGATTCTACATATTCAAAGGAGTATATTGATGTCGCTAGAGAGCTTTTTGGGTTTTTCTGGATTTTCTTTGATCATTGATGGGCAGTATTGCTATTTTTAGCAATGACTATTTTTAGTACTTACTATTTTTAGTAAGTTTGAAAGTATCTCAATTTGGGCCAATTTGGTGTTTGGACCATAGCTCCGAGACTCGCCGCCAGTCCTCCAGACGCGGCGAGTCCCACGCCGAGCGGCCCTGGCCGTGTCCTGGGTGCGCAAACGCGGGCACTGCCGCGTCCAAGTCTGGACTCGCCGGACGCGCCGGACGCGGCGAGTCCCAACTGTGGGACGCAGCTGCGGCAGCAGCGGCCAAAAAGGCCAAAAACAAATTAAAACTTAACTTTTTTTTAATTTGTTTTTTGATTTATATCTTCTATTTCGCCCTAAAAGGGCCCTCATTTCATTCATTTGGCAAAATAGGAGGAGAAGAGAGGGCAACCAGCAAGTTGTTGAAGACAAATCCAGGGGCATATATCATTTGGGGAGCTTCATACCAGCAAGGAGGTGCATTGAGAGCTCATTACCAGTGATTGGGAGGAGTTTGTATTGCATTCCAAGCTAAATCTAAGAGGTAAGTTCGATTTTAATTGATTTTTTTGTGTTTTTTTAACAAATAATTCATTGTAATTTGTAAAATCACTATTCTTTTGAGTTTGCATATTTTTTTTACAAACCCTACTTGCAACTTAAATAATTTTAGAAACCCTATTTTGTGCAGCCACATTCATTTGCAAATCATACCATATTATTATTTTCACAATGTCTCATACCCCAGTCAGAAAAGACCCTGCTTGGAAACATGCTGAAATCTTTCCCGGAATGAAAAAAGGAGACGCCAAATGTTTCTACTGCAAAACAATATATCATGGAGGCATAAATCGATTAAAATATCATCTTGCACGCATACCCGCCCATGATGCAGTGGGTTGCCCTGTCTCACTGAGGTTGTTCGTGAAGTGCAGGTGCAATTAGAAACTTTTGAAATGCAAAAAGAAATGAAAAGAAACAGAAGCAGGAGTTGTTGAGTGTTGGAGTTGACAGGGACTTGGTGCTGTTGGAGATGCTTCTTCCATGCCTCCATACCGTCCTAGTGCTAGTGCTTGTGGTAGTGCTTTGTTTCTGCATCAGCAATGCCTATGCGTACTCCTAGTGCTGGTGGCGCTGCTATTGCTAGTGGTAGTGGCAGTGTAGCATTGGCCCTAGAGTTCGTAAATCTAGGGTGGACTCATATTTTGTACCACGCACTACCCCTGGTTCCCAACCGTCGCTTGAGAGCATGGGTTGGAACAAGGACGCACATGATGCAGCAAAAAAGGCAATTGCAAACTTTTGGTACTACTGCACCATTCCCTTCCATGTAGCCAGGTAATTCTTTTTCGTTTAATTGTTTTAAAATTTATATTTAAATTTTAGAATCTAGATGTATCTCATTATCTCATTATCGAATTCAAATTTTACAATACTTATGTAACTTATCAATTTATTTATGACATGTTATAGGTCACCTTTCTGGCAAAACATGGTTGATGTGATAACCATATGTGGGGCGGGGTTCAAAGCCCCTAGTGAAGATGAATTAAAGGGCCCACTTTTGACTCAAAAGGTGGCAGATGTGAAAGCACAATTAGAGGAGCAGCACAAGCAGTGGAGCATGATTGGTTGCACCATCATGACTGATGGTTGGACTGATAGGAGAAATAGGACGTTGCTTAATTTCCTAGTTTCCTCCGGAGGTAATTGTACTTCCTTCAATGCATTGGAATTTGAATTTTATTTAGTGAATCACATAATTTAATATGGCTGATTTATGTTTTTTAATTTATTGAATAATTGGTTTTGCTTATTTTTTCAGGTGACACCGTCTTCATTAAGTCCATTGATGCTTCTGCCCAAATCAAAAATGCCACATACCTGTGTGAGGCTATAGAGGAGGTGATAGCTGATGTGGGGGAAGAAAATGTAGTGCAAGTGGTGACAGACAATGCAGCAAATTATGTTGCTGCTGGTAGATTATTGATGGAGAGGCACCCTACTATATTTTGGACTCCATGTGCCGCCCATTGCATTGACCTCATGTTGGAGGATCTTGGGAAGCTCCCATGGATCAAAACATGTGTGGAAGCAGCAAAAAACATATGCAAATTTGTATACAACCACACATGGGTGCTTAACCTTATGAGGCAATACACGGGGTTGAGGGAGTTGTCTCATCCTGGCATCACCAGGTTTGCAACAAATTTTATCACGATGCAATCCTTGATTCGGTCAAGGGCAGCTTTGAGCGCATGTTTACTAGTGAGGAGTGGTCTTCCTCATCCTTTTCTACAAGCACTGCAGGGATTGCTATGGCTGATTGCATTTTTGATGAGCAAGGGTTTTGGACACCAATGGACGAGATTGTGAAGGTAAAATTTAATTCTTTATTATGTTCTAATTTTTAATCATATCTTACTTTTATTTGTTTATTTTCATTCACACTTATTTGTGAAACATGTTTGCACTTTGGTTTATTGAGCCCTTGCTAGTTTCTCCTACGAGTTGCACATGGGGAGAAGCCCGCAATGGGCTACATATATGAGGGCATGGATAGGGCCAAAGAGGCCATTAGATCAGTCTATGGTGGAGTTGAGGAGAAATATCGTCCCATTTGGGATATCATTGATAGGAAATGGCAAAACCAACTTCATAGGCCCATCCATGCGGTAGCATGTTTCTGAATCCGACCTTCCAATTCCAGTGATCTCAGATGCGGATAGAAATTCTTAGTGGGCTCTACGACATTAGGCCGGATGTTGCCTACTGTTACTACACAGGTGGTGCAAGAGATAGATGCTTTCACTAAGGCACAAGGAGCCTTCTTTGCACGTCAAATGTGCAAAGATAATAGGACAACATTACTACTAGGTAAAAATATATTTAAGGGCATAATTTGCATCTCTTTATATTATAATTTATTATTAAATGTTGAACTTGAAATTGAAACTTGAAATGAGATTGATTTTGTTTCTTTTTCTCATCTCAGATAGCTGGTGGATTATGTTTGGTTCTGATACACCGAACCTGCAAAATATTGCCATTCGTATATTGAGCCAGCCATGCAGTTCATCTAGTTGTGAGCGCAATTGGAGTATGTTTGAGCACATACACTCCAAGAAGCGCAATAGATTGACAGTGGAGAGGATGAACGACTTGGTATATGTTCATTACAATCTTCGGCTCAGATACAGGAAGCTTTTTGACTATGACAAAACCCCGATCAATCTAGAGGAGGTTGATCCACAGTCTGAGTGGACCACTGAGGCTACAGATGCAGTCTTTAGTGACGAGGACCTTGATTGGGTGGACCAGGCAGAGAGAGAGGCCGAGGTTGTAGCCATGGCTGAGGAGGAGGCTAGAACACGAGGAGGCATAGATGCTGTTGGTGAGAGTGGCATGGAGAGTCAACACAGGCAGAGACTATGGCTACAACTGCAACATCATCCAGGCCCTTTAGACGCCTTTGTAGGAAGGATGCTGGCTCCACTATGCCATAGGGCATAGAGTCATAGAACATTTTGATTTGATGTCATATTTTATATTTCATATTTGTATGGAACATTTGATGTCATGGATTTCATATTCCATGAGTTTTGTATACATTTGACTAATTTTATATATCTAAGTATGTTATTTCCTTCAGCAACGCAACTACAATTTGTGTACTTTATACTTATGTAATCGTTGTATACTTGTGCATGTGATCAAATTTGCTTTTATTTGTGTTGTATTCAATAAAGGGTGCTTGAAACAAGTTTTAAATCCTTAAAAATCTCTAAATTTCTAGGGTTTTTCAACTTTTTTTCATTTTGCCGCGTCTGCGTTGTGTCCGCGTCCAGAGTCGCCGAGTCCCGCTCCGAGTCGCCCTCGCCGAGTCTGAGCCACGTTCGCGTCTCATTACTCTGGTTTGGACACACTATTTTTAGCAGTATGCTATTTTTAGTAAATGCTATTTTGGGAAACTGGTCTTGGCAACAATGCAATGCAAGGTTCCCAATTTGGGCAGTGCTTGGCTGTTGCAATTTGGTGAGTTATAATGTTTTGGCATATTATTCTCTTAAGTCTTCAAAAGGGGATTTTATGACTTTATGTTATTAAGTTATTAAAGACCCCCTTGACCTGGTAGGGCAAAGTTGTTTTTAAAAAGGGGCCAATGTTTTATTTTGTGTGGTGCCTATAAAGGAGTTTATTTATCATTTTTTAAGGCTAATGATGTGCCTTATAAGGTGGGATGCCTAGTTTGGGCTTAATGTCAATTTTAAATAAAAAATCAAAAGTGAAGTTTTGGAGGCATAAAGTTGGACACCCCTCTTGGGGTAATTTCATGTCATTTCATAAAGTGAAATGAGAGGGAAAAAACATTCCAATTCAAATGCAAGTTGCCCTAACTTTTCCCTCACTTTATAAATATGAGTTTGAGCTCTCATTTGCATATGAGAACTTTGACAACTTAAGGAAACTCTACTGAATTTTCTCCAAGATTTGTATACTGTTGGTTGAGGACGAAAAACCCTCATCTCTAGTTGTTGGTTTCAATGGTGAGAGATCCACCCTAGCTGGTTGGAGTCATTCTACTTCAAGGATCAGCTTTGCATTCATAGATTTTATGATATTCATCATTTTGGTTGTGTTAGAATGAAGATTTTCTCTGTATTTTCATGTGGGATCGGAGGTTTTGGTGTGAAAAGTGATTGGCTTCTTATTGGAGGGTGTCTGGAACTGTTTTGATACATTTTCAAACGTCTGATACACTTTTTATGAGTTCTGGAAAAGCTCATTTTCAGAGTGGTTGGAAGCATAAATCTGCTCGCAACCCCGTATTTGGGAAGTGCATCATTTTGGGTGTTGTTTCTATGGATTCCTTGCAGCTAGGCGCCTCATTTTGAACCCTCATTTGTATTGTTTGGTGAAGGAATGATTTACTAGAGCTGATCACCCCTCCTAAGGAACCGAACCATTTTGAGGGTTTGCATTTTCAAACTTCATTCTCAGAACAACTTTTTTCAGAGGTCTGCAACAGCGTGTTAATGGTGTCTTTTCACAGTTGAATGTTGGCCAATGCGAAGGAGAGTGCTAGGGTTTGATAGTTTATGCATTTGGTGTCTTCCATGAGGAGTTGTATGCATTTGCTGCTCAATTTATGACAGAGGAAGGGACCTTATATGACTGTAATCAAATTTGATACATATTTCTTTAAGTCTGATTTCAATTATTATTATATGCCAAGATGATTTGTAATGGTTCAATATGATATGTTGCAAGTCTATGTCTTTTCCTTCCAATGCAATGTTATTTCTATAAATGCCACACATGTTGAATGGAACCTTGAAACAAAACGAATCTGCAATCTACATCATACTCAATAAACAACAACAACAAAAAAATCAGGGGTGGTTATTACAGATTCTCAGGTAAACCTTACAAATTACTGAGATATCCAACTAATAAAATGATTTTGCTAGAGCTATCAAGGCAAATATTTGAATCAGACAATTTACTTTAAGTAAAACATAGAACTAGAGCCCAACTCCCCATAAGTGATATAATGGACTTATAAATTCCCTACTCAATTATTTAATGCCTTCAGAAATATCCCATACAACTTTAATGTTTTGATATCCTGACCTGACAATGCATGCCAATTCCTGGATACATAAGTACTTGCAAAGGATCAGTGACCACTCTAGTTTGACAGCTGTGAAGCTTTGAATGTCGTTACTTATGCGTCCAATCTGAATGTTCTAATTTTATGCATAAGTCTCCCAAACATATAACATGAATCGCCCAGCATTTGTTAGTTGGCTCCTCTCAATGCTTGCGCCAACCAACCCTCAGCATCTCCTAATGCAATGAATCGTATTATTATCAGGGGAACTTTAAACTTTGAATCTAAAAAGATACACCTGGAATATGCCCAAACAATCTGATTATTAATTTATTATACAAAGCGCTTAGGATCCATTCACGTGTTCTTGCTATCAATATCACTTGGTTTCAAATTATCGGCTCCTTCAAACCCCCTTAAAACGAATAGCGACAAACAATATCTGAAGAAAATAATATAATTCTTCTAATTGCCTGATTCTTTAAATGGAGCGGCTCTTCCTTCTTCCTAACATAGTAATGTTGTGTTAGTAAAGTTTTAAGCTTCGATCCCTCTAAAGCATTCACCTGACTCTCCTTTCAAATGTTCCGCAAGTCTATCTTTAATGGCTTGATTCCAATTGCCTAACTTCATTCAACATCTGCAAACTTCAATATGGTATGGCGCGGCTTCTTTGAACTCAAAATCACTCCTGTAAATTCACACGGAGATAATCTATTTGATTTTTTAAGTTGATTCAATACTCCTCATAATCGCGCCATCTTCCCTTAAACTCCCAGTACAACATGAGTATAATAGCAAACAATTTTCAATTACTTGCCCCGTCACCAAACAAAGCCCATGTATCATACGCAATATGCAGGAATATAAGTTTCAATCTCCTCCTCCAGTAAATCGATTTCTTTAATTGCAAACAATGAAATGGATATACAGACCAATCCAAGATTGTTGACTGGCGATTTAAAGAAACTCCTCAACCTCACTATCTTCCTGAAACTTTTGGGAACGGCAAGTACTGTTAATATGCCATGATGTATGTATGAATAACTACGCTCAAAGAAACTCGCGATTGCCTTCAAAATAATGGCACCTTTTCCAACTCCAATTAATAGAAAGTTTCATGAAACTAGCTCTCGTCTCAATTCCCAAATGTTCAATACAGGAAGGGGTGTCCAGTCTATTAAGAGTCATGACCAGCTTCCCTCAAATACACCAATATAAAGGAAAGTCGACTCTTCAGATTCCACAAATAATAGAAGACTGCCTAATTATCTTACACCTTCTTCAGAATTGTAAGAGAATGCTGCAGATCTTAAACCACAAAGGATTTTCCTTAATGTATTTGCAATATATCAACTTCAATCATCAGCACAGTCACTGGTTATGACTATCAGCTATCAACACCCAGGAAATGTCTTTCAGCATCGAAGGTGTTATTCTTTATGGAGGTTTCAGTCTCCACAAAGTTTTGTGGTGAACCTTGTTCAACCCACCAAAAACCTGTTTCCAAAATCAAAAACCAGCCTACCTGCAATGAACTTCCTAAAAGCTTTTTATTCTTATCTCCTTGTAACTCCTCGTGTCTCCTTGAATTCTCCTCTTTTTTCCCTTTTTACTTTTAATTTGTCTTTTGAGAATTCGTCAAAAAGTAACTTAATTTATTCCCTTACCTTTATAATTTAAGTTACTTTGCAGCATTAAATAATTAATTTAAGTTGCCTTTATATTTTAACCTCTTTCTTGACAACTTAGAATTAATTATTTAATTATATGCTGACTCAAAATTGGGGACATTACAGTAACAGTGTGAGTTGTGTCGAAGCTTCTAAAATTGAACTACAAAAGCATAATTTGAAAGTATTTGATGAAGTTAGAAAGAATTATGATCCCTATGGCAAATTGGAGGCAAAAGTAGCTGCTAGTATGAGACATGAGCCTCAATTTGAGGACTTCCGGGTTGACTGTTCCAATGATCATGAAGTTAGTAAAAGATCCTATCAAAGATTGATAGTGCAACAAATGAGAACTATTAGGACTCACAAAGTGCCCCTAGAAGTAGAAGATGATGTGATAATTTTGCACACTAGTTATGACATGCATCAGATATATAATCAACCCATACAAGATCCAGAATAGTTAGAGCCAAAAGTTTCTTCATTGAAAAAAATAACACAAAGTGTTATAGAAGGAACCACTGGATGGTTAGACTCATGCAAGCTTGAAGCACAAGGGGTTAGTTTCACAAAATCCAAAGATAAGACTAAAACGGGGAAAGGAAGAGATGATTTAGATTTTTATGATTTCCTCATCAAAAAGAGGAAGATACATGTTGTCCAAGCAAAACAGCAACAATTAGAAGTTGATACTACTGAAACACCATTGATACCAGACGTCACAGGTGCGGCAAGTTCTCAAGTACCAACATCAATGAATCAGCCAACAAGTGTTATTCATGAAGGCAGCCAAGTGCCTCAAGGTGTTTCTTGTACCACTCTTCCTTCAAAACAATAGAGACAAACAGTCATCACATACACCATTCAAAGACCAACAACAGATAAAGGAAAAGAAAGCTTCTATCTTCCCCTTTAGCATCACATGTTGTAAGGATCACAGAGAAAATGGAGAAGGCACAATTAGCAAGGAAAGGAGAGACGTCCAATACAATGAGAGAAATGCCAACTAGTCGAACACCATTGTCATCACCTATTCCAAGACAATCAGGAGGAATTGAGTAGAGTATTGACAATGGTAACCTACTACAAGCTCAACGGGAGCTTAGTGAACTACAACAAACACTTGACATGGGGTTCATCATTTGAAGATTCTGAATGTATTTGCTTTGGAAGTGTTTAGTTAAGTAATAGAATCATATAACATGCTCTTTGCAATTCATTCATATACAATAAACATTCATGATACTCAAAAGGCACTATAACAAACACTTGTCCTACATTCCATTTGCAACAAAGAGGCAAAAATATAAAATATGCAGTGGCTGCTATAAGAACAAATTGCAGAGATAAATTTAATTATTTTCCTAACCTCATATAATTTGCAATAAACTTATATATCTGTAGTCAATATTCAATCACCCAAGTTCACCAGCCAAGAATCTCCCATCCTCAACGCCACCTCTAAACTTGCCTAGAAGCTGGTCTGAGACTATGCTAGCAATAACAATGAAATTTCAGACTTCCCGAACCCTCACACAGTTGCAGATTAACTCCAAAACAGACCCACGACTCCCTCAAGAAAGATGGCAGCCAGCACACACAACCCCAAACACCTTAGTCACAACTCCATACAACTCGTGATATTCAAGGTGAAGGACCTAGGAATGGAAGCTCCACAATTCCTCTAAAATCAACTCTTACACCCAACCATAACAATATTTATGCTTAGCAACAATAACCTTCATAGAATGGCATCACACACAAATAGTCTCCTCACTTTGTGTTCATTTTCCATTCATGGCATCTGTAATCTTCTTGTAAACCTTTGAAAATAAAAGATAAATTGTCTTCTGGCAACCCTTTGCAAACTCTATCAATTTTGTCTTGCCTGCAAGACTTCACAAAATTGCAAATCTTCAATCATACCTAGGACTTGTCTTCCAAAATCATTATCAAAAGATTCTGCAAATTAAACCCTTCCGATCAAATTTGAAAATCACAACAATGAAGCACCAGCATAGACTCAAGATGAATCTATCATCAACCAGGGAAGATCTTTCACCACCGTGGATGATATTCTTCAAGAGGGTTTTCGTCCTCAGGAAGTATTGAGATGAACTAAGTTCAATCCCCAAACTACAAGGGTTCCACCAAAGAAAATGTGATAATCTGCATAATCCAAATGAGCTCACAAAACTCCGTTTATAACATTTCTAGAAGCTTCTTGGAAAATATAATATAAAATCACTTTGTAAATTAAATAAGACTTATTTTACTTTATCAATGTCCAACATTTAAAACTTTCAGTTCTCATTCTAACAAGCTATTATACTAAGGTGTCCATTAAATTTTTTTAATAAATTAGCAACCTTAGTAAAAATTATTAAATTAAAACCACAAATAAACCCGAGTTGTGGAAACTATCGAAAAGCATCAGAATCAAAATTTGATTGCATTGGAGTAATACCAATGATGAATAATGAATTGGGTATGATCGGGTGACTTATTATAAATAGACACTTTCTCCAAGAATCTTGGAGAACACACCAAAAGCCAAAATTCACTTTAAAAAATGGCATAAGTGTCCTCAAGACTAATTGAGCTCATTGGCAACATCAAATAATCCCTCTGACAAGAATGACACTCGTTGAGAGGGTTAGAGCCAAATGAAATATAAGAGAAACCAAAAATGGGGACACTACAGGAAATTATAAAGCAAAAGGCTAAAGATCTAAGATATAATGACTTAGCTACTATTGATAAGTCAACCAACCAGAATAATGACATGGACAAATTAGATGATGATGAGCCAATATTGAGAAAGTTTAAAGATGTCCTTGTTAATGTTTTGGATGATCCCATAAACAAACTAAATGGGGATGTGTTGAATAAAGTAATGGAAAAAAGAGCAATGATAAAAGAATATCATAAAAGTGCCAGGAAGAGGGATAAACCATTGGCCAAGATATTAGGTATCTATGGCACCTATAAGTATAGATGTAAGATACCCGGATATTGATAGTAACAATAAATGATTTGCAGAAGATACACTCGGATCTGATTATTGAAATACACAGGTTTAAGGCAGCAAATAAACTTCAGATGCGCGATAACATGTATAGTACGCACAAATTGTGGAAATCAAAATAAATTAGGCATCGATTATCTCCCCTTCATGCTAGGAAAGCATAGATATACATAATCCACCGTTACAGGATTCACAGTAATTATATTGCAAGTATATAAATAATAGTAGCTGGCAGCGTTGAAAATACCAAGGCAGACCATTCACATTAGCAAAAGTGGAAACTCAGATGTGACACTACCGACACGATCTCACCATCAAATGCCAGTTTGTAGTCTAATAGAAAGTGAATAATTAGCACCAATCGGGATACATGTGAACTGAAGGACGATTTGCGCAATATTTCGACGATGTCGTGAATCAGCTTAGGCGATATCAGCCAATGCCTAAGGTGGCACCTTCCCTGCAAAATGATTGCTCGGACACCAAATCACGAGGCACAGAAGCGACTTCGATTGCAAATCAGAAGTCGGGAATCTATCTCTTGATATCGATAACAATGGTGGCTCACAAAATATCGATGGTTGAATGATGTGGGGTTTGCCCGTTCAAATTTATCCACCCCAAAATAGCATATTCTATACAATCGAATCTGGAAAATGCCAATCACAGTTAGTCATGATCATACCGAGCGACCATTACTCCCATGCAATGGTAGAATTCTAGTCCTATGATGTGTGAAGCTGGAAGTGGATGGCACGACCCCAAGAGTTCCACCAATGCTTGAATCACCAAGCTCCTCCCCCTATGAATGCCAATGATTACAGCCCTAGAACAAAAACCGGTAAGGAAACCTGTGGTGTGTTGGAGAATGATGGAATATAAAACACGAAAGATAATCCACAATTGCAAGGAATGAATTCGCTTCACAAGGTAAGGGTTTAGTCCGACCTTGCAGATAACCTGCGGAGGTTTTCGTCTCCTTAGATTCGCAATGACAAATCCAATCCAGCCAAGTTGATCCCTTCAACAATTAAACCAACATAAATATGCAATATAGATGCCTTCCCAAATGGGTCGGCCAATAGATCCAACGTTTACTTAAATTTAAATATTATTATTTAATAGTTTAAATTTATATTATTATTTGAAAGTTTATTTATTAATATTATATTATTTAATATTATTTCAAATATTTAAAATTCATTTTAGTGACTGCAAAAGAAAGCAAGTTGCCTTGGAGGGGGGAATTACAATTGAAGATGATAGTGAAGCAAAGTAAATTGTGATTGTTACTCAGTTTTGTAGACCCTCAACTGCTATCTTGTTTCAGTCACAATAACAATTGATTTCACTGAGTTTTGGATCCTATCTTTTTTGCCACGTCACTGAGGTACTTTGAGATGTGTTCAAAGATCTTGATTCCAACAAAATATGCTGCCAGCTAATAATTTTGCAAAGGTTCAAATCTGTAAAGGAATATGCTCCAACTCAAATGCAAAGATGTTGATTCTTCGAGAATATTCCCAAGTGCCAACTATAAGATGTCGCTTCCCAAGGAATATCCTACCACTCTAGCTAGAAGATGCCAATACCTTTGGAATATGTTGTCGTTTTGAGCTATAACCATTCATAATTTTGATGAATTTTGAGCCATTGATATTGTAACTAATTATTGGTGCCTTGTGTCTATAAAAAGGTCATAATATTTTCTTTTTAAAGGGACTAGAATTGGTGAGAACTATTGAGCAATAGATTGAAAAATTGTCACCTATTGTTTACTTCATGGTTTCCTTCGCATTAGTGAGATCATTTGTATATTCTTGTAAAGTTTTGTGAACTTGGTGCCAATTGCAGGTCATTTCCCCCTTGTAAATCTTACATGACTGTATACTCATCATTCTCTTAGAAATATCAAATTGCTGCGCCAATATTTGGGTGCATTCGATCAATCTCTCCGTGTGATAAGTTTCCTTTGAAAGTTTACATCATCTATGAGTAGTTGTGAAGAATTATGGCAAAGCATAGAGTGATATAGGTCTCATTTCATAATTCTTGAAAGCTATTCATGTGTGATTTCTGAAATTTTAGTTTTCTTAACCCTTTCTTTCCTCCCTTAATCTTTTTCTTTTTTTTTAGATTTGTTAAGTAATTCCAGAAGAACTGATCAAAGTTATCCACAATTCTTGTAAATTTGTCAAAATAACTTGTCAACTTTGCAAATTAAAGTGAAAATATGTGTGTTTAGCTATGTTCCACGGTGTTTCTGAGACAGGGACGGCAGGACGACAGTGGACGTGTTTCGGGGACAGCAGTCCGAGGGCCAATTTTTGGCGACGGCGAGGGGACGGCAATATCTATGAAATATATATATATATATATATATATATATAGAGAGAGAGAGAGAGAGTCATATCTCTACAAGTTAATAACACCACTATAACAGCAGCAATATAACATGACAATGTTAAAATGATGTTGGATGACATCTATAGGACCCTGCATGCCAACCACATTCCAAAAAGAAATTGTTTTTTGTACTTCTCACACAATACCACACTGTACTAGACCACGGCAAATGTACCTTTAATCTCTTTTGCACTCTAATACCATATGAAGAATTTTGAATTTTGATGCTTTTTTGAACAATGAAATATTGAAATCAGAAATCCAAATTATTTCTGTTAATATTAACTGTTATACAACTTATATCATTAACTATGAATCTGAATCATGATATATTTATTGCTGTTATACTACAGTTGTTGCTGTCACTGCTGTCATGATTAATTTAATTGTTCTTATATTGTTGTTATAGTGCTGTCATGATAATTTATTGCTGTTGTTATAATGCTGTAATGTTGCATTGCTGTTATAATGGTGTCATGCTATATTTAACAGTTTTTTTTAATGTTATGAACGATTATTTTTAAAAACATAATTAAAAATTGTTTTTCAACAGGGGACGCCTGGCCATCCCCGGGATGGTTAGGGGATGTGTGAGACATCCCCGGCTGCCTTGGGGACAGCCAGGGGTCCCCTATGTGTTTCCTGTCGTCCCCAATTTTGGGGACACGTTTCAGGACATTTCCGCATTTTCCAGATTTGGGGGGGACGGCTAGGGGACATCCCCTAATGTCCCCCCAATTCCCGAAATGCCTCAAGGGACAGGGATGGGGGTTTGAGGGGTGGGGACGCGTCCCCATGTAACACAAGTGTTTAGTGAAGTATCCAGTAAATCCATTTCATCTTTAGCTCTAAAAGTAAAGAACAATTTCGTAAGCCCCTTTCTGAAATCAGCCTACAAAGAACTCTGAGTGAAAACTAGTGTGTCAAGACCTGACTATTGAAGCCTTGAGATAATATAATATGTCTCAGAATTTAAAGTCTTTCAAGAGAGATAAGATTTGTTTGTAGATTTTATCTGTGTTGTGTGTGTATACAAACCACATCAACAAAACATAGTCTGGAGTCACTTGGCTAAAAAGGGAGACAAGAACAGCAAGTTCCTTGACAAAACAGCATTGATTTGGTGCAGCTGGAATAGACTATCTAAGCTATTCAATAATTCAACCTTTAAAGAAGAAATATGTACAGAAGCATCTAATACAGTGTATTTTAACAGTTGAATTTTCAAACTCCACATTCTCCAAGCATACCCCTGTTGCTTTGATTCCAGGATCCTTTTCAAAGAAATTTTTTTGTCACGGCAGGCCTGAAATTTTAGTACCACACCTTCCCACTATAACTCCCCAAAGGCCTGTTATAGGATCAGTTTCAATTCGCTTTCACATGTTATAGAAGTTTATGTGATCCCCAAATTGAGACCGGACGGATTCTAATTCATGACATGACAGATGATGAACTTCTTCCCTAGGAGTTTGATTTAATGGACCTTGGGACTTAATGGATATTCTGCTAATGAACTGCATTCGATCATCACTTATAAGAAACAATGCCTCCAACAAGGCAAGCCACATAGTCTCTTTATCCATAATAGGTTTCCTATTTTCCAATTTCTAACAAATCTAATCATTTCCCTAATAGCAGTTGGACCAGTATGGTTAAATATCTCATTGCTAATATGCCATTGATCTCTTAACATTCCTCAACATGTCACTAAACAAGGCTAAAGATGACATGCTCAATGTTATGATATCTAGAGTTGCACACCCAAAGTCTACGGTTATGATTCCTGGACTCTGTAAATCTTCTACGATCTACGATCACATGTTTAAATTACAGATATGAACAATGTTTACTTATCAAAAAAATTTGGTTCATAACCTACAGTTTTCTAGTGAAGAAAAGACCTTCCCTATCAAAGATGACACACATACAAGTAAAAATAGTTCACCCAGAAGTTGTTAATTTTCTTACAAATGTGCTAAGCAAAGATGCAAGAAAATACTTTCACATTGACTTGTTTCTGAAACGTTTTCCCTGGATTAAGGTCTTTACAAAGAAGCTTGGTTAATCTTAACTGTTGCTAGTTATAATTATGTTCCGCAAGGTCCATACAACAATACTATGACTTATTTATCCTCAAATTCCAAGGACAAGGATGACAGCACTAATTTCAATCTTGGAATAATATTCAAAAGCTACTTCGTAGCTACTAAATTTAGATAGACTCGTCCATTAAATACTTTATAAAGATGCAAAGATTAAATTACAAACCAAGCTGACAGATGCAGCAAAGTGAGAGACCTGGACCTTGTCTAACTTCCCAGTCTTGAATGTTTGGGAGCAAGCTCAAGTAAATATTCCATTAAAATTGAGGAATAAGAGAACCAGGGATTACCTTTGCCATAGTCGAGATCCTCCACTTTGTCAGCAACCCAGTTATTCACCATTTCCCCTTTTTGTTCTATTATTTTCTCAATGCCTTGAAAGAAGAGATCTTCTTCCTGAGAGTCTAGGCCATCAAATGGTTCTTTGCCAGCTTCTTCATTAGACTTAACCTTGAAGACTATATCACGTAAGATATTATCTTGCATCCAATTAAAGTCATCTGCTTCCTCTGGTGGCATATTATTCTCTTCTTCATCAGATTCATTTCCATGTTCAATCTGTAGATCATCCGTTTCACTTGCATCACCATTCATTCCATCACTTTCATTCTTTCCTTCGTTCTCAAGATGTTTCGACACAGTTGTTGCCCTGAGGTATGACTTACCTTCGCACCCAGCTTTTGTATCTGTCAGCTTCTCTTTTTGATGGACTTCAACTATTTTAAAGGCTGGCCTAAGTTTTTCAAAGTTTATTTTGTCAAGCCTCCCACCAACAGTTGATTCTGTTTGGTTTGTCCCAGTGTTAGCATTTGCAATGGGCAAATCCTGGAGAGAGGAGTCGATCTCAGGTGCCATCGAAGGACCACTAGACAACTTTTGTTTGTCAAAATCAAATTCCTGGATTCTTCCATTTGATCCATTTAGAATGGAGCATTTCTCAATATCACCAGATCTATCATTAGAAGTTTTGTCCCATTTTGATGCCAGTAATGCATGGGCTTCCTCTACAGAGGTGATCACCCGTGGCCTCATTCTTTGACCCCCTATTCTAGATGGTACAGAAATGCTCTCAGGTTTATTTGGATGTTTCCCATTCAGTGATTTTGGTTCCTGCCCTGTAACAGTCCATTCAGTCCCACTCTGGGCAAATGCTTTTTCTCCATGAACAGTCCCTTCAGCTCCCACCTTTCCACCCACATCTTTTGAGGAACTATGTCCAAGGATATAAGTGTGTGAGTGCTCTTTTGCTGCATCTGTGTATCCGACATCGGCTGATTTTTCCCTACATGAAAAATCTCTGTTTCCTGCAGTCCCATTTGATTCTCCAGATAACACATGATCGTGTAAATCCAGATTATCTTCCTTTCTGGTTGCACCATTTGAAACTCCATTTTCGGTGCCCTTGCAATCCATATTCCCTAATTCCTTTCTGTTGGCCTTACCTCCTGAGTCGGCAGCAGAGATTAAATCCAACTTCTCTTCCTTTATGGCTTCTCCATTTGTAAATATATTTGCAGTGCCCTTGCAGTCCATGACAGTTGCTGCTGATGCATGATCGTCCATGGGCCCCAATTCCTTTCTGTTGGCCTTGCTCCCTGAGTCAGCAAGAGAGCCAAAATCCAGCCTCTCTTCCTTTATGGCTGCTCCATTTGAATTTCTATTTTCAATGCCCTTGCAGTCCACAACAGTTGCAGCTGCTGCAAGGACATTCACAGAGCTCAATTCCTTTTCATTGGACTTGTGCTCAGAACCAGCAGCAGAAGCTAATGTATCATTACTATCAGTTGCATGTGAATCGACTACATTCACAGTTTTTCCTTCATTTGAATTGGTAAACGCCTTCAAATCCAATATCCCAGACGATATACTATTTTGTCCATTTAAATTTTCATCCTTTGCAATTGTGACTTCAGCACTTTTTCTGTTATGCTTGTCATTGTCTACAAGGGCACTAGCCGTAACAAAGACATCTATAGGACCTGACACCAATGCATTGTCATTTTGATCTGGAACGACTTCATTTGAATCTTCAGGCTCATTCAATTTCTTACTTGCATTTTGCTGCTCCATCCGTCGGACCTCACTTGCCATGCGCCGTATCATCTCAATCTTCCTATCAAATTCTCCATCATCTATAGGAACCTTCCCCTTGGAAGTTGTAGTTGCAAACACCCTTTTCTTCCGTTCAGCTTCACTCATATTAGGATTACTGGCATATACCTCAGAACCTTCTCTCACAGGTTTTCCCTTATATACACTAGGTGAATCCTCATCCATTATTAGCCTTCCATCCTTCTCACCTAAATCCCTCTCCATCCTCAACCTCTCCATCCTTTCTTTCTCCATCCTCGACTTCATCTTCCTCATCAACATCTTCTTTTTCTCTTCCTCTTCAAATGCATTTCTCACCACTGGCGCAGGCTTCCTCGCCACCCAAAGAAAACAAAAACAATACAAAAAAGCAAATCCAACAACAGTGAACTTCAAAATTCCTGGAACATGACCATAGGCATTGCCAACCCGATTAACCACATATCCCAACCCTTTCTGCAACTTCTCACCCCTCGACTCCCCAAGCCTCACAAATCTAAACACGGTACTATTCCTTGGAGGCTTAAAAGCCCCACTCTCAATCTCTTTGGCCATTACCCTGGCCCGATCCAATCTCTGGTTGGCAAGTGACCTGACATTCTCGTCGGCAAACTGAAAAGCTAACGGCTGAATACCACATCTTCTCAAAATAGCATCTTCATTTACCTCAACATGTTGAACTCCCCCATCTCCGTTCTCATACATATGAAAAATGCGGTCGGTACCTACTCCCCATTCTTCCGCATCTTTATCCAACTGCAACTTCAATTTCTCCAAATCATCCCAAAATCTTCTCCCCACCTTTCCGTCTTTCCTCTTTCCTTCTACCTCCAGACGCTCTTGAAAACCTTCAGTAGACTCCTTTTCGAAATTCTCACTAAAATTCTCTTCTAAAAAAATCTCCTCCTCCTCTAAAGCATGTAAACACCTTGTATCTTCACTTCCCTGTTGCAAACTCTCCCTAAAACTCTCGCTAAATTGTTTTTCCAAACCCTCCACGGAATTGTTTTCCAGACTCTGGCTAAAGTTTTCTCCCGACAAAATGTCTTGCTCCCTAAAATCATTATCGGAAATATTTAAGTCGGGTTCCCTCACCTTAAGCAGCTTGGGGCGCAGGGCGTTGCGCCTTCTGGTAGCTTGGCTTGTTCGCTTGAAAGCCGCCGCGACTACACAATTCGTCCGCCTTGCTGTTAATATAGGACCTGATAATTTCCGCAGAGAGTTCGCAAATAAGTTGCAACCTTTGCTGTAGCCAATGGCTATACTTCGCTTTGATTTGTCGACAAGGTAAGGATGCTTATTTCTCGAGCTTCCAAAAGTAAAATTAACTGCTCTGATACCTTCCATGGCCTTTGAATTCAAGCATTTGAATCAATTGCTCTGTGAGGACACAAAATTCTCTATATGTCTGCAGGAATCTAACGAATAAATGCTGGCACAAGTATTACTTATCCAAATCTGAGCTTCTCAATCGAAAACTTCTAGCGTCAATTTATATTTTTAAGCGCTTTTTCGGATATTTTAGAAATTGATTTGATTTGCGCGGGTTTAGATGCTCGGCGATTTAGGGTTTTGCACTGAAGGCATTTTTTTGGGTCTTTAGTGCATTACATCGGAAGATATCTTGTTAGTTCTTAATGATAGTAATTTCTTTTTATTTAAAAATTTAAATGATTTGTTTTTTTTTTGGGGGGTTCATGCTGGAAATAAAATTATTGTTTAAATATTATTATATTTTCATTGTGTTAAATTTTTATAACAAAATTTAAATATTCTTATTAAATATTAATTTAATGGTGTTTTGTTGTTGCTGGAATGATATTAGTAATATTATATTTATAATAATAGTCTTTCTATTGTCCTTTAAATTAATTGTGGCTTCACTAAGATTTTCTTTTATAAAATTGTATTATTGGTCTTTAAATTATTTTATCGATTTGAACAATATTACCAGCATCACTTAAATCTATACATTTAGATGTGGCACAAATAAAATGTAATATCTTTTTTATTATCAAAAGACATATACAATCTTAAAAAAATAAATTGGAGAAAATATTTTCAGCCATAAAATGTTTGTCTACCTACAAACTTACATAAAGAAAGGAGGCTATGATCATTAGTGATGTTAAATGGTTGTGTTGATGTCACGTTGGTTTTTATTAGACAAGGGGATAAGTTAGAATTAAAATGGATAGCTTTGTACTTCAACATATGTATTAATTTACTTCTCTTTTGATGCAACTGGTAGTAGATATGAAGTTTTATAGCAAAATATTGAATCTCAAGAAAAATTGCAACAAAGGAGGAGGCTTTTATCATCAAATATTATAGTCTAGTAGTAAGTAAGTTTGGAGTTTGTCACATAGATTTGCTCTTTTTTTTTGGTTGTAAGCTTTTATCAAGTCTTATATAAAAAAGAAAGAAAACTATTAGCAACAATTTATCATGGCAATTTTAAATAGTTTACATAAATTTTGTTAATAAATTTGATCTTAATGTTAATGGTGTGCTTACTGCATGTTATTCGATATTTCCTTGTTGTTATACTTAAGTGCATAAAACAATAATTTGAATAAGCCTACATTTGAAGAAATTAGTAGTCATTGTGAATAAAAAAATATTTTTTGCAAGGTTTACTAGTCTAAGAACTTTAAATCTAATACTTAGTATGTGTCATTGACTAAAGTTCAAGATTGATGAGTTTGAAGAACTCAAGAGGTGTAAATACAAATTTTAATTCTTAGCTTTTAAATGCTTATAAACAAAGTGACACATGATAAGTATAGGGTCAAAATAAGGTTGAATTAGTGCAAACATTGATGATTTTAGTGCTTAAATTATTCCCCTTAAACTATGTTAAATATCTACCACTTACGGTATTCTATAATATTGGTTCAAAGGTATGTGTAAAATACTTCTAAAACTTGAATATTATAAAAATTGTGGTAAGTTTGAACACAAACTTGAAAATGGGCAACTCGTTAATTTTTATGATCAAATTATCATGAATATATAATAACCCACTACTTTGTTCTACGACACAGGATAGTTCAATCACATAAACATTGCCCAATATTTTGGTCAAAAAATATTAATCAATTGTCAAGCAAATTTTTAAAAAAAAAAAAAGAAAACCCCTTACAAAATGTAAAGAGCTTTGCAAGTTCTAAGCTATAGATTAAACTAGTAATATAAAGAGAAATATAAATCTCACAACATGAAGGTCCTTCAAATGATGGTTGGAGGTCTTCTAATATAGATTGAGGTTGTGAAGCTCTACAACATTCTCATCAATAAATATACAAGAGTCTATTAAAAGAGGAAGATTATTGGGGTTTAGAAAAGCTTATCATCAAATTTTAAATAAAATATGGATGTTTTTTAATGCATAAACCCAACATCAAGACCCAGCTTGGATGCCAAGCCTATGGTGATTTTTTACCCAAATATGAACTTATCCCCTTTGACAAATTTATAATATAATACACAACTCATGATGTCATTTACATGAACCATTCTCACTAGATCAATACCTTGATTATATAATAGCTTCAAGTCCTTTATATCAATAGTATCTGAAATTCCAAGAATATCATATTCTTTTGCAAGAAGGTGATTTACTCCGTGAAAATCAATCTTTGTTCTAGCATACTTCATATAGCTACAACACAAAAACTATTGAGCACACTTGAAAAGTAAACATTCAACACAAACTTAGGAAAATAAAATTTCATAGAAATCATATTTCAAAGTCATCACTAGGTAAGATTTCAAGTTATGTAAGTTTTTTTTCTATATTAGACTAATTAGAAGACAAGGAACATGGCTTGTTTCAAAATATAAGATGTATTAATTATCCACCAAACACTACATTTAGAAGACTCGTTGCATGCTTGCCACCTACATCTAGCCATGCATACATCTAAAAGTAGAAAGTGTTGTTAATTTCCACCAACCTCAACTACAATTAATAATGTGTCTAGATGTTGTATGATAATTTTAAAGCAAGTGGCAACCTCTCGAAGAATGATTCCATTTTTTAAATATCTTCCTACTTTTTCATGTTATTTATCTTAAAATACTTCATTAAATATCTTCTAGAATATTCCACCTTCTAATAAACACGAAAAGTTTTTTTTTATTTCTACTTTGTCACGTGTGTGGTGGCTTACATTTTTAAGTTGTGATATTAATCGATACATATAGAAAACTCTTTATTAGAGTTAAAATAACATTGTGTAAGGGAGAAAATTTAATTCCTAAAATAGAAAAAAAAATGATTTTTCTAAGAATCAAATTTTTTATTACATTTGGATGAATCAAATGCTCTCTTGACAATCTGATTTATCCTTTTAACAAAATTTTACAATTGAAAATGAAATTTAATTAATACATTTCTAATACAACTTTCAATTATAAGCTACTAGTGAAGATATTTGCTTGTGTATAAAAAGTTATAACTTAATAGCAACAAAAATAGAATGTACAAGTGATAAATATGATTATGTAGTTCACACAAAGTCTCAGCCTTGAACACTAGCATCACACGTGGACGCCCTCATGATGCATTGTCGTCCAGTATGGCCAGAAAATCAAAAATTCCACAATGCAATGAAACTTATGTCACTTTAACCACAACTAGAATTTTTGATAAACCTACACACAAGAAAGGAAAACGAAAATGTTGGGGTGGTTGTTTTTGAGGCTTGTCTCAACAAAGCCCTTATTTATGATCTCTCAACCTCTATGAACAACCAAATATGATTTTGATAAAAGAAAATGATAGAGGATAGAGGATAATAGATTTATTTAAGCAAAATGCAATGTCAGATAAAGAAGAACAAATTAACTATAGTATGAAGATATCAGTGATTCAACATGCTAGCTTTAAAGATTACATATAATGAGAAAGAGGCAATCAATATGAGATAAGATCCAATTGGAATCTTCCACGGGCTCCTAAAAGGATTCTAAAGTTACCACTCGATTGCCTTTCATGGTCCCACCATGAAAAAGATAACATGCAAGAGCTAGAAGGATATTGTATTTTCCAAAATTTTCAAGAGTTCCAGAACCAAAGTAAATTGTGTATGCATGAATGTGTGCCTTTCTTCCTTTTTTGCCAAAGAGAGTTCCTTTTTTTCAAAATAGAAGGTCTTCAACATCTTTGTCAATCATAACTGCCAATAGGGAGTATACATTGCCAAATTCTTAGGAAAGTAAAACTCCAATGATCGCTTGAATCATGGATTTTTGCAAGACGCTCATATTGTTCCTTAACCTACCCCTTTGGTAGTGAAAGGAAAAACCCTGTTGGACACAACTCTTCCCATGCACCGCCCATATCTTGTCGTTCATTGGTTCCTTTTGTTCCTTCGACTGTCCTTGTCATAGAAAGAGGAAAGGCACCAATGACACGGACTATGGAACATACACCCCTGATCTATCTTCCCCCACCTACTAAAACTATTGTTCCTTTTGTTTTAGAAGTGAAGAAAACCCCATATCAGAGCAGTGCACAATCCCTCTTTGATAACTACACATGGACGAAACCATCGATATAATCAATTTGTGTGTGAGTGTAAATGATGTCAATGTATGTTGGCCCATGAGTAGGCTGCTATGAAAATCCTCAAATTCAAGCACCCTCCTTCGATGCAACCACCTCCATATTTGATGATACCTTCTTCTCCTCCATCTCCATCGTTAGTGGTGGTTTCTTCTGCACCACCTCTTGTTAGTTCTTAGGATTTCAATGAACCTCACCCAAAGCGGGTGTAAGTGTTCCTAGCTCCTTCAATGAAACCACCTCTAATTCCAGGCCTTCCAAATATTACACCATTTTCCAAGATGATAAACATGATAAAGACATCTATCATGCCTAGTGCTACACTCTCTAACTTAGTGTCATTTTAATGCACCCATAATGAAGTCTTTTTAGATATCCTCTATCCCACCTCCATTGATATCAATACCCCCCACCTACATCCCAGGTGTAAACCAAAATATTATCTAACTCCACCTTATCACAAACAAAATCCAAATCTATCCTTGGCATGATTATGACATCATCGAGTGAGAGCAGGAGTTTGAAATTGGGAGAAGGCACAACTGAGGAAGATCATGATTCTGATGCAAAGGATGAGGTGAATGGCATTGCTAGTTTGCTTGAGAATTCCTTTTGCTTTGCGAACCAAGTTCCTTGTGTTTTGCTTAATGCTTGCATTGTGTTTGGGCTGCAGGAGAGTTCTATTGGTTTGTGCCTTGGGTCCCTTGCGAGGGTTTTGTCTGTGGATTGGTCTATCTTTGGCTCTATCTGGCATGTTAGAGCAGTTGTTGTGCTTCTTGTTACGATCTACCCCTTAACTCCTTCCTGTGTGGTGTCCCCTTTGCCTCCTAGGCTCTCTCTGTTGTTGTTTGTTCTAGTGCCTCCTTCTGGTGGCCTTTGCTCTTGGTGTTCAATGGCTATTGCACTGTGGTTAATCTTCCTTATGAAAGATCTTGTGCCTCTTAGGTACCCTAATGGTGCTCAACGGTGTTCCTTGTTGGTTTTTTCTATGGAGTCTTTGTGACTTTTCTTTGGCTCTAACCATCGTGTTGGGGTTTCTAGTGTGCTTATTGTTCTGGCTTGCTCCCTAATTTCTCCCTACGAGGACTCCCCTTACCTTCATGGGTTCCTTTTGTTGTTGTTCGCTTTGGGCTTGGGTGTCAACTGGCATTTTGCTTTGGGCCCTAGCTTTTGGTTTTTCTTGGGGCATCTTGTTGGATGCTATTGCTCTTGGATTGCAGTGGCAATTGCACCGTAGTGGTTTTTCCTAGTGGAAGATCTTTTCTTGGTGTCTCTTGGGTTCCCCGTTGGTGCTTAATGATGTTCCCTACTGGTCTTATCTATGGACTTTGTGGTCATTCTTTGGCTCTAACCAACATGTTGGGGTAGCTATTGTGCTTCATGTACTAGCATGCTCTTTGACTTCTTCCTTCGTGGCTTCTCCTTGCCTTCTTGGGTTCTCTTTGTTGTTGTTTGTTGTGGGCTGGGGTCTCAGCTCGAGTGATGCTCTGGGCCCTGGTGCTTTCGTGGAACTTCCTTTTGGTTGTTTGCACTCTTGGTGCTTGGTGGTTGATGCTCTGGGGTTGATCTTCCTTTCGAAAGATCTTTGCTTGGTTTATCTTGACTTCCTTGCGCGTGTTCGGTTGAGTTTTCGGTTTGGTTTTAGCACTATGGTGTCATGTTTTTATCGGATGGGTTTCCTCTGTTCCTCCATGCTGAAGTTGCTAGTTGTCTTTTAGAACCCCTTTTGGTATGTAAAGCTCTTGTTTTTGTTAGGGTTTGTTGGATTTCTTTTGCAAAGTTATTTTTGCTTGATTTCTTGCTTTTGGTGGTGCTACTTGGAAGATTTTGTGGCTTCCTTGATTTATTTATGGGCAGTGGTTGCCTCTATCTTCATTCTTTGGATACTGTATGAGTTGTTTATTATGATTTTCTTAAAGTCCCAAAAGTTTATGAATCTAAAGGAAACTTTTTCTTCCATTTTGCTATTGAAGGGGATGTTTTATTTTTTTCCTCTTGAAATTCCTAATGTTTGGGCTATAAAAGTATGATGTGTTTTCCCTTTCTACTGGAGTGTTGGCTTTCTTCTGGGTACTATACTCAATATCTTCTATTAAGTTGAAGATTGCTCCTATTGAGGTGGTTTCCTCTCCTTTTGAGGTGGAGGTGGATGTTGTGGACGTGGCAAGAATCTTTCTTTTCTAATGTCCACTACTATTGTTCCTATTGAGGTGGAAGCTGCTCCTTTTGAGGTGGATTTGAGGTTGTTGGAGAAGTCTAGCTCTAGTGGAAAGAGTGCTCATATCATACTCTCATATAGAGGGGAGATTTATCCTTTAGAGGTGGTGATATAGTTGGTCGGCTAGGCTGGATGGTGTTTCAAGGGGGTTTTGGTTACCTTGCTTCGTGCAAGCTTCACTAGAGATCCTTTTTGGGTGACGTGGAAGTGCTACATCCTGTTGATCCACTTTTTGTCTTGGCTCAGTGCTAATTGTTTTGAATGAATGGTTTGTTAGAGTCTGGTTGTTGCAGGCTACGTTGTTTCTTGGTTGACTCAAGTGCTTTCTTCAAGTAGTTAGGGTTCAAGGCCCTTGTAAAAACTTGGTTGTAGAGGGTTTAAGGTTCCCTTCAAAATATATTATTTACAATGTGTGTAGTCTTTTCTATCTTTTTGTGGTTATTGTTGATGGGTTGTTGATTGTCTGAGTGTTATTTGTTTGCAGTGCTCTTTGGATAGGGTTTTTGGTCCCTTCAAAACCTACTTTTAAATGGTTTTATGTCCATTCCAAACCTGTATTTGCCACTAATGAAAACAAAATCCAAATTTGTTATCGCCATCCCATGCGAACCCCTCTTCGTTAGTCTTCTTTGCAAACGAGGTTCATACTTCTTTTGTGTCTATAACTGCTCCTATTCTTGAGAGTAGTCATGAGAATCCTCTTGTCAGCTATTCTAATAGTTTTTGCAAGGTGTGTGCCCTTGGTCTCCTTGTGTTGTCTAGCACAACGCTCGAGTTCGTGACATGGCTTAACTGCCTCTTGTGAATTCATTAACTTTGGTGGTTGTATTGGACATTAATAGGTTGATCTTTTGGTACAACGAAAACTATCTTTGCAATAATTGGTATTAGAACCTAGGTCACGGGTTTGAACCCCTCACTTACATTAGGGGGATTGTTGCAAGGTGTGCGCCCTAGGTCTTCTTGTGTTGTGCAATGCAAGCTCAAGTTCGTGACATGGCTTAATACCTCCTGTGGATTCATTAACTCTGGTGGTTGTATCAGGAATTAATAGGTCAATCTTTTGGTGCAACAACAACCGTCTTTGCAACAATAGTGACTCACCAACATCTCCTCAAGTAGAAAATCTATTTGAGTCCATTAAGGATATTTTGACATTGTCTATGATTTTCACAAAATAATTGACACTCACCTCAGAAGATGTCCAAGACGATGTTGTGCTTGTAGCTAATTCTTTGGTTCTTATTGCATGTGAGACACCTAGTACTGCTTTAACAATACTTCCTTTGCAGGCTCAACCTCCTTCCCCTTATGATAAAGTTTGAGAGACAGATGATCTATTTGAATGAATACTTTAAATTTGTATTGTACTTAACTTTAGCTTTTAGTGCTTTGAATGTATACTCTATTTGTGTTCCTTGGTTCTTGCTTGTACATGTTTTGTTAATATTACCCAAAGGACCCATGATACCTTTGTTGATACATGGATACAAGAGAGATGAAGCATTGTGAATTCCTCTTTTTGTACCATCATTCTAATACGTGTTGTATATTGTTCTTCTTGATTTTGGAGATGATGTAAAGTGTTGGGACATTTAGGTCTCTTCCATGTTGACCCAATTTTTTAAAATTTTCTTTATTTTCATGTGAACATTCTTCCTTTGTACTTTTTCCATTGTAATTGGGGAATGATGTCAATTCATGAATTATATATATGCGTTATTATTATTATAGAAGCATACTGAACCCAAGTCTATGGATCCCTTCACATTTTGTATATATGGTGTTGTTGTAGTTTCTATGTGGCATCCCTCTTAGAGTGTGATGCCATATCATGTGCACATGTTATGCGATTCATGCTACAACATTCAACTTGATATTGTTTTTGCAAACATCCTCATATCTTATTTTCTCCCTCTCCTTAAAATAACTTGCACTCCTCAAGTCATACAATTATTTTAAGGGGGGTCTATTATGGATTTAAATAATCCTTATAGCTCCCTCCAAGTATATTTTGTTTGGTTTTGCATTGGTTTCAGCCCACACATTATATGTTTCCAACTCTCTAGGCTCCCTTTTGGTGGTGCCTTCGTCTTCTTGCACCACGTGTCAGAAGCGCGCGCTTTTGAGAGTTCTCTCCCCTTTGCTTCATCTCCAAGCTCCACCCAGTTGCCACGTTGCATCTTCCGCAAGTACCTTTTTAGTGAACCTCGTAATCAAAGCTTTGAGCGAAGATCGCACCACATGTCATCTTTGTGTGGACCATAGTTGCAAGGGAAGGATGAAAGAATGAGAGGCCCCGCCTCTACACCACGTGTCCTAACCAACTCCTTGGGCGGTTTGACACATGTCTTTAGGAGATTTATGCCGCTTCCACTCCCAGACCACAACCATCATTTGCAGGAGGGCGCGCTTTGTTTGAGGCAACAAAATGTCGTTTCGGTTAGTGAGAATCATTGCGAGGAGCGACATGACTCGTGCCTGGGAATCTTTTCTATTATCTAGTATTCAAGCGGTGGAAAAAAATCTATATATACTGCTTTGTCTCTCTAAAAAAGGGTTGGAAAATACACAGAAAAGAACTCAAAGTTTCTCAACCTTTGTATTGTCTTCATTTTCTTGTATTAAGATTTCCAGATTGTGCCAATATGTTCGACCTCTCTGTTTCTTAGTATTTGATAAAACATTATACTGTGCTCTTTTGGATGTAATGAGTAGTTTATCTACGAAGCTTCTATAATTTCAACATAATTTTGTTGTTCAAATCATGTTTTGTACTCTTCATGTTCAGTGAAGGCATATGGAAATTGTATTATGCTATTTGATTAACTTTTTAGAATTTCATCTCTACTTTCTATTATTTTTGGGCATGCAAATTGTTGAACGGGCCTTCAAATCTCACTTGAGAGAAAGATTTCTTGTGCCTATTTACTTGGAATATTAGCATATCGCCTTAGCATTAGATTTTATTTTTCGTATATCTGCTTCCTTTTCCCTTTTCACCCCCCAATGTATGAAGAGTCGGCTTCTTTAAAACCCGAAAGCTACTCAGTTTAACGCAATTGGTCCCCCCATTAATTGAGTTTCCCATAAGGCTGTGTGCTTAGAAATTTTAGGGATCAATAGTTCTTTTTTTGGCATTCCCAGTGGGACCCTATTTCATTGAAAAATTTAGAATGGGTGTATAAGCCATAGACCTATTACTATATCCCAAACAACGAATAACCCTAGCCTGCTAGTGCCACCGCTAGTAACAGTACAAGCAAGAGCCCGTCAAGTGAACGCCCTGACCCCTCCATAGGTCTCGTTACTAATGGCTAACAGAAATTACATAGCATGGGATGTTGGAATCCCTCTCATAGCCCCAGTAGCACCGGTCATGTGGGATCTTATCCCAATGTTTTCCTTAAAAGCTTTACCAAAATTTATTGGGGAAGGCTCAAAAACATTGTCCGACCATTTGCAGGATGTGGTGGACGTATGTTTGGTGCGGCGTCACTGATCAAAATATAGCACTAAGGTTGCTTGAAACCTCTTTAAAAGGCAAGGCACTAGATTGGTACCACACCCTCAAAGCTAATACTATCAGCACCTGGGATCAGCTCAGAGATCCTTTTTACAAGCGGTTTTCAAACAATGGAGATCGGTTTTCGCTATTCCAACAACTAGTGACCATTAAGCAGGCCCCTCAAGAGGCCATGACCAACTTCAATGCCATATTTCACACAACTTGGCAAACGATCCAGACCGCTATTCACTCGCCTTCCGATTTGGTGTTCATGTTCTATTTAAAATCTCTCAATGCTAACATTTTGGTGATCATTCAGTCCCTTGGTGGGAACACCTTGTCGGATACGTATAGCCTTGTTGTTAAGGCAGAGAATAATTTGATTGATGCCAAAAAGTTATTGCCTCGGCCCGCTATGCTTATATTCGCATAATTGTCAACTCTCGCCCCAGAGATAACTTCTACCAATGCGTCTGCTCCCCCTAATCTATGGATACATTTAAGCACGTTGTGGAATATTGCTTCTACATCTAACCCTTTAGCAACTGAGGTAAGTGACATCAAGGATTTGTTGCGGACCTTATCAAATGAAATAATTAATATCAAGCGGTAACAGTCTGCGCCTGTGAAGCCAACTTTCTAAAATTACCAAGGCGGAAGACCTTCCTACCAGCAAAACCAGTTCCAAAGAGGTACGCGCACAAATTCACAAACTCAATCAAATAATTAGATTATGTCGGTGCCTACTCCACTACAAAATATTCACCCAAGTTCGAATAGAGAGCTAGTAGCAGGGCAAAATAATCTCGCTGATGATACCAATTCTAAGTGCTTCCCCTGCAACAAAGCAAATATGCCTTGAAATTGTTTGTGTGGCAATTTACAGTAAAAAGTGGCAGAACAATGCAGTCAAGGTGTCACTTCAGATTCAGGAAGATATGCATATGCCTCTCTGCAAATGGAAAATGCGATACTCACTACTCAAATACAAGGAATGTCCTTGGAGCAAGAAACAGATATAGCTCCCGATCATGCGCTCTTCTCATGGATGGAAGGAGAAGAGGTGGTGTTAGAAAATGACATTTCCACATCAAATTCCACGTTACTACAATCAAATTATAACACTCACTCGAAGAGGAGATTCACGGGTGAACCGGTCGCTCAACAACCCAAAAGTGTTCCCAATGAAGCTCTTAGTTCCTCTGCAGTTGTACAACAATCTCAGCCACACAAGGAGATTGTTATAACAAATTCTAAAGAGCATAATTCTTTGAATCCATTGCCATTCAATGTGGTGGAACGATTGAAGAAAGCCTCTGCTAATGTATCCCTCTAGGATATCTTAGCTATCCCATAGCAGAAGTCATTACTACGGAAGGCCCTACTGGAAGATGCAAGCATAGAGCCAATAGAGAAACCATCCAAGGAAAAGGTCGTTGATTCATCATCTCAGGCCAAAGCCCTCACAAACAATGGAGAGGAATCTTCGATCGAAAGTAGAGGTAAGACGAAACCAAAACCCTTTTTCTTAACTCTCATTGTGGGTAAAAAATTGTTGCAGAATTATATGATTGACTTTGGTGCGAGCACCATAGTCATGCCCAAGCAAATAGCTAAAGACTTAGGACTTAGCTATGAACCTTTAAATAGAGGGGTTATGCAACTTGATCGGAATAAAGTTGAAACTATAGGTGTCATCAAGAAACTCCCATTGACTTTGTTATCCTACCTCAGTATCACAGTCCCACAATATACCGTGATCATTGGCGTCCCTCCCATGTTCAGTTGTCGCTTATCCCGGGAGTTCACTACCAAAATAGGTGGTTATATTTCTTTAGATTAGTCACACTTAATTATTAGGACCAAGCATGGAGCTAAGATGAAGATATTATCCGAACCTTTGCATTCATAACATATAGCAAATGAGGCCATGATAAATTTTGAGGATACTCATACCTCTATCACCGAAGATGAAATGTATTGTACTGAGTTACTTGAGGATGAGAAGGTGACCAGAGACTAGACTAGTGAGGAAGAGGTCCTCTTGAGTGAATTTATAGACACCAATCCTTTTGGCAATTATCATGCCACCAGATTGGGAACTTATGTGATCTATGATGAGGATCAAGTGATTCTGAAGGTGATGAAGGAACCTGAGGGTGGTCACGCCTTAGAGATGTGGACGTTGCATTTTGATGGAGCAAGATGCAAAGTTGGTGCAGGAGCCGACATATGTTTGATGTCCCCATCCAATGAAGAGACACTCAAGTCTTTTTGCTTTCAATTTTCCTATTCAAACAATGAAGTTGAATATGAAGGCCTCATGCAAGGTCTAAGTCTTGCGGAGCGGATGGGCGTTAAAAAAATGATGGTGTTCAAAGACTCTGAGCTAATAGTCAATCAATTATGAGGTGTCTTTGTAGCTAAGAATGTTTGCATGTGATCTTATAGACATAGGGTTCGAGACCTGATTGAAAGTTTTAAAGCCTTCAATATCCAGATGGTGCCCAAAGAGAAGAATGTAGTTGCGGATAGCATGGTGACAATAGGATCTCAATTTGACCCTATTTATGACTTAATTGAGAACATACACTCTATGCAAGTGATTGTTTGACCAACAATCCCAGACAATGACCAAAATTGGCAAGTGTTCACAAGTGACGATCAAATTGCCTCATTCATTCAACACTTAGGAGAGTTTATTGATCAAATCCAACTAAAAATTGCAGAAGCTTATGAAGGGAAAATTATTCAGCTAAAGTCCAACAAGCTTTTGAAGGACTGGTTACTCTCAAAAATCTATTTGATTGTGATGATGCAAGAAATGACAAGAGGAAGTTTTTAGCAGACAAGGGTGACTGTGCAGATCTCTAGGTCGGAGAAGGGAGGAAGCTTAAGGTCAAGAAAGATGTTCCATGACATGATAAAGATAGGATCATTCATTTTTGCGAAACAATATAAAGGACTAGTGACCTGGTCATATAATGACCTCAAGGGATATGATCTCAAAGTCATCCAACATACCATGGAATTGATGAAAGCGGTAAAACCTGGCTGCCAGAAGCAAAGGCTAGTAAACCCAAAGATTGAATCACTAATGGTGCAAGAGTTGGGGAAGTTAATCCATTCTTGAATTGTCTTGTCAATCAAGCATAGTACATGGATGTCCAACCTGGTTCTGGTCTGAAAGAAAAATGGGGACATCTGCCTCAATGTTGATTTTTGGGACCTAAATAGGGCATCCCTGAAAGAGCACTACCCATTGCCTTCCATGGAATCAATCTTGAAAATAGTGGTTGGCTCAAAAAAAAAAAATTTGTTGGACAACTTCTTCGGTTACAACCAAATCTGAGTCAAAGAGGAGGACCAACACAAAATGACGTTCACTACTAAGCGGGGAACTATTTGCCTATGCAAAAATGCCCTTCGACCTCTCAAATGCGGAAGCCACCTTTCAACGAGAGATGAATATCACCTTTAGAGACATGATCAATAAGATCATCGTGATCTACTTGGATGATCTTACTATATTCTCTAAATCAAAAGATGATCATTTTTATCATCTTGAAATGGTTTTCAAAAAATTCCAGGAGTTCGAGGTAACCCTAAACCCAAAAAAATGTGTTTTTGGAGTGCCTCAAGGAAAATTATTGGGACATGTAGTGTCCAAAAATGGAGTTACTATTGATTCGGATCAGGTGAAGGCAATCAAAGAACTTCCCCTTCTAGGAAACAAAAAGGGAGTTTGATCCTTCCCAGGGAAGGTAAATTTTGTAAGCAAATTCATTTCAGATTTTGCAAGTCTAATTAGACCTATCACACTGATGCTCAAGAAGGATCAGTTATTTAAATGGACAAATGAGGAAAGAGAAGCCTTTGAGAAGGTCAAAGAGGCTATTTCTCCAGTTCCCGTGCTAGTGAATCTAGACTTATCAAAGGAATTTATAATGTATGTGTTTAGTAGCAAGTCTAGCATCACTACAATTTTAACTCAAAAGGATGTTGAAGGGAAGGGAGAACATCTGATAGCCTTCCACTCTCAGACATTAAAAGGCTATGAGACAAAGTACAACTTCGTCGAGAGGTAGGCATTTTCCATTGTTAAGGGGCTTAAAAAATTCTCACACCTCATATCTTGCAGTAAGGTGGTCATATACGTAGCACATTTCAGTGTGTATAAATACATTATGGAAGGAGAGATCACCGAAAAGAGGGCCAATTAGATAACCAAGATTCTTAAGTATGACATTGAGGTCATGCCCACAAAGACTGTGTGAGGAAGAGGATTATGTGAATATTTGGCACGAGATAATGAAGTGGCAGTCGAGGAGGAACAACCTGAGCTAGTTCTACTAAATGAATCTAAGTCTGAAGGCTACTGGTTGGTAGAAAGAACGAGGTTTATGCAGGTAGGGAAATATTCGATGGGCCTCCCTTCTCAAAAGAAAAGGTTTATTAGATTACAAAACAATGGGTATGTGCTCATTGAAGGAGTTCTCTTCAAAATAAATTTCAATGGTGTTTTTCTGCAGTGCCTAACTCAAGAGCAGTCACAAAAAAATTTGGATGTATTCCATAGTAGTCTCGCGGGTGGACATTTCTCTGCTAAGACCACCGCCATTAAGATTATGTGTGCGGGATATTTTTGCCCTACACTATTCAATGATTCACACTCTCTAGTCAAATCCTACAAAGAATGTCAATTCTTCACAAGAAGGAGGAAGAATTTTGCTATGCCTCTGAATTCAATAGTGGTTGAAGAACCCTTTGCTCAATGGGGTCTTCATTTGATTGGGATGATTAATCCCACCTCTAGTGCGAGGAATAAATGGATTCTTACGGCCACAGATTATTTCACCAGATGGGCTAAGGTCATGTCTTTAAAGAATGCAACTGAGGCGAAGATTGTAAACTTCCTAGAAGAGTCGGTAACAAGGTTCGGCCCGCCCAAGACCATCATCTCCGACAATGTAAAAGCCTTCTTAGGTTCGAAGGTATGTCAATTTTCACTTAGGCATGGAATTTTCCTAACTTAGACATCCTCGAATTATTACCTGCAGGGAAATGGTATAGCCGAGTCGACTAACAATAATTTAGTCTGACTTATCAAAAGAATAGGGGCGAAACACCAGAGAGAGTGGCATAGGAACCTCAAAGTAGCACTCTAGGCAGACCACATAACTCCCAAACAAGTATTAAAGACTTCATCGTATGAGCTCATATACGGGAAGGAAGCACTATTGCCTATCTCCCTAGAAATTCACGCACTACAACTGCTTAAATCTCTAGAAGTAGAGAAAAACAAAGCCATGGAGGTACGGTTAGCTAAATTTCTAGAGGTGCAAGAGAAAAGGGACAATGCGCTAACGACCATGTGCAACCAACAACAAGTGGTTAAGAAATGGTTTAATAAGAAAACCTCCAACCAAGGTCTTAAGTGCAGAGATGTGGTGCTGAAATACAATGAGAGAGCCGTGAAGCCCGACCAACATAGAAAAGTTTATAGTCTATAGGAGGGTCCTTATCACATCATTCAATGCAAACAACACAATGCATTTGAATTGGAAAACATGGAAAAAGAAGCACTGGGAATTCCTGTCAATGGAATTCACATTAAACTTTTCAATTAGCTTTATTAACCGTTTAACCATGTAAATATGTAATTATTTTTGTGTGTTTTGTTGGGCTAAGTCTTTATCTAAGCAGAACCCTTTAAAGTCAAAAAGCAACCAAAATCAAAAGAGACAAGAACTAGACAAAAGAGTGGTATATATATTCATTGTATGGTAATATTTACTTTGAGATATTGTAGTACAAAATGGATCTTAGGCCAAGTATTTTGAGAATATATATATGGCGAAGCATCTCGAGAATATATATATAGAGAGAGAGAAAAAAGAGAAGATTTCATTCATTCAAAATCTGAGGAGCAGGAGCAGCAACATCAGGAGTGACAACAACAGGAAAAGGAGGATACACCAAGTCTCTGAAATTAGTGTACCACTCCACATCATAGATAGGCTCTACATTGAAGCACTACAACAAGAAGTGGCAGGTACGAGACACCCTTTAACTGTGTTCCCAATGGTCATAGCGCGAAATCTGCTTAGGAAAGGTACCCAAGGCACCACCGCATCCTCTTCAATGAGCCGACAGAGATCACTTGCAGTCAGAATATCAAGGCCATACTTTGCAGTCATTAAAATCTCCTCGAGGCCTCTGAGATAGCGCTTGGGAAAAATCTCCCTGGTAAGCCTCAATATCATCAGTTTTGGTACTTGAATATCTAATAGGGAGGCAACAAAGTGGGAACAAATATCAATATTCACTCGATATTTGTCCTCGTATTCTATAAAGTATTTTCCCAACACCCACTTAATTGCAATTATGGCTAAGGAATGCTTATTCTTCATCATACACTTCAAACACCTATTTGAGACTTCTCCTAAGAAAGCTACCTAAGATATGTTACTGGCCAACCTAATGGGAGTATTCGTTGTCTCTACCAATGAACCCAATTACCAAGTATGAATTTTTCTATTATCCTTAGGTCTATTTATAGAGGTAGGTGGGAGTACGATGCGTGCGATAAGCATGATGTTGATTGAGGTGTAAACTATAAAATCCTACCAAATTGTGCTTGTTGCGTGTAAAGTAATATGGGATAATCAATCAGCTAAAACTTGCAGCATATGCAAGTGGTAATCTGCACGGTCAAGTGTCAGGTGTCTAGCTGTGGATGACGCAATTCAGTTTGCAAAGATCAAATCAAAATCTTTTTGTGTAATCATTATGCCTTTTGCTTAATCATTCTCATAAAGTTATTAAGTGCAAAAACATGCGAAAGGATTCGTACGCCTTTAATTTTTGGGTCCAATTCCCAGGGGGCGGTGCCAAAGGACATGATGGCTAATTGTCATTATAAATTAATGTATTTTCCATAGGGTAGGAATTCATTTTGCATGAATGAATGAGTTGGCAGTACATGTCGAATTTATTGCTAAAAGCATATGTTTTTTCCAACTCCAGTTTCAGAAGGGTAATGTCGGATGCAAAATAAGAGCATTGTGAAGAGGGCAGTATACTGTTTGTTGATAAATAATCCAAGTGTGAGTTGCAAAGAGAGGTTAAGCATTTGCAAAAAAATTCACAGAATCCTGAGATGGCACAAAATCCTGAAATGGCAGCACAAGAAGAAACAATTAGAAACTTATCGGACGCCATCATGGTGATGCCAATGGCCCATGTTTTTAGTGATATCTCTTATGCCTCGCCAGGGATGCCAAAAAAGCTAATGTGGCCTTACACAAAGGTCATATAGAAGATTTCTCACAAAAACAAAGTCCAGATAGCAGAATATTGGGACAATGTATGACCCTAAGCTCAAAATGAACCCTAAGAATCTTAGGGAAGCATCCTATGAAAGAAGGAAACAGGTCGAGACTAATGAAAAAGATTCTATAGGGTACAAATTGTGGTTCTACGATCTTTTGTAGTATATGGTTCCCTTAGTGCATCACTACCCAGAGTTGGTTCACGAATGCACCCAAAATTTCAATTCGGATACAAGAATCATAGAAGGTTGAAACCTAAGAGTAATAATTAACATTGATGTTATTCAAGATATGATATGTATTCCTATGAGGCATCTTTCAGAAGCACCAAAGAGATTCACCATAAACAAATTGGACAATTTCTAGAAGACCAAAACCCATGCCCAAAGTTTTTACAATTATGAAACAAAGAGGCCTAAGGGAGATAAGCTCGCACCTCAGTTTCTGATTGGGAATAGCGGTTTCAATTCAGACATACAAGACGTCTTCTCGATGTTGGCTTTTGTTTGCGGCCTGGACAATGACAATGTGGTGCAGGATTTTCAAATGGGTATGGGTTTCCAATTAAGAAAACAACATACCTTGTTTTGGTATGACTTCACGGAGGCCATTATTTGGGAGATGCTGCACCAATTCAAGAAGTATCACACGTAGTATAAATTCAAGTTTTCTTGTTTTCTTGCTCATATGTTTTTACATAAAACCCTGATTTCTTTAATGACCATATGGGTTTGTCCATTTTTTATGAAAATGGGGTGAGGAAGCCGGTTTCTGCGTGGACCCATCTCCTTTTTGCGACTCATGATTATTATGAATTTTCTGAGACATTCTTGACTCCCATATTGCAAGATTTGGATAAAGAGGGTCAAGTTGGTTGTTTCTGGTTATTCGTTGAGCAAGTGAGATGGATGAAAGATTTTTTCCCTCCCTGTGACTGGTTCCTCAGAGAGGACTTTTCATTTGTTAGGATGCATGGTTTTACTGAGGAACCATTATGGCTTCCGGTCTATGTAACAATCAAGGTGTTGGCCCTTGAAGTATTTAGGCAACTGGCCATTATAGACCGCAAGTTTTGTGGGGGAAAGCATCAGAAAGGAATTTTCAAATGCCCCTTAAGCTCTAGTACAATAATAATGGAGAAGAAGTAGACAGAAGGTCTGCTACTTGCAAAGCTTGCTCGTCTGGGGTTGGTGTTGATCTGTGACAAATGGCAATACAATCTTGAAGATGACTTAGCGAATCTCAACATCAAGGTGACGCATAACCCCCGACCCTACTAGGAGACTCACCAGAGTCCATTGTCAGGGAACCGTAGTCACTTTGTAGACTTAGCCTATATTCCCTCGAAGACGAGAGGGCCACCATGGCTATCTTTTTATTTCCCTTTGGCTAAAGCCAGTGACAAGTGAAAAATCAGAGCCACCCTCTATAATGAATTAGTTAGGAACCACCAGTGGAGTGAGGAGAAGATTGCTAACTTTTGGGTTTTTCGACAAGAGACCAAATGTCTTATGGCCAAGTACCAGGATACAAATATTGACGACAAGTTTGATGATCTCTAGAACAGAGAGCATGACAACACTGATGCCAAGGGAGATGAAGAAATGGAAGAGGAATAAGCAACTTCAATAATAAGAGCCAACAAGGCAAAGAAGGCTCAAATACAGGGAGGTGGGGAAGCTGCAGAAGGGCCAACGAAAATCTGTTGAGCACACAAGTAACTGTATCCCATGCGATAGTCACGCGACCACATATGTAGACCACTAAGAGACCCAAAGTAACTCAATAATCTGAAGAAGTTATAGACGTGGACAATTCTCCACCTGAGAAGATGTTGCACACCAATATCACACCAGGAGAGAGCTCGCAAGTACCTATGACAACAAGCCAAGGATCAGAGTCTTCAGTGACACAGGTACTTTTCTCTACTCTTCTCGCATCTCAGTCTTTAGTTAACCCAGTTGTTTCTTTCTCTTCGACCACCTCAAGTGTTGGCCTATTATTTTCTACTTCTGCACCCACGAAAGGTTCCTCTCAATCTTCCTTTCTCCACATCGGACAGGTAGCTTTTACTCCCCTGCTTGTTTTACCATCTTTTGTCGGGGCCCAATCTGAGCCCTTTATTGCAAACCCTTTTGCTTCCATAGCGTTGACTCCAGCTCAAGCTTCCCAATAAATGATTACCTCTACATCTCCGTAGTCTACACCACCACCCCTTATGATTTCTTTCATCGCTTTCCCTTTCACCAGAGCCTCACATAGCATTCCTCCTTTCTCCCCATTAACGATCACTCTACCAAAGTGAACATCATCTTAATCCACGATGGTTTCTTTCCCTTTTTATCTTCCTCCTGATGCACCCTTTACTGGAAAACAAATTAGGTCACCATCAAAATTCTTTGGGAAAAACAACATGACTAAGATGGCGCGGACTAAGAGAGCCCATAAAAGAAAATAAAAGGATGTTGTGAGGTCCGTCGAACTATTCATGTAGACCCTCTTTAATGAGGATCAAGGGTCGATAACATTTGCATCCATGATGCCCAACACCATCAAACCTCAAGGGCATACGCAACCAAAAAATTACATAGTCCATGCCATAGGGATCAATCTACACTAGGCCCGACCATAGGACAAGGTTGAACCAAGGGAGGAAACTCAACGGGTCGTGACTATAGACTTTTTGAAGCGTAGTCGTCAATTGACCAAAAGGGAAGAAGAGCTCAAGAATGTCAAGGAAAGAGTGGAGATCTTGTAGAAGAAAGAAAAGGCTAAAGATGTTGAAATTGCACGCTTGTCTCAACAAGAGAAAATGAAAAAGGCCAAGCTCTAAGAAGAACTTGCAAAGCTTCGGTCTCAGGATCCGAACTTGATTGCTAATATGTAGGAGAAAAACAAGGAACTTCAAGACCGGTTAGCTCAAACGGAGAGAGAAACCTAGGAGAAAAATAAAGAGCTTCAGGATCAACAAGCTTAATTGGAAAAAGAAATGCAATAGAAGGATAAAGAGCTTTAGGACCAGCGATCTCATTTTGAAAAGGAGATCCGAGAGATAAATGTCTCTTTGGAAAAATAATGCGAAACCTGAAATCAAGCTGAGGAACTGTTGAAAAGTAAAGATGCAGAGTTGAAAACTCTACAGGAACAACTTACCGCTCCAACAAGAAGATTGGGGAGATGATGGAAGAAATCAGGTCAAAGGAGGTTGAGATAAATCTTTTAAAAATTCCTTCCCAACCCTCCATTCCTCAATTAGATCTTCTCTTGGTGGCGCAACAATTATATGTCTCCTATTTAGAGAAAGTTAAGTCTTTCTATTTATCCCTGCAACCAGCACTACAATTCATGGCAGATGTGGTGAAATTAAGTGAGGAGGTGCGTGGTACAATCGAGCAGGCCACACAATTTATTGTTGAAAAGGTGCCTAAGGTAGAGCAATTGTTGGGTAGATTGTACACAGTGACAAATGCGGACTTGGCGAAGGCAGGAATAGATGACCAAAGGTCAGCTGCCAAAAGGGCGAAGGAATTCATCAATTATCATGCAACGATCCTCCAAGCTAACAATTGCTTGGTCACACTGATTCTGACTACGAATAATATGTGGATGTAATTTTCTCATTTGACTCAGATGGGCTTGCCCTCCCCTTTTCTCTCTGATAATTTAGTGGCCACAGTGGAGCATATTGCAGCAAAAATCGAAGAAAAGCAGTAGGATCTATCTGCTTTCCATTCATTCAATCAACCTCCCATGACAACGGACATTGAAGGTGCCATCTCTCAAATAACGCGACTTCTTTTCCAACTAGAGTTCAAGGCCGAGATCTCCATGAAGCTGCCATTCAAGGAAATTCTTGATCTACATCAGGTGCAAGAGAATCTATGCACCTTATCAATGCCTTCTGAGGTCTATTAGCTACCTCTGCAGACCGCCCTTTTGAAGCTTAAGTGTTTCCCAATGGATAGGGCTCTGGTCTTTGAACTAGGATTTTTGGGTTCTCATTCTACAGGTGAAATGCCCCTTGTTATTCACCAAAAGCTATGGATTTAAATAATCCTTATAGCTCTCTCCGAGTATAGTTTGTTTGGTTTTGCATTAGTTTCCGCATGCGCGTTATATGTTTGCAACTCTTCGGGCTCCCTTTTGGTGGTGCCTTCATCCGCTTGCGCCACGTGTCAGCAGCGTGCACTTTTGAGAGCTCTCTCCCCTTTGCTTCATCTCCAAGCTCCGCCTGGTTGCCACATTGCATCTTCCAAAGGTAGCTTTTTGGTGGACCCCGTAGTCAAAGCTTTGAGCGAAGACTACACCACGTGTCATCCCCATGGGGACTGCAGTCGCAAGGGAAAGATGAATGAATGAGAGGCCCCGCCTCTGCGCCATGTGTCCTAACTGACTCCTTGGGCGGTTTGACACATGTCTTTAGGAGATTTATGTCGCTTCCACTCTTGGGACACAACCATCATTTGCAGAAGGGTGCACTTTGTTCGAGGCAACAAAATGTTGTTTCGATTGGGGGAGAATCATTGCGAGGAGTGGCACGACTCGTGCCTAGGAATCTTTTCGGTTATCCAGCATTCAAGCGATGGAAAACAATCTATATATACTGCTTTGTCTCTCTGAAAAAGGGTTTGAAAATACACGAAAAAGCACTAAAAGTTTCTCGGCCTTTGTATTGTCTTTATTTGATTGTATTAAGATTTCCAGATTGTGCCAATCTGTTCAGCCTCTCTGTTTCTTAGTATTTGATAAAACATTATACTGTGCTCTTTTGGATGTAATGAGTAGTTTATCTACAAAGATTCTATAATTTCAATATAATTTTGTTGTTCAGATCATGTTTTGTACTCTTCATGTTCAATGAATTCATATTGAAATTGTATTATGCTATTTGATTAACTTCTTTGGAATTTCATCTCTACTTTCTATTATTTTTCGAGCATGCAAATTGCTGAATGGGCCTTCAAATCTCACCCAAAAGGAAGACTTCATGTGCCTATTTACTTGGAATATTGGCATACCGCCTTAGCATTAGATTTTATTGTTGTATATCTACTTCCTTTTCCCTTTTCACCCCCAATGTATGAAGAGTTGGATTCTTTAAAACCCAAAGGTTACTCAGTTTAACGCAATTGGTCCCCCCATTAACTAAGTTTTCCACAAGGTTGTGTGCCTATAAATTTTAGGCATCAACATCTATCACAATGCATAGTTATATTTTCATTTAAAATAAAAAACCTATATTTTCCATGGTTGTTCTATAACATAGTTTGTGGCAATCATGATCTAATCAAAATCATTGAATGGTCTCCAACATAACACAACTTATTGGCCATACTTATCAATTATCAAAAATCATTTATCAAAATCTTTTGTATCATGTTTTTCCTATGTGTTTTCTTAAATCCTTATTCATATAATTTTTTCCTAACACGTATGCATGCAACTAACATGTTCATGGTGAAAATTTTGTACATAATGTGCTTGTTTGTAAAGGATGTCGTGGTTACTTTGTAGGTCTTCTCCCTAGGGACACATCCACATGGGCTGAAAACTCTACATCCTCTAAAATATCCTTTTGTAACCTTTAATGTTACATCATTTTCTTTTTAATTTAGCATGTATATTTAGTACAATGTATATTTCTACTAAAGAAGAGGCAAAATATAGTGTTGAAAATTGCACATCCTTGCAATTTCACATTACACGACACCTCCTCTTTAGTATGAAAAATAAAATATTTTAATTTAGTGTCAAAAATTACACCCTATGCCAATTTCACACTTACACATTGCGCTTGGTGCATTTATGACAAAATTCATAATCCAAATTTTATGATTTTGACCTTATGGGTAGCAATGATGAAGTATTAGTAGCCCGTGGCATGAATTTTTGAAGAATTTGGATAGATGACAGTGCGACGTGTAGGCATCTATGTGACATGCAAACGTCTCGATAAATCTAAGATTCAAATGAGAATATTTTGTATAGTTTATTTGTGGCACGTGTCTCAACACCCAAATATGATTGGAACGACTATTCCCATCCAGTTAAAGAAAAAAAATTACTCTTCCTTATTTTCATAAGAAGGTTTTTGGGATTTTTTGGACTTGGAGCTCTCTACTTCTCTCTTAGCGAAACTCTGTCAAAATACTCTCACATCTTGAACAGTTGCAGCAACAAAGACTCCTCTTGCTTATGATATCATCACATCTATCATCTGAGGAGAGGGGCCACAACTTTTGGTAATTCTCTCTTACTTATCATTTAAACAATCTCATCTATTATCATATTTATTTGATCTCATCTACCATCTTTTAATCGTGATATGGGTTCTCCTCCATAACGGGGTTTGTTTCTATCACACGTCTATTTTACTTTATATGTATTCTAATCTTGTCTAACTATTCATGGAGGTGGAAACACCAAAGCAGGGGGTTGACTAAGGCAAACCCCTATACAACCTCAATATTTTCCTTATTAGAGCATGTTTATCCTTAGCTATTGAGGAGGAAGGTGTTGGGATAAAGTTGTGTTGCGATGGAGTGACTAAAGAGGATGCAATCACAAAAGGTGATGAACATGAAATAGAAGAAGAGGACACAAAACAACCTACCTTAAATTTAGAATATTCTTTAAATAATAAGTAACCACAAGGTTGTAATGGTCCTATTGGAGTAGGCTAAAAAATGGTCTAAAGAAAAACCACCATGAGATACTAGTGGCTTATATCTAGTGTCCTAAATAGTATGCATTATGCCTTTATGTGGAAATTTTAAAAATTTATTCACCATTAAAGCAACCACATTCATATAAACTATCCATGAGATGCCTAGTTTGACTCTAAATAGGTCAAATTCAGGGATGATGACAAATGTGGTTTCTACTAACTTGGGTCCTACCTAGATCATCAAACTAATAAAACCCATAGAAGATAAAGAAAGACCATTATGTGTACAAATGGTCATAGAAGAGCTATCACATTTTTCTCTATGAAAGTCATCAATGAACAATATTTATTCCATTATGATATTAACCCTGCTTGCAAGATCAACAAGAACCCCATTGATGATTTTCTAGTTGAACCAAGTAGGAATGTGCAAAGTTTCATATTTTCCATCATAGGGAAAATCATTAAAAGTAAATGATATGTCGAGAATGATGATGTCTCAATCTCTACGTGATGTAGAGCTCACATCAACCATGTTTATGTATTATATAGAAGTCAAGAAGAAATTTCAATTGTTACAAAATTTGTAGAATGATATGGGAATGGATTGGTATAGATTTGTAATTGTTGGTTTGGTTTGGCAATAGGTTTATTCACATTTTGTTTCTTTTCACCTAGGTGAATGGTACCCTTCTCGATGTGGTCTTGCATGATGTTTCAAAGATGCATACATCTTTCGGTATCATGCCTTGGAACATGATGATATTAACACAATGTTTTTCATTGTACCAAACCAGACAAGGCTTATTCAAAGGAAGACATCCTATCTCAGGAAGAGTGATCAAGTTATCTTTTAAAATCTTTTTCATAATGCTATATAAGGAAGTAGATAGTTTAGAAAATAGCCTATCTCTCTAATATTCTATTGTTGAGACCTCAAGATCCTTAGATATAGTGATTATAATAGTTTGTTGATTGAAAGGTTTATTTTTCTTGTAATTTTGAAAAGAAGATGCACCACCTTGATAATTAGAGTGATTTGATGAGGAAGATCCCCCATACTGACTCACAATTTGCTAGTAATCATGAAGGGCATGTAAATATGAGCAAAAGAGTTATACTTCATGAATAAGATTTTATCTTTAAGCATTGGCTATAAGTTTTTGATGAATACTATTTATACATTAAAATCAAGGAGTGAAGGGAATCGAAGAAAACAATGATTGATAATGAAGATGAAATTAGTTACCTTTTCATTAGGCCCTTGCTTACAATGGATGAGGTTAGTGAAAGTGGCATGTAGACCAATGTTAGCTTGAAAATGTTGGACGAAATGATTAATTAACTAGTCAAATGTATAGATGGAGTTGTCAAGAAGTGAGTTGAACCAATCAAACGTGGTATCTTTCAATGACCATGGGAATAGTTTCACTAGCAATGTGTCCTGAAAAATAGTCATTACATAGTGTATTATGTTGGTAAATAATTTTGTTGTTGTAAAGATTAACAAACTCACCCAACGGACAACAACAATATGTACCAGCAAATGGAGAAACCATTATGAGATTAACAATTCTCCTTTGTGTTTGAGAGGGGAAGCTCCCTCGTATGATATGATTTTAGATTTTAGGTACTTTTAACTAGAAAGTACGAAAGACAAGAAAAAGGAAAACATGGACAACTTAAGAAAGTAGAGATTAAAATAACTATGGAAGCACACAAACTTCCAAATAATTTGCACTCTTGGAGAAAATAAAGAGATTATGAACAATAATAAATTGATTAGACAACAAAAAAAACTAACTTCCGGGAATAAATTATTGACATAAGAACAATAATTATTCTCCTCAAATTCAACTAGAGCCCATAGACTATAAGTTATCCCTATACAATTATCTCAATGCCAGAACAACCAAAAAGTAATGTCCCCATACCAAGCACTCCTATTTATAGCTAATGGATCCAAATACAAATAGTTTCCCCTTTGAATGAAATATCACAAAAAGATGGAAATACGAAGATTCATCAACTATTTCTTTGAAACCTACAATTCCTCTACAACTTCCCTCTTTTCACGTGTTATGCAGGTTCAATATTATTCTAACCTATGCTTTGAATGAAGTCCCAACAAATTTACATGTAAATCTTCAATCTCTTTTTTGCCTCTTTAATAGTGCAACATCTATCGAGACCTCATTGACTTTGGCACAGTTAATGACATGTAATGCCCTTCTTGCAAACAAGAGTGTCCCTTTAGTTTCAAGTTCCCAATTGTATATGTCCCATGACCATTCACACTATTTGGTTTACCATGAATTATTTCTTTCCTTAATTCAACATTCTCAAGTTCAACATTCCTGGTGTTTGCACAAGACAAGAACTGAAAACTTCAAGGAAATTCACTACAAACAACAATCACACATGACTTTTTTGGTCAATCTACTTGGTCTGTTTCTTGACTTTCCATCTTTTTGATAGTTCCATGCCCTCAATAACATGACCAAAGATAACATGTTTATTGTCCAACCATGGTGTCTTGATAGTACAAATAAAAAACTAGCTTCCATTTGTGTTAAGACCAACATTTTCCATACTTAGAACACCAGGTCCAACATGAGTTAATTTGAAATTCTCATCATTAAATTTTGGCCATAAATACTCATTCCTCTAGTTTTATTACCCTTGTCAAAATCTCCACCTTATAACATAAAAGTTTGTATTATCCGGTGAAAAGAAGATCCTTTGAATCCAAATCTTTTCTCTCTTGTACATAATGCATGGAAATTTTCCATTGTTTGTGGAACATTGTTACCAAAGAACCCCAAAACAATCCTCCCAATAGGTTCCCCTTCGATTGTAATATCAAAAAAATATTTTGTTGTCATTGTGGATTGCAATGTCACATCCTCCATTGCTCGATCTACAACTTCTTTCACACAAATCTCTCTTGCCACATTGCCTTTGAATCTCGTTGTTTTTTAGCAAGCCAAAGGAAAACACCGTATCTATATTGAACTGCTTCTTTGCTCTTAGCTTTGGTTATTCCCCATTGATTTTAAAACAACCACAATAGGAACATCTTTATAGAAGGTTTTAGGCTTTTAAATATATTCTATCATGCTTTACCAAAATGTTTTACTTTTCCTTTAATGCATGCTACTGGTTACAAATGTTGAATATATGTTGTCATTAATGTCAAAGGTGTAATGTTAAAAGTGTGATGTCAAATGTGTTGGCTAAAGGGTCAACAGATTGGTGATAATTAAATGTAATTACTTTTGTCATGTCATGTTTGAGCATTTGAATTTTGGAAGTACTGTGACAAGTTGGGTGATCTATTGCAATATGTTTGTAATATTGTCTTGTATCTATTCTAGTTGTTGGAGGTAGTCTGGAAGTGTTTGCGGTAGTGTTATATGGTTTGTTGATCAGAAGCAGAACATACACTATGTTAAATTGTCATCGTGTTTGGCTCCATATTCTACCGCAGTTGAATGATATGCCTTGCAATTTGGAACTAAAGTAACTTTATCCATAATGTATTAGATTCCAGAGTTTCAGAGGTTAAGCTTCAATAGACAAAAAGTTAGAAGTGATAGAGTATAGTTTGTGTCTATCGATTGACTGTGATTGATGTCTAAGTGTTTGTGCCAGAGAAGGGAAGTGTGTGCTAGCTGGAGGAAGTGTGTGAAGATAAAATAGGACTAGTTTAAGTCATTGGAAGGAAGTGCATTATGCATTTGATCTAGGACCAAGTCGACTACACGTTTCATATCATTTTGAATTAAGGTTTAACCTTGGCCAACATGGATAATTGCAAATGGTGTTAAAGGATTATAGGTTGACATGAGATGTTGTTAATATGTTGGAATGAATATATATTATAAATCATTTTATGAAAATGTGTTGTGTGTGACTCAAATGAGACGTGTGTGTGTAATTATGCATGAAAAGACATGTAAAATAATGTATGAGAAAAAAAGAGAAGTCAGGGATGTTGAGCGAAATTGAGATATCATTAGAGGGTGTGTTTGCCTTTTGATTCAAGGCAAGATCTATATTCTTTTGTAATGTTGAAGTCTCTTAATCTGAGCTGGTGGTTAGTGACTGCGATATAGGGGATTGGTGTCTCCTGTGGATTGGTGTCTACAAATCAAAATTTAAGGAGATTGGTGTCTCTCTTTAAGGTTGCAATTCTTGTGGGTTGGTGCCTACAAAATCACTGTAAGTTCTATATTATTTTGTGAGACTAGATTTGGATAGTAGCTCCAAGTAGCTCTTCTCACCATGGTTTTTCCCATTTTGGATTCCCATGTAAATCTAGTGTTCTTTGTGTAGATGTGTACATTTGTGTTGCTTAATTGCTTCATCATTAAAAAAATCCGCAATTGTTGCTTTAAATTTTTGAAATTCATGTTTAAATTTTTTATTAATGATAATTAATATTTGAAATTAGAATATATTGATTCAGCCCCTCTCAGTATATTGTGTTCCATAACACTACTACTACTATTGCTATCAATTATTATTCAGTTCTTTGAGGATCACTCCTGAATTAAAATGACCACCTTCATTATTTGCAAGAATGCAACATGAAAGCCCAGTATCATTGCTTTCCTTCTTGGTTTCCATGTCTCTAAATCAACATGGACAATACACTTTCCATTATTAGCTCAAGATATAATTATACAATAATGAAAATTGAAGAGGCACAACGTTTCTTCTTTCTTGATTCCCTCTAACGAAAAGTCCCATAATGTACAGAAATCTACCCATTAAAGTTGACTTGCCCGTATCAACATGGCCAACAATAGCAGGATGTAATAAGTTCTTGCCCATATCACTTTATTCTTGAAGGATTCATGGGTTCAGGCTTATACTCCTCCATGGAAAGGTTTTTTGTTCATGTTTACATTACTCTTCTGGACGGTGGAGCTGGAACTGAAATTTAGCGTCTGCAATTCTTCTGATGTCTTTCCTTTTAGACATGATCTATCTTTTCTACGCACTCCACTATCTGTATTCTTATCTTTCCCATTACTGTAGTTCACTTTAATTGTTGAGGAAGCAGCTGGTGATTTTGTGGGGATAACAAAAGAAGTATTTGATGTGGCGAATACTGGAATAGAAATAGCTTTAGCACTCGGTGCAGCCATATGAAAATATTTGAAGGAAACCCTTCGAAATGTTCCACACATGTTACATACAAAAGGTTGATCTGGATTATCATATGTACAAATCTGGTAGTGCCAAATCTTCCTTTTCCCTTCTAATTGATCCTCTTTAGATCCATCTAAAACTACAACAGCTGTCTCGGAACCTATTAAGGAAGAATTTTTGGTCATTCCACACATGTCACGTGCAGATAAATTCTTTGAATTATCATACGTGCAATTTAGGCAGCACCAAACATCCTCTTGTTCCTTCAAACCCTCCATTTTAGACTCATATTCATATTTAGGAGACCCCTCTTGAGCACCACCATAATCATATTCATATTCCTCGTAATAATCATAAGAATCATCATACTCATCCTCATAATTATGAGGATTTTTACCTTTTCGAGGTATCTTCCTTTTTGCAGCAAAATAACAAATTCCTCATCTTTACATGTACTAGACAAGTACTGATAAAGATCATCTCTAGTCACACCAGATGCCATTTCTACATATATGGTAGACTGCATTCCCCGAATCATTGGTATTAGATGAGGTGTAAAGCTGACAATAACTTTGGAATTTGAAGCATCACTTAGGCCTTGCTCAATTTTGTGGCCGAACATGACGGTGCCTGTTTATATCATATGCATGGATTCCTTCTGCAATTTAGTATACAAATTTGCCTTCTTTGCTCACGACATGTGTATTTATTGTCACTAACAAATGATGTCACCCTTTTCTCTTGTGATAGAGAAAAAGAAGATGCCAACAATGGATCCACAACAGTGATAGGTGTTGCAACAAGTGTACCAACATCTTGATTTCTTTGAGGCATTTTGTCAAATGTTTCATGAGCCATGTGTAATCTTGATTATGAACTACCGATTACATTCGCCTTTAAAGTTTTAGTTGACACCCAAAAACTGCATTGCCTCTTCAATAAAATCCTTTTTGTCCCTTTGTAGGAAATGGGTTAATATCAACGGGGCACTCATCTGCACAATCTATTCAGGAGTTTTTGTCCTTGTAGAAGCATGTCCGTGAATATTTAAAAACCACTTCCCTTACGAGCTTGTCATAGTCATTAGATCGGTCCACAAATTTGTGCATACTCTCTCGTGCTATTTTCAATACTTAATATATGATTCAAAATCTGATTTTATCAGTGAAATTTCTATAATAGTATTCGTGGTCCGTGCTATTGCTCATTTTAAGTGTTTGATCTCTAATCAATTTAATTGTGGAATCTACATTATCATTCTCATACTCACGTCTCCAAATGTTATATTTCCCATATATGTTGAATTTATTGTGATATGAATGCATAAAGTGCAATATAATTCTAGTCAATTGTTTTCAAAACCACATTATTCATTATAGCTAACTTTGTAGCCTCTTAAATCTTAGTTGTACCCTTGTCAATGTTGAGCTGGTAGAAAATGAATTTCCAAATATAGTTAATGTTGCATGCGCACTATTTGCATATTTACAACAACTGACGACATTGCATATTGACATATTAGGATGGATCAGTAAAATCCTCCAAGTCTACCAAGGAAATAAAGTGTGAGAATTTTGATGCAATTTGTGTCAAAGTATAAATATAACTAATGGTCAAGACTCTACTATAGCTTGGCATCAATGTCTTTTCCATCTAATCATTATCGCTTTGATATATTGTTAAACAACCTATATGCTATGTTATGTAGTTCCTATAATTTGTGGCTTTTAACAAAGGAATTGAAAGATATTTGGCATGTGAAGGTGTCATTGCAACCAATGGTCTATGCCTTAGCCAAACTCTTATTTTTGTGCAACCTTTTGTCTTGATTAAAAGATGACCTTTTATTTCTGTATAAAAGTTCCCATGCCTTGGTTATGATTCTACACTTTGCACATGTATGTCTAGCAAGACATAAGTAACTACAACATCTGACAAAGTTTAGTTGTTCTTATACTTTAGTGGATGTCCCTTCATTTGGCTATCTAATATATTTCACATTATTATAGTGCAAGCTTCATTTTTAGATTATCACCATTGATTTCCACTAGAACACTACCCATGTTGCCTTCATTTTCTAAGACAATTTCTTCAACTTGCATAGATCATAGTTACTTTAGATGAAAAAATAACTTGTAGCATTTTTAGGATCCAACTGTAAAAATAGTGTTGTTAGAAATATTCAGCCATTCGTAAATGATCCATAGGCACCAAGAAACACAATTGTACAACTACCACAGGTTTAACCGACATATTAATAATAAGATTTAGGATTTTCTCAAGAGGGCCAACATGGGCACAAAGGTCAATTATGTAATCTAATGACATGTGAAATATGTGCATACCTCATCTTGATAAGGGGAAATTTTTCTTAAAAATTTTCATGATTAAAATTAAGGGTAAAACAATGAAAGCAAAAACATGAGATTGAGGGTCCCCTTTTTTGTGTTGTACTATTTGAATCTATGTGCATGAAAGCCTTACAAAAAAGATGTATGAAGAATGTGTAAGGCTAATGGGCTACAACAATAATAGGGTTACACTAAATTTTGTGAAGAAGTATTAGTCAAATTAGCAAGTTGATTTTGCATTGGCCCATGCTTTGCAAAAGCGTATCAAGCACAGGGTTTATAGGAGCAGTTGAGGTTTGTGCAATAGAAGTGTGGATGGTAGATGTTTGAGTTGTTGTGGATGTTGGAGTGAAAGTTGATTGATATGTAAAAAGTGTTTGAGAGCCAAACAAAGGCTAAGAAGCACCATGAATACTCCCAAAGATACCAAAGGAAAATCCAAATGAGCATCTAGTAGAAAAAACACTAGAAGGCACAATTGTTGTAACATGTGATGCACTCACCATATAAATATTAGCCTCTAGCATTGGCATATATAACTATATGTTCCAATGATATTAGATTGTGAATCTCCCATGTTTCTTAAGATGGATGCATAGGAAGAGACATTGCTTTCAATGATGTGCACCAATGTCCAAAGAAACTCAAGGCCTTTGTGATCAACAATTAGCATATTGTCAAGAATATCAACAATAGGCACACCTTGAGTGTAAGAGTCATTAGATAGAATAGTTTGAAAATTTGATCTGGAGGATTTTCGTCAAATTTTGAAAGTCTCCATTTTCTCCAGTTTTGGTATCATTAGAAAGTGCCTGGGATCCTAACTCCAACGCAACTTGAACGGAGTCAATCGAAGTCCCGAAGCTCAAGATATATATGGTCAAACCTCTGGTCAACTCTCAAAACTAGGCCAGAAAAAAGGGCAAAAAAATCAAATTCATCAAAACCGGTCAAAGTCAGCACCATTGCGTAGTGCTCATCATCACAATTCCGGTGGAGTTCATTTTTTCGGAAAACGGAGTCCATATAGCGAAGTTATGGAAGGTCAAAGATTGGGTCAACCCGATGACATGAGTGCCCAGTCAGCGCAACGACCAATCAGCCCTTGGAACACAACATCACCTCATCCCTCCATGTGGCAAAAAATCATTTTGGCAAAAATAATTAAAAATCAAAATAAAATAAAAAATATAAAAATATATATATTTTAAATAAAAAATAAAGTATATATTTAAAGAAAAATTAAGATGGGCCCCACCCATCCATAAGGGGCGGCCCACATTAAGTGGGGCGCCACCCATGGTATGGGAGGCAACCCACCTTTGAAGGGGAATGCATCCCCCTCTTTTAGGAGATAAAGAGGAGGGGAGTGTGGTGGGACCACCACCCCCCATTCTCTCTAAAACTTAATAATTTTTTGCCATAAAATGCCTTAAAATAAGGCTATTTCAAACCATGGAAATTTTATACCTCTCAATTCGGGAATATTATTCCTAAATTAAGGAGCCTATTCAAACTACATCCCCAAATTAATAGGGAATAAATCCCTTCGTAACCATTCAAATGGAAAAAGAAATTATCTTGAGGGGATATTATCCTTCCGGGAATCATAAGAAGGGGATATTATTGGAATTTTCTCTATGTAAGGGAGATTGGGTAGTTAATTGGTTTTATACCAATTTTGGCAAAAAATGTAATATAAAAAGGGGTAGAATGGGGGTGTGAAGGCAAGTGATTTTTGGAAGAATTTTGCAAGTGTGAGAGATTGTTTTCCTTGGAGGAATTTTTGTATTTCCGTGCTCTTGGAGAAGCTTGTTTCCACGCACTTTGGAAGTGCATTTGTAAACTTCTTTGTAAACCAAAGGGAGGTTCTACCAACAAATGCAACCAAATTTTTGGAGGAATAATTAGATTGGTCCACTCAATTGGAGAGGGACCCGGAGACGTAGTCATTCTAAACGATGAACTCCGTTATCAATCTTCATTTGCACTCTCTTTATCTCTCATTTTGTTCTTTCTTTAATTAATTTTTAATTTCGTTATTTAAATTTTGTTTGTGTGTTTAATTATAATTAAGCACTTTTGGTTTGTAATTGTTAATGTAAGCATTCGAAGCAAATGTCATAGATCCTTAAACCAGATCAAAATTTCTTAAGTTCTCCTCTAAATTCTAAATTTTCTCAAAGGGAATGCTAAGAACAACATCATGATCAATAGGAGGAGAATCAATTGGTGAATAAGGATTAGAATAAAGAAATAATGGTGAATTGTTAGGAGGTAACCCTATTGAATATTGTTTTGCTTTAAAGTTGGGTCAAGTTCTAAGAGGATTGGTAAGAGGTTTTGAGTGAGATATGTTTAAGTGTCTAAGGCTTCTTCTAAGTATATCACTGGAAGAAATAGATTGAGTTATAAAACTCATGAGAATATTACAACACTCAAGCTAATTAACTTCCAAATGATAAGACAAAGAGTTTGATGTACATATTTTGAAAATATTCTATTATTTACTATAAATTTAGGAAAATTATATAGAACATCGGATTCACCAAAATGTGAGGGAGAAAAAATAATTTTGACAACCAAACAATGTCTTTTGTGAGAATAAAATATTCTATTACATTTGAATGAATCAAATTCTCTCTTAACAATCTAATTTATCCTTTTAACAAGACTTTACAATTGGAAATGAAATTAACTAATACAATTCGAGTACAACTTCCAACTATAAGTTATTGATGAAGATATATGCCTGTATACATAAAATTTTAACTTAATATCAACAAAAAAATGTATAGGTGATAATTATGATTATGTAGCTCGCATAGAGTCTCAGCCTCGAACACCAACACCATGCACAAATTCCCTCATGATGTGTTGTCTCATATGATAAAATATCAATATTTCCAAAATGCAATGAAACTTATGTCACTTTAATCACAACTATTTTTTTTATAAACCTACACACAATAAAATAAAACAAAAAATTTAGGGTGGCTATTTTAGGGACTTACCACAATCAAACCCCCATTTATGGTCTTTCAACCTCCACTAATAGCTAGATAGGATTTTTATAAAAGAAAATGATAATGATAGAGAATAACAAATTTATCTAGGAAAAATACAATGCTAGATATAAAGAAGAAAATATTAACTATAATATGATGATATAAATGATATTCAAAACACTACCTTTAAAAATTACCTATAGTGAGAAAGAGGCAATCAATGTGAGAAAAAATCCACCAAGAAGCTACCACAGACTCCCAAAAGGATTCCAAAGTAACCATTAGATTGCCTTTCACATTCCCCAATGATTTAAGATAGCATGCAAGAGGTAGAAGGATGTTGTACTTTCCAAAACCTTCAAGATCTTCAAGAGTTGCAGAGCCGAAGTAAATTGTGTATACATGAATTACTAATCTCCTCTCTTCCTTTTTTTTTCCAAAGAGAGGTCTTTTAAAAAAAATAGAAGGTCTCAGGAATATCTTCTAGTTGTGACTACCAACAAGAAGCATTATACTGCCATATTCCTAGAAAAGTAACTCTCCACTGGTCATTTGAATTGTATGTTTTTATGAGATGCCAAAGCATCGTATGGACATCCATGCGTAGCGCTTACATCCAAGAAAATCAAGCCCAAAGAAATAAGAACATTTTAATTTTACTAGTAAATGAATATTTTCATATCATCGTGTTATAATTAAAATATTTTATTATTCATACTAAAGAGGAGGTGTTATGTAAAGTGAAATTGTAGGGGCGTACAATTTATGACACTACACATTGTTTCCATTTACATGATACACTATCAAACTTATACTGTGGGAGAATGTTAATACATAACAATGATCATTCCAAAAAGTTTCCAAATATGTGTGTGCTTGAGAGTGGTGCATATTTATATATGGTTGTTGACATCAAGCAATGTCTTTTTCTTTCAATGTCATTACATCCAATGAAGGGTTAGTGTATTCGGAAGTCTTTTTTGAAATTTGGGGACAAGAGAAAATTAAATCCTATAAATTATTTATTTTGCACAAATTTTAATATAATCTAGAAGATAATAAAATAAAGCATAAAAAGACACCAATTGAAATAAATTTGATGTTATTTAAATGGAAAACCAAAGTTGAATATCATTTTGCAAGAGTCACATTTGAAATACCCATGCCTGGGAAGTAAACCCCAATAAAAAAACCAAAGAAAAATCCAAAATTTGTTGTTATAATAATCCTCATGGTCTCATTTGACTTCTTTAGAGCTCCATTGCATGTTAGCAATGAAAAAAAAATCATAAATACTTAACATTTTTCTCTACAAATATAAAAACAAAAAAATGTTGGTGTAGATTAATTTTATTTTTTTTACTAAGCTAGCCAAGGCCAAGAGATAATAAACAAGTTAGGATCAACACTAGAATATACATAAAAAAAATACTTATTTATTTTTATAAATTAAAATATGGCAGTTGATACTAAGGTTGGCTTATGAACCTTCTCATTTGTTGCTTGCCATTATGGATATCGCTTCTCAATACCTATGCTAGAAATTCTACCCACGGTACAAGTTGCTACCCTAATTTTTTATTTGAAAAATGTTGTAAGATAGCCTTAAATAATGCCTCACTAAGGTGATTATCTCTCACATTTCCTTGTATAATATAATTAGTTATAATTTAAGAAAAATCTTCAAAAACTTAAAAGAGTTCAAGTTGTGAAAGGATCCATATATAAGATAGCATAAATAAGAACACAATGTTGATCAAAATGTAACCAATGAAGTGATTCATAATCATCTACAAAATTATTCTTTATGGATTTTATATAATTTAGTAAAACTATTTATATTGTCATTTTAGAACTATTATTTAGTCTTTGGAAGTTGAACTATGCTCACATAACTTAGATATTAATGCAAAACACAAGCATACACACTCAATACTTCAATGTTCACCTAATAAACCATTATTATGGAGGGGTAAGATGGATTGGGTAACATGTGAGTATCCCAAATGTCAACATCTACAAAGGTATTTCTTAACATTATTTGTGGCATAATTGTAGTGTTGTAAAATTGCACCCCGTGGCAATTTCACACTTGCACATTTTAACCCCTTGCATTTATGGCACCTCGCCGCATTAATGACAACCTTATGAGTCAGAATTTCATGATTTCAACTCCATAAGGGATAATGACGAAGTGTTAGCAGTCCACCACCTCATTTCATGTAAAGTTTTTAGCGGGGTTTGTTTCTATCACACGTCTCATTATTACATTTTACATTCCCCCTCTTTCTATCTATCTGGCTATCCATGGAGGTGGAAACACCAAAAGAGGGGTTTGAATAAGGAAATCCCCAAAATAGCCCCAACATTATATCTCATCCTTTCTATGTGTAGGTTTTCGAATTTAAGGAACTAAGTACTTGTAGATTTCATTCAGCTCCTAATTTGATAAGGATGACAACACAGGGCACAGACGTCCTCGTGATGCATTGTCATCCATTGGTCGTGGCTCTGTCCTCTTGGGGGAAAAATCTACAAGTCCCCATCTTTCTATTTATGTAATCTATAGTCTGTAATTCTTTACTAGATTTTGTTAATTTGTAGTTTTATTATTCTAGCCTAACATTTCATTTAATAAGTTATTGTACAACTTTTATATTCTGTAATTTGTCACTTGAGCATGTACTTTGAGATAATCGGGGGCTATTCTCTCCCTATAGACTCTTCTTTGTCCTAGAGACTCAAGAGTAGCGAATCCCCTCCTTTACAATTTGGTGACTTGTCATGAACCAAGTCATGTCAAATCTTTTTCTTCAAAACCTTAATCCTTTTGATAATGAATTCCCTAAAGAATATTTTGATATGTTGGATTATGCCCTAGATGATTTCTTAGAGGCATCTCCTTCTATTTGCAGATTTTCTAAACAAACTTCTTCATCAGAATTGTTTTCTTCTTTGCAAGTCAAATAGTTTGTGAATGTAGTTGTTTCTATAGTCCCGCAAAGTCCTAAGAGACCTATCATTATGTGACTTTGACTAGCCCATCTCCTAAAATTATTCATTCTATTCATGGGGTTCTTGTCACTATTGATACACTAGACCTTTACACGAGATTCATGCAATCTAAGGCTTCCTCCTATAATGTGGTAGCCCATACTTACAATACTAGAACAAATAAACAAAATTTAAATCAACCAACTTCTTTACCACCTTCTCAACCAAGTATTCCTTTGGCACCTAAACCTGTAGTTAAAGCACCTGGTGAGTATGATCTTGTTGAGAAACTTCATGTTACTCCTACCAAGATCTCACTATGGGATTTTCTTTAGATTGCTTTGGTTTATCAAGGTATGCTTCAACAAGCCTTGCAAAATATTCTCTTGCCTTCTTCCACTACGCTGGCAAGTGTTAATACATTGATGGCTTATATTCGTGTAGATTCGCCAAATATTGCATTCTATCCACATGAACTCTTGCCTCTGGAAGTACAAAAGCAATAAGATCCTTTAATGATAATATTCAACATCAATAATATTGGTATTAGGTATGCTCTCATTGACATTGGTTCGGCTCTCAACGTGTGTAGCATTGACTTATTACCTAAGATTAAAATTGATTCATCTTCTCTTGCTACTTCTTTGTATATTCGTGTATTCAATAACACTGATTGACAAGCCTTAGGCACGATAATCTTGCCTTTGAGATTGGGACCCGTTACCGTACCCACCTTGGTTTATGTTATGTCAGGTCCTTTACCTTATAACATTCTCCTAGGAAGACCCTAGATTCATGCTTCAGGAGCAGTTACTTCTAATTTACATCGTTCTATAAAATTTGTTGTTAATGACAAAGTAATTACAATAAAGGTTGACCTTGATGCTATACACCTTTGTGAAATGGTAATTTTTGGTCGGACCCTAGTTGCTTCTACTCTTAAAAATTGCATTCTTTTGTTATCTTCTAATGCGTTAACATCTACTTCGGTAGTGCTTGTTTTAAAGGCTGCTCCCAAGATGGATGTCCCTAAGGAATGTTGTCTCAAAGTAGATAATCCTAAGTCTACCCCATCTACTTCTTTTGAATTGAACACATGTCTTGGTGATGATTGAGTATCCTTGAACTTTATCGAATCTTTTATCAGAGAGTAAAAAGTCAATCATATCCACCTAGATATTCTAACGATCTCATACACCTTTATCAAGAAATTTGATTGTCCTTCCACTGAGGAAGGCGATCATGCTCCTACTAAGGAGAATGATTGTACCCTTGTCGAGGAAGATAACCATGCTTCTATTAAGGAGGATAATGTATGTATTCCCGACAAGAAGGATGATTGTGATCCTGTAAAGGAGTATGATACCCATAATTGAAATGATGCCCTTTACGTTGATCCTCTTCCTTAGGAATTGCAAACATGTTACGACCTTGGTTTCAACCTTCTTTCTAAATATGGTTATGGACATAAAGGTTGTGGGCGTAACAAGCAAGGCATTCAGGTCCCCATAGAGTTTGATCTTTGTGAGCGTAATGTGGGACTTGGATATTGTCATTGTAAACTGAAATCTAAGAGGAAACCATGGTTGAATGTTAACATAATTTTTGTTGAACCTTCTTCTCTTGAATTAGTTCATCCTAAATGTATTAAAAATAGGGTAGACTCTAACAAAGTTCCTCTATATTTTTTCTCTTCAGAGGAAGCATTGGAAGAATTCTTAGGTGTCTACTCTCATTTACCTTCTCATCACCATAAACGATGATTCCCGTATCACTTGAATAACCAAGGATACTTTGGAGAATCCACTATGAGCATTGATGAGAAGCCCCATTTATCTAATGTGGATGATAATGTTCTTATATCTCATCTTCAAGACCATAGTACTCGCCTCAAAGGGGATATTACCAATGTCTTCATGGATCTTAAGTCTTCTAAAAAAGTGATTAATATTGCAAAGTGTCTTTCTTCAGAAGAATCTAAACAACATTATGATATATGTTATATTCTCATCCTAATATATTTGCTTGGTCATATGACGACATGCCTAGTATTGATGAGTTTGTGGTGGTTCACAATATCATTCTATGTCCCAATGCTAACCCTATTAAACAAAAGATCTGAAATATGAATCCTAAAGTTGCCTTATTAGTCAAGACTGAGATAGAGAAACTCTTAAAGGTTGGATTTATCCATCCTATTGACTATTTACCTTGGATATTGAATGTCATCATTGTTAACAAGCCTGATGGCCTATTCATATTTATACTGATTTTCGTGATCTTAATAAGGCTTCTCTTAAGGATGATTTTTCATTACCTAATATTGATAAGATTGTAGACTCAATCGAAGGCCATGCATTATTTTCCTTTATGGATGGCTTCTTAGGATACAATCAAATTCGTAATAACCTGGAAGATTAGTATAAGACAACCTTCACTACCCCTTGGGGTACTTTTTTTTTTTATTTCGCCATGTCATTTAGGTTAAAGAATGTCGAAGAAACTTACCAATAGGAGATGACTTATCTTTCATGACTTCATACATAATATTATAGAAGATTGTGTCAATGAAATATTGGCTAACTCTATGAATCATCAAGATCACGTTGAAAATCTGTCTTATCTTTGAAAGACTTCGACTCTATAAAATGAGACTAAATCCTCTTAAGTGCATCTTTAGCATATTAGAAAGTTGTTGGGATTTATTGTCTCTCACCATGGAATTGAAGTTGATACAAATAAAATTGATGCAATTGTCAGCATGCCTCCTCTTAAAAACATCTCTCAACTATGCAATCTGGAAGGAAAGATCTAGGCAATTTGCAAATTTGTATCTTAGTTAGTTGATCATACCCTTGTATTCACACATATGTTGAAGAAAGATGTTCGATTTTGATGGAATGATGAGTGTGCAAAGGATTTTGATTCAATCAAAAGTTATTTGGCCAATCCTCCTATCATAATACTAGCTATGCAGGATAGACCCTTTTTATTTTATATCTCTATATCACCTCATGCCCTAGCAACTTTATTAGCTCAACATGACAATGATGGTAAAGAAAGAGCGGTCTACTACATTAGTCATGTTCTAGTTGACTGAATAGTCATTATGCAACCTTAGATAAACAGTGTCTTGCTCTTATTTTTTCAATGCAAAAGCTACGACATTATCTTCATGTCGAAACCCATGTGATTGTGAAAAGTGATCTTCTTAAACATTTTTTTACTAGAACTGATCTTTCTGGAAGGTTAGCAAAATGAGTAATGTTACTCTCTGAGTTTGACATCAAGTTCATAACTCAAAAACCAATCAAAGGTCAAGCTGTTGTCGATCAATTGGGAGAAGCTCCCTCATCTCACTCCTTCCCTAACCTGGATTTATTTCTAAATGACAATCTCCTTGCAATAGACCATGAACCTATATGGGAGATGTACTTTAATGGATCAAGATATAGCTCTGAGGCAGGTATAGTTTTAATCTCACCTAAAGGTAATTTGGTTCCTCTATCCTTTCAATTGGACATTCATTGCACTAATAACTAAAATATAGAAAAAAAGGGATCCTAGGTCCTAAATGCAAAGAACCTAGGATGAAAGGGTGGACTTTTTCTAAATTTCATTAAGATGTAGATGACAAAGTGAAAAAGAATGAATTTCAACCTCAATGGTGAGCCAATCAGACCTGGATCTACATCTAAATGGGGGATTAGAATGGATTAAGATGGATTAGAAATATTTTATAATGATTAGCTTAATGATCCTATATGCCCTAATGTTAAAAATGCAAGATCTTGACAATTGACAAACAAAAACAACAGTTTGCAAGTGGATATAGGAAGTGCAGAGGACAACAAACCTACTCAAAAAAATTGGTTTTGAGTTTCCTATTGTGTGAAAGTGTTTTTACCCCATCTAGAATGCAAGAAATAAACTCAAGCAAGAGATAAAAAAACAAAGACAACACTCAATATTGGGCTAAAGATGAAACTCAAACTTAAAAATGAAAATAAAATCAAAATTACCTTGTTTGAGCCTGATGAATTTGTTTTCCCCTTTTGATGGCTTGATATGTGTGCTCCTATATCAATTTTTGCTTGATTTGGTCACAAGATGGATGCAAGATGGATATGGTTGCAATGATTTGGTTATGGTGATAGTGTGAGATATTGTGAGATAGCTTGAATGTAGTAGATTGTGGTTGAGAATGGTTGTGTTAGCATATTGATTTCGCTAGCATAACGGCTTGTTGTAGCTTGATTTGATCACAAGATGGATGCAAGACGACTATGGTTGCAAGGATTTTGGGTATGGAGATTGAAATATTGGGATGAATGTGATAGATTGTGGTTGCATATGGTTAGAATGGTTGAGAATGAAAAAATGGCTAAGTGTTAGCCATTTAGCAAGGGAGATAGGAATAAACGGTGGAGATTGAAAGGGGGAGGAAGATCAAGGGTTGAGATCAAGAGTTGACCAAAGGAATTAAAAATTCTTTTTAATGTGCATGGATGGGATAAAAAGAATTTAATATTCCTTAGGAAGTAGAAAAGGAATTTAATATTCCTTGGGGGATGGGAGAGGAATTAAAAATTCCTCAAAAGGACCTTGGGAAGACAAAAAGGAATAAAAAGTTCCTTGGAGGATGGGGTGAGTTGATCAAAGGGTAGGTTGGGATAGCTAATCAATGATTAGGTTGTGTAAGTGATGGATTAGTCAAATGATTAGGTGGGTAATGAGGATTGATGATCCACTTGCATTTTATGGAGAATGTGACACCTCCCTAATCAAGGATTAGGAATGTGAACATCCTTAATCTAGGATTATGCAAATTAATCAGGATTAGAAAAAGGTTATGGAGGATGTGATATGAGGGGAGTTAAATAAATAGATTGTTTATTTAATTCTTTAGAGGAAAAGGGATAAGGGATGGGAGTAAATAATTAAAGGTAATTATTTACTTTAGGCTAGGATTTAAAGATGATAGAAAAGATAAACTAGGATGAAAGGATAAAGGATAATGAATATTAATTAAATAATAGGGTATTATTTAATTAATATAGAGGATATGACATTAGTTGAATTGGGGGGTAAATTGACCAAATTAAAGTGGTCAATTTTTCAGTGTCTACACCTATAAGGACACATTCACCTAAGGGAAAATGGGTCTTTGTATAGGGGTCTCAATCAACTTTTTGGGTCCTTTGGTGTTGGATCTGAGCTTTTGTTTCCCATTGGTCCCACTGTCAGAATGTCGAAAATGAATTTTCTAACTTAGTTTCTATATCTTGGTAAGAATGACGACAACAAATGCAACAATGCAAATTTTCTTTTCAAAATATCTTCAATCCTTCTTCAACCTGTAATCTACACATACACAAAGAAGGAAAAATTGTTTGTTTGTTTGTATGGAGGATTTCCTTGGTCAAACCCCAGTTTGGTAATTAAACCTTGAAAAAAAGATAATGAAAGGGAAGGAAATGATGAATGAACACTTGTTGCAACTCACCCCTTTCAATGGCTTCGTTGAAGGACTGAAGTCACATACATATCTTCAAAGGAATTGGATCTTGCTTGCTTGATTTTCTTGAATGTATGAAGACCTTGAACACTCGTTATCCTTCACAAGGCAACATGAACACGTATAAACTTTGGCATGATGTTAGGATCTTGATTGCTGCTATGAATTACTAATAATGTTGCTCTTGAATTCTCTTAACAATAATATTTTCTCTTGAAAATTTCCTTAATACTAGATGGATCTCAAATGATAAAATAACTATGCATTTATAGGTGTTTAGGGTCTGTGCAAGATCATGGGGGTCCAAAAAGTGGATATGTGAAAAAAGGAATTTTTAACACGCTAAAAAATGCGTAATTTTCGCTTTGACTTTTTGCAGGCTTGGGTACAATATCCATTTTCATTTGGTAATACCAAACCAAAATGGATATCAATTTATAATGGATATTCATTTTGGAAAGTGGGAACCCATTTTTTTGAAAAAGAAAACGGATATCCATTTTGAAAAACAAAACGGATATCCGTTTTGAAGACCTAAAAAACCCTCTTTAGTAAAATGGGCATAACTTTTGCATTTCTTATCAAAATTTTGACTTTTTATAGGCGTTGGAAAGGTGATTAATAGCTCTATGTAATGGAATAGGTGGTGTTTCTATATTTTATAGAAAAAAGTAATTATGATCATTTTAACTTCATATTTCATTTTTAAAACATCAAATGCTCACTACTTTTGCATGCAAAGTCTCTTTTTCATTATTTGTTTATAACACTCATCTCAAAATACTCGAAACTTTAGAAAAAGTAATGAAATATTTATATCTTTTGTAGTATCAAGAGATGAAAAAATCTTCATAAATCATCATATCTCTCTGTCCCTTTCTCTACCTCTTTATATATCACTAGGTCTCCCCTTAAACTTTGGACCTATCCCTCCCTCCTTTCTTCTCTCTTTGTCCCTCTTTATACCTATCTTTCTCACTCTCTCTCTCCTTGAGCTCTAGACCTATCTTTCTACATCTATCTCCATCCTTCTCTCTCTCTCTCTCTCTCTCTCTCTCTCTCTCTCTCTCTCTCTCTCTCTCTCTCTCTCTCTCTCTCTCTCTCTCTCTCTCTCTCTCTCTCTCTCTCTCTCTCTCTCTCTCTCCATCTCCCTCTTTCTCCCTCTTTCTCCCTTCCTCCCTTTGAAGTCTCTCTTCCTCTTAAGTCCCTCTCTCTCTCTCTCTCTCTCTCTCTCTCTCTCTCTCTCTCTCTCTCTCTCTCTCTCTCTCTCTCTCTCTCTCTCTCTCTCTCTCTCTCTCTCTCTCTCTCTCTCTCTCTCTCTCTCTCTCTCTCTCTCTCTCTCTCTCTCTCTCTCTCTCTCTCTCTCTCTCTCTCTCTCTCTCTCTCTCTCTCTCCTCTCTCCCTCTTTCTCCTTCCTCCTTTGAGTCTCTCTTCCTCTTAAGTCCCTCTCCCTCTTAGGTCTCTCTCTCAAGTCTCTCCCACACTCCCTCTCTCCCTCTTAGGTCTCTCTCTCTCAAGTCTCTCCCACTCCCTCTCTCTCTCAGTGTCTCACTCACACTCAAAATCTCTCCCTCTCAAGTCTCTCTCTTCCACTCTCCCTCTCCTTCTATCTCCCTTTCCCTCTCAAGACTCTCTCTCTCTCCCTCTCTTCCTCTCAAGTATCTCTCTCTCCCTATCTTTTTCACTCTCCATCTCCCTCTCTCCCTCTCTCTCTCTCCATCCCTCTGAACTCTCTCTCTCTCTCCATCTCCATCTCCATCTCAAGTCTCTCTCCCCCACACTCTCTCTCCTCTATCCCTCCAGAATCTCTCCCTCTCTCTCTCTTGCTCTCAGGTCCCTCCTACTCCCTCTCCCTCTGCATATCCCTCTCTCTCCCCCTCCCTTTTAAGTCTCTTCCACTCCCTCTCTCCCTCTTAGGTCTCTCTCTAAGGTCTCTCCCACTCCCTCCTCCTCCCTCTCTTCCTCTCCCTCTCTCTCTCCTAGGTCTCTCCCACTCCCTCTCTATCTTCTCTCATGTCTCTCTCTCTCTCTTAGTAACACTCTCCATCTCCCTCTCAGGTCTCTCTTTCCCACTCTTTATCAACTCTCTCTCTCTCTCTCTCACACACACACACTCTATCTCTCTCTATCTCTTCATATCCCTCTTAGGTCTCTCTCTCTACCCTTCTCTCCCTCTCTCCTTCCCTCTCTCCATCTCAAGTCACTCTCCCCATCTCAAGTTACTTCTAAGGGGGAGAGAGAGGGAGAGAGAGAGAGAGGGGGGAGAGAGTTATCTAGTTAGGGTGGGAAGGAGACACCTGAGAGAGAGAGTTATCTAGTTAGAATGGGAAGGAGTGGGAGAGAGCGAGAGCTGAGAGGAAGGTGGAAAGTGAGTGAGTGAGTGAGAGAGAGAGAGGGGGTAGTGGGATACCTAAGAGGGAGAGTGAGAGTGAGAGTGAGAGGGAGAGGGATAGGGAGTGAGAGAGAGGGAGAGGGAGAGGGAGAGGGAGTAGGAGGGACCAAAGAGAGAGAGGGGAGGGAGGGACCAGAGAGAGAGAGAGAAAGAGAAGAAGAGTGAGAGGGAGTGGGAGAGACCTAAGAGAGAAAGAGAAAGAGAGAGAGAGAGAGAGGAGAGAGAGAGGGAGAGAGAGAGAGAGAGAGAGAGAGAGAGAGAAGAGAGGAGAGAGAGAGAGAGAGAGAGAGAGAGAGAGAGAGAGAGAGAGAGAGAGACATGAGATGGAGAGTGTGTGTGTGAGAGAGAGAGATACTTCTGAGAGATTGAGAGAGAGAGGGAGATGGATTGGTAGGGACTTGAGAGAGAGAGAGAGAGAGGGGGGGGGAAGGGATGAGAGAGGGATATAGAGGGAGGGACAGGGAGAAAGACTTGAGAGGGAGAGAGGGAGAGAGAGTGGGAGAGATAGAGACCTAAAAGGGAGAGAGTGTGAGTGTGAGAGAGAGGGAGTGGGAGTGGGAGAGAGGGAGTCATAGAGACCTAAGAGGGAGAGAGACTTAAGAGGAAGAGATACTTCAAAGGGAGGGAGAGAGAGAGAGAGAGAGAGGGAGAGGGGAGATGGAGAGTGAGAGGGAGATGGAGAGGGAGATGGAGAGGGAGAGAGAGGGAGAGGGTTAGGGAGAGGGAGAGGGAGTGGGAGGGACCAGAGAGAGAGAGAAGTATGGAGATAGAGGTAGAAAGATAGGTCTAGAGCTCAAGGAGAGAGAGAGAGAGTGAGAAATATAGGTATAAAAGGGGATAAAGAGAGAAGAAAGGAGGGACGGATAGGTCTAAAGTTTAAGGCGAGACATAGTGATATATAGAGAGGTACAGAAAGGGACAGAGAGATATGATGATTTATGAAGATTTTTTCATTTCTTTACTACAAAACATATAATAATTTCATTATTCATTACTTTTTCTAAAGTTTCAAGTATTTTGAGATGAGTGTTACAAAAAAATCATGAAAAGGAGACTTTGCATGCAAAAGTAGTGAGCATTTGATATTTCAAAAATGAAATATGAAGTTAAAATGAATATAATTATTTTTTTGTGTACAATATAGAAACACCACCTAGTCCATTGTGTAGAGCTCTAAATCAACTTTCCAACGCCTGTAAAAAGTTAAAATTTTGATAAAAAATGCAAAAGTTATGCCCATTTTACTAAAGAGGGTTTTTTAAGTCTTCAAAACGGATATCCATTTTGTTTTTCAAAAAAATGAGTTATCACTTTTCAAAAGAAATATCCGTTTTGAAAAACAAAACGAATATTCGTTTTGGTTTGATATTACCAAACCAAAATGGATATTGGCTTGGGATTTGGTTCGGGATTGCCTAACCTGGAAAGTCAACCCAAAAAATGTGTTTTGAAAATTTTCTTAGTTTTTCGAAGTTCGCCCTTATGGTTGACGACTTTTTTTTAATCCGAATTTCATCAAGCGAAAAGGGTTTATAGAAAAAATTGTCAGCTTTCCACCAATATAAGTTTTGCCTTATTTTTAATTTAATAAATAATTAATATTGATTTTCTACATACATTACGACTAAAGTACCGATTGATAGGTTGATTAAAAAACTTCTATAACTTTCAAACTACTTAACATTTTTTGAACCTACAAGATGCACCACGTATTATGCTTCACAAACTATAGGATATAAAAATAAAATTGAATTTCATAAAATTTTGACCAACTTATGGTGGTCAGACACGGATGTTTTAATAATTCTAAAAAGTTCTAATAAAAAAAATCATAACTAATTATTTACATGGAAAAAAATTACAAAAAAAAATCTGGCACATCGGAGCATGTGCCCTCTACTTATATTGAAAGATTCAGAAAAAATAATTATATTTTTTTTGCACTTAGGGTGGTCAGACATACACCTACTTCTTATCTTTTTCCTGAAAAATTTAGTACCATTGCATTAAAATTTCAAATTTTCTCAAAACAAATTTACTTTTTTCCAAAAATGGACTAGTAGCCTAGAAACTACATTCAATTTTCTACAACTTTTGTTCTTACATATTTTTCAAATTATGTTAATAACCTATTCAATTTTTTATGTCAAGTTGCCTAACTCTGATTTTTTGAATTTTCATCGCCACTTACAGGCCTAGTTTGGACCCCCATGATCCTGCACTGACCCTTTATCTAATTTCTCAAAAATTAGATCCCAATAGTTGACATTTGCAAGTTGAGTTTTGAATGTTAAATTGCCTTGAATGAGAAGGACATCCTAATATCATATGATTAATGTTACATGATGTCTTTAAACCATATTATAAGAGGACATCACTTGGAGCCATATAAGGTCTTTGCATAATTATTGCATTACAAAGATATTTGGATTACTATTATCTTGTATTTAGATATTATTGGATTAATTGTGTTATTATGTAGACTTTTTCAAATGAATTTGATGTTGGAAACATTAGTAAGTGTTGGCATGAAGTTGGGTGGTAAAAAATGGACTTATTTGATAGGCTTGATATAAAGTGGGTATTAATTTCATTTGAGCTAAATGTATATGCATATCCAACCCACTATTTTATTAGCATCAACATAGATAAAATATAATTATCATATACATGTTGGCATTCATGAATGGATCCTTTCATAACTACTTGAAAATATAGAAAGGGTCATGTAAATCTAGTTTGAATCTATATTTATTGTAAGGGGTCTTTACAAATACTTGAACTGATAATTTATTAGTTATGTAAGAATTAAGGGTTATAAGATAAAGGTCAAAATATGACTATAAAATCAAAGAGAAATTATTGTTGGTGGGTATTCAACCTTGACTCTATGTTAATAAGGCAAGCCTATAAGGGTTCTAGCATATATATGTTGAGTCATAAATCATATTGGTAGAAATTTAGGCCTAAAGGACTTCAAGGTGAGGATGTATAAAATATCACAACTAGCAAAGTGAAGAGAATGATTCACAATATAATTGATTAGGATACACGGTTACCTAATTTTTTTGAATGTACACAATTGGTCATTGCATGTGCTAAAACCTACAATACAAGGAAATGGAAGATAATGACTTGTAATGGCAAGGACTTGGAAAACCTCATACTTGGGGAAATTGTAGAAATATTTCACATTTCTTTACATCCAAAATTTATTTGCTTATCGTGCCTAGTATCTTAATAGGCTATACCTAAGACCAATGTATATATTATCAATCACCTAGACTAATTTGGCAATCAAAGCCTTCAGAACCATATACTTATGAAAGACCACACTAGAAGCACACACATTCTTTCTAATAGACCAATTTTAATATTGAACTTTTGAGACAGTTAGATCCTAGCATTCATTGCTTGCATGCACTAGTGAAATCTTATCTAAACCATACAAAATCAAGTAACTCTTGGAATTTACTACTTACATGCCTATGATATGATCAAATACATGTTTTGGAAAAGCACCCTTCTTGACATTTGTTATGCTAAAACAACCATAATCTTATCTATATGTGGGCCATATGTTTTACAATTTTAGTGATCACCTCATAATGACTAGGACAAGATACGCTAAGAGAACAATTATCTTATACCTATGCACCCACAAAGTCCCTTTGTAAATCATAGTTATGATTCGAAGAATCCAACTCCTCCATAAATATCAATTCAACATGTTAGCATTTAGAGGGTACAAATATTGATATGAAACATATTATCTAAATTTTTTACACCCTAGCCTATTTAATCTCGTCACATTACCCTAAAAAGATCCATTAAACTATACAATGTTCCTATAGGTCTTGGGATAAAAATCCAACATATAAGTAACACATTGAACCGACATTAGTTGACCTTTATTTGGAGACATATGCATAAATACAAACTTATATTTAGTAATCTGAAAAGTAATTTTGCTTCACTTAATTATTATTGGGAAAAACATTATTTATTAGATCCAAATTAAATTCACAATACTAATATTAAATAATATCATACTTCCAAGTGTGTAACATTTTCTTATAGTACCAATCATAAAATTTAGTGTATCATTATACACCCAACATATATAAATATAAAACACCATATAAATATCCAGTATCACTTACTGCTAGTTACCAATATTTGGTGAAGGAAATCATAAGTAATTCCATATTGACTTAACATATATCCTTGCACATGTTTAGATCAAGTAGATCCTCCATAAGAGTAAGTATTGTTCACATGATTATGTCATATTAGCTTAAATTCACATCATTATTAAATAAATGTTAAGAAGTTTTCTTAACTATTCATAGCCAAGTTACCATGCCCCTTTTTCCTAGAAGAATAAACCTCAATAGTGTTTATAGGCTATCATATACCTTCCTATACTTATCATGGATTCAAGATATAAGTCCATAGTGCTCAACACACAAACATTAATTATTTTATTTTAGATAATTTTAGACACATTCTCACACACTCACATCAAGATAGACCATGATGAACACACTCTGAGATTTCATCCAATATATGGTAATATTTCCTTTCTATTGGATCAACCTATATGGTAGCGACTTACAAATTAGGAGATGAGTTCATAGTCATTTGATACAAATGTCAGTGTCAAGTTGAAGCATATTGAAGAAAAAAGGTTGATCAAGTTTAGTAACAACCCCAAACTATAGCGCCATTCCCTAAACCCTTCCCCTACACATTTTCATCACATGGGAATTCTTCACCCAAGAAATACCTACATATCTTCTTCCAAACATGATCAAATTCCCCTATAGTTCTCCACACAAGAATATCTCAAGAAACATACATATAGGTTATCATACCCAAGGTTTCATAAGTACTCAGGTAACATTATTCATATAAGTGAAATAGAAATAATACTATAAAAGAAATACCATAGAAAGGTGTAGAGAAGGGGTACCCGCCAACCTGGGACTGTAGGTCATAGAAGAATCCTAAGCAATGGGCTGGCCTAAACTACCTCAAGTTTTCTAAGCGAATCGGGAAGGTTAAGATGTTAAGGCTGAAAGGAAGAGCAATTTGGGTGTTGTTGTCCTTATACTAAACTGAATGCTTTACAAGGTCAAAATAGTTGATATCGAGGGTTCAATCCGCTATCCAAACAATTCACTATCTGAGGATGGTAGTGTAGATTACAGACTCCAGTGCAACGCATTGGTGTCTTAAATGTGTGTTGGCATCCATATAGATAGAGGACCTTAGAAATAGACTGAAACACCCAAAAACCAACTAACTTCCTAATTGTTAAGGTTTTGTGCTACGACAAAATGAGAGAAAGATATAGGATTGAAATATAACAAGATGAATACTATATCTAAAGTATGCTTGAAATGAAAAAGAGGGTGAAAAAGAAATACCAAACTTCTTACAACTTGATTCTTCAAACAACTTCACTTGAGAACACCTACACACACAAGACCAAGGAAAATGTTGGGGATGTTTTCAGAGGATTGCCTTAGTTAGCCTTCCACTTTTGTGTTTCCACCTCCATGGACAACCAGATAGCCACAAGATATAGAAAATGATAAAGAGATAGAAAGGAAATTGTAGTACTAAGAGAAAGCACCAACAACAAGTATGCTATGTTGTAAAAAAAATGATGCAATGAACAAATAGAAATGGACAATATCACCTCCACACCTATGAGCACCCAAGGAAAGTAGTGGAAGGAGAGAGCTTGCAAGTCATCCAACAACAACGTTGTTGCAACAAACAGGGTGTAGGAGCCAAGAACCAATAGCTTGTAGCCACAAAAGAGTGAAGTAGAAATTTGAGAGTGTGAAGAGAATGAAGCTAAGAGTCCAAGAAGCATAAAGAGAGTGAAGTAGAATCAAGGAGTGAAAGAATGAGATGATAGAGAACTTGAATGGAAAAAGGGAGGAAAAGGACTCATTTCTCATCAATCAAGTGGGGTAGAGACATTACGCTTTGTTTCCAATGGAGAAACATAACGCCTCTATGAATTCCAGATGCAGGAATCCTATTAGGATGGCAGCATAGCACACAAACATCTGTGCTATGCATGCACATCCTCAACAAGGATTCCTCCATTGATGCCAAAAAAATTTCCAAATGGATGAAGAAAGGCAACAAATGTGGAATTACATCACAATATTTTTCATTTTCCAAGGTAGGGGGTGATGAAATGGGGGATTTTCCTAGGGATGCAAATTTTCTCCATTACATTTTCCCCCCACTTTAGCGAGCATACGTGTCAGTGTGAATGTGAGGTAAAGTAGAAATAGGTTGAAGGGAATATACCTAAATCATTGAGGAAGCAAATCTTCGATTTGGCACACCCAGATGCGCAAGAGGTAGCTCTACAAGTTCTTTATCCCATAGGGTAGCCTTGATGTGAAAGAGAGAGAGATGGCTCCACGGGTACTTGGTCCTACAAAAATTGAAAGGCTCCATGGGTTCTTGGTCCCACAAAAGTTGAACAAAAGGCTCTACAGGTTATCAATCTTGCAGAAAGGAAGCGCTTCATAGGTTCTCAGTCCTACAAAGGGAGCACCACAAGTTATCGGTCTTGCAAGGCTTGTATGAAAGGACTCCATAGGTGCTTGGTCTTGAAGAGATTGATTGTGAAGGTGACTTTATAGGTGCTCGATCCTGCAAAGCAACATATTAAGCTACAGACAAAACATGTTAGGTGGAATTACAAAGCAAGCAATTGAAGGAGAAGTTTTCAAAAGGGTCCCTCGGGAACCCTTCAAGATAGCAAGGGGCCCACATAGAGGAATAGTCCTTTTGAAAAGCACAACATTTTTTGCAAACGATTATATCATCAAGGAATCCTTTTGAAAGATCTCTTTCGTCAAGGAATCCGATAAAAAGAATTCACTTTTAAAAGAAAAATATCACTAAGGGGATCCTCGTTGAAGTATGAATTTTTTTGAAAAGTGAAAAAATTTCATAAGGGATTCATTGGCCACTAAATTCACCTTATTGAAAATCAGAGAAGTAGTAGCCCCTCCTTAGGATGGTGTGTGTGAATCAAAAGAGGACGAGGCATCTTAAGGAAATAAATAAAATGTAGTGATTTTGTGGCCCACGAGACATATCAAGATGTAAACATGGAAATGTTATCACACACATAAGGTACACCACATAAGCACCAAAACATCACAAAGCAAGTAGAAAGCAAAGGTAAAGAAGACAAGAGGCAAGCAGGGATGAAGAAATCAAGAAATAGGGAGATTTGGGAGTTCGGGGTCATATTAGTTCTTATAAGTAACCCGTGATGTATGTGAATGAAAGATCATCATTCACCGAAGTTCCTAGATTGTGAGGAAGAGCACATAAAGAAAAAATAAAATAAAAAATTGGGTCAACATGGAAGGAAGGCCTAAATTCCCCCAACACTGTGCATCGTCCCCAATTGTCAAAAAGCAAATTACAACATATAAAGGAATGATGAAACATATAGAGTAAGTTCACAAAAAAATTTCACTCTTGTATCCAAGCACCTACAAAGGTAGCAAGGGTCCTCCAGGAACACATAAAAAAATCACTGGGGAAACACAACACACATACAAATCTAATCTATAGTTAAAGAAGAGGTACCCCCTAGTCCTTATCAACCAGGATATCATATCAACCAGGATGTCATCATTCTCCCAATCTAGATCATTATATGGGGAGGGTGGATGAGCCTATAAGGGGAGTTCCCTTTGACTCTCCTATGACAATGGCCAAGGAAGAAGGCCCCTCAAGGTCTTCTTCGCCAAGCTCTTATAAGGTGAAGGTCATCAATCTCAAGAAGATTGTTGAAAAAGTTGGGGCATCATCCACCAAGTTAAACATGCACTTAACCAAAGTGCCATATGTTAACTGGGTGGGAGAGGAAGGAGGTTCCTGAGATCCACTATCGACCTTGTCAAGAGGGATAATAACAAAATCAAGGGATGTCAGGGCTTCCTTCATCACAAGGATTGAGCAAGCTAAAGTAGAACCCCCTTCCAAATAAGGTGATCCCTTCTTTTGGCCTCCACTTGAAGCGAGGTTGTCCTCCAACTTACACTTTAGAGGAGGATGCAAAATCCCCACAGAAGAAGTGAAAGGCAAGGAGGAGGACGAAACTACAGTGAACACCACCATGGTGTTCAACATGTCCACAAGTTGGGAAAAAGGAGGGATGTTTGGAAGGGACATCAGAAGAGGAGGCTCCATCGAGTGAGCCATGAACACGTGCACCCTTTTGGGGTGGGGGTCATCAACATTTGCTACAAGATCCAAAAGCAGAATCGAGGTGAGTGGAATTGAAGCAGAAGAAGCAAAAGAGGGAGGTACAGTAGGAGATTTTGAAATAGGAGTTGTTGGCTCCCCTTCTACCTTCTGCAAGGCAGCTTGTTTAGTAGCTATAGCCTTTCTCTAGTGCTTACTCTCATGCACAAGTTGATTTTGTCGACTCTGAGAACTAGAAGTCACTTCTTGAGAAGGGACAAGAGGCTCCTATTCTGCCATAGGAGTGTCCTCCATAACCATTGTCGATGGAAGGGCACCCTCCTAGATAAGAGCAGGAGCAGGAAGCATAGGAGAAAAAACAATAGTAGGTGGAGAAGTAGACATAGGTGCCTATATGGTGGGCCTCTTCCATTCACTATCGGAGGGGCAGGATCAATAGGAGGTTGCAGAGGCCGAGACACAAAGGAAAATCCATGAGGGTCCTTCCCCTTACTGTAAATAACAGGCCTAGGCATTGTGGGAAAGATGGGAAGTTCAAACACTTGATGCTTGGATTTTCACCAAGTGGGCACCATTAGAATCCCAATGCGAGGCATGGGAGTAGGAGCCAAAGTTGCCACAAGAGGGTGAGAAGCAAAAGCAGATGGAGCAAAAGAAGAGGAAGTCTCTTGGGCACGAGCAAGCTTCCCCTTCCCCTTTTATTGAGAGGAGTAGGTAGCTTGTTGATGTGCAATCATGCAACCTTTGATAGAGATGGTGTAGGGGGATGCAGGATAGGTCACCTTTGGCATCGTTCCTCTAGTCTTATAAATGACATAGGCACAATATAGCAAGTTCATCCTCGGAGGGAGTGAACCAAAGGGAGTGGTCCAAAAGTGATATAATGAGAAGCCCCCACACAACACTAGTAGTTTCTATCCAGTGTCATGCATAGAGCCCTCATGAGAATATTAAGACACATGAATAATCGAAGCAATTTTCCATTCATGGAAACTAGCCGCAAAATGCCTAATTTCACCTTGAATAAATTTAACGCCATAATTATAACAAAAGAAGTATCTACAACCCTGGGTCCTACCAAGACCGAAAAAGTGATAGAACCGAGAGGTGGGACTGAGAGTCCATCGTGTGTATCTATCGTGGTCTGCAAATTCTCATATTCGTCCCTATGCTGAAATTTGATAAGAAAAGTCTCCTCCATTATGACATTCACACAACTCATGATGTCCACAATCATAATGTTGCCATTGCTGCGAGTGGGAATGTACAAGGTGGAAGGATCTTTGTTCATAGGTAGATCCTATGATGTGAAATTTATATTTGGTGACCCATTCACAAGCTAGGAAAGAGGAATCCGTGTAAATGAAACCATGTTTATGTACTCCGCAAGAACAAACTAAGTGGAACCCAAAGGTTTAACAACTAAGTTCACAGAATGTGATGGAAATAGATAGATATAAATATGTAATTCACTATTGGCTTTTGCCATAGACATTTTAGCATTTTACATTTCCCATCGAGACAGATACTATCATCAATGCAATTTTGAATCTCATGATGCATGCACATGCATCTTTTAGTATCATGTCCGTGAACTCGATGGTATTGGAAAAATGTGTGCTCATCATACTAGTCAGGGTAGGGTTCAGTGAGAGGTCAAGGATCTGGAAAAGTCAAGACTTTATCTTTTAATAATTTCTTTAAGATAACATAATATGATTCAAATAGTCTTCTAAAGCGGCTATTGTGTTTGAAGCCCTTGTCATCAATTGAAGAGACCACATTCACAACGACCTTGTTTTTTCTAGCTATTGACACTATAGACCTACCCTTAGAATGGGATCATGAGGAGGACCCCCCAAACTAAGCCACCGTTTGTTGATACTCTTGTAATGCGACAAATAGATGTGCAAAAGAAGGATATTTCATCAAGGTAAATTTATTCTACCAAGATCTCTTCAGGTTCACGATGAAAACCTTCTAGACATCCAAGTTGAGCAAAGGAAAATAAATATTTGAAAATAATGCTTGATAACAAGCTATGAAATTAGCTATCTTTTCATGTTCTCCCTACTTACATCGGGTGAGATCCAAGAAGGGCATCTTCAGCCCGATGTTTTCCTATAATTTTCTCAAAAACTAATTCATGAGCTAATCAAATGACAATATGGAATTTTCAGGTAAGGAATAGTACCATTCAAGGGTTGTGTCCTTGAGTGACCTAAGAAATGACTTAGCCATTAATGCATCATGATGGAATAAATTTGTACACATGGCATTGAATGTTGAAACATGAGTTTATGGATCTCCCTTACCACCATATTTCTCAAACTTCAAAATCTCCACCCCTTGGGGGATAGGAACATTTAGGATTACTATTGACAAAGGATTGTGATAAAAAGAAGGGCTGAGAGGTGTTCTGGGACAAATTCGCTAATTGGTTTTGCATTGGGCCCATGTTTTGCAATAAGGCGTTCAAAATAGGATCAGATGATGAAACAAGGCTAGTAGAACCACCGCCCGAGCTAATACTGACCTTGGGATTATTGTCAGGAGCATTAGGAGTAGCAGAGCTAAATCCCAAAGGTACCTTGTTTAATTAGATGACGAGAGGCGCTTCAAGAGCTATGGTGACCTTTGTAAAATCCATCTCTAAATGTTGCACGCTTCTTCTAACAATATGATGAGAGGTCATAGACTGAGTTGTAAAGATAATAAAGCTTTACAACACACAAGTCTGTAGCACACCTCAAACACGAGAGAAGTCTCAAAACAAAGAAATGGATTCAAGAGGTTCATGTCGAGTTCACCAAAATGTACAAAAGAGGGACCTGCCACCCCAGGACTCTGGGTCACAGGAGAATCCTAAGCAACGGGCTACCCTAAACTACCTTAAGTTTTCTAAGAGAATTAGAAAGGTTAAGATGTTAAGGAAAAAATTGAAGAGCAATTTGGGTGTTGTTGTCCTTCTGCTAAACCAAATGGTTCACAAGGTTAGAAGAGTTAATTTTGAGGGTTCAATCCATTGCCCAGACAACTCACTATCTGAGGATGACAACACAAATTATGGACTCTAGCACAACTCGTTGGCATCTCAGATGTGTGCCAACGTCTGTATGGGCCGAGGGTCTTAGAAGTAGACTAAAACACTAGAAAACCAACTAACTTCCTGACTGTTAAGGTTTTGTGCTATGACAAAATACTGGAAAGATACAAAACTGGAATATAACAAGAAGAATACTATATCTAAACTATGCTTGAATTAACAAAGAGGGTGAGAAAGCAATACCGAACTTCTTATAACTTGATTCTTCAAACAACTTCACTTGAGAACACCTACACACATAAGAACAAGGAAAATGTTGGGGATATTTTTAGAGGACTACCTCAGTCAGTCCCCCGCTTTGGTGTTTCCACCTCCACATACAACCAGATAGCCACATGATATAGAAAATTATAAAGAGATAGAAAGGAAATTGTAGTACTAAGAGAAAGCACCAACAAGTATGTTATGTAGTAAACAAAATGATGCAATGAACAAATAGCAATGGATAATATCACATCCACACCTACAAGCACTCAAGGAAAGTAGTGGAAGGAGAGAGCTTGCAAGTCCTCCAATAGGAGTGTTGTCACAACAAATTGGGTGTAGGAGCCAAGAACTAGTAGCTTGTAACCACAAAAGAGTGTTGTAGAAGTCTGAGAGTGTGAAGAGAATGAAGCTAAGAGTTCAAGAAGCATGAAGAGAGTGAAGTAGAATCAAGGAGTGAAAGAATGAGATGATAGAACATTTGAATGGCAGAAGGGAGGCAAGAGACCTATTTCTCATCGGTCAAGGGAGGCAAAGACGTTACACTTCGTCACCAATGGAGAGATGTAACGCCTCTACTGATTCTAGAGGTAGGAATCCTGTCAGGATGGTAGTGCGACGCGCAGACGTCCGTGAGATGCACGTGCATCCCTGATAGGGATTACTCCATTGACATGAAAATGAGCTGCCAAATGGATGAAGAAAGGTGGTGGATGTGGAATTGCATCATCGGAATTTTTTTTATAAGGTAAGGGGTGATGAAATGGGGAATTTTCCTAGGGGTGCAAATTCACTCCATTACAAAAGGAATAAAACCCAACAAGATAATAAACCACTATGTACTAATACACATTATACAATAAGGCCATAGTTATAGAGTTTCATTTATGACTATTGTATATCCCAACAAGATCCTATTTAATGATTCTCATAAATTAATAATACCCAGTAGTCTATAAGAAAAACCCAAATAAGTTCACCCTTTAGTGCAAACATGTAGTAGTAAAATTCAAAGGACACCAAGATCTCAATTTTAGACTTCTTAGGTTTTATGATTTGTATTTTAACATAAGCATGCTAGAATCCTTACCAAGATCACAATTTTAAACCTCTTAGGTTTTATGATTTGTATTTCAATATAAACATGCTAGAAGCCTTATCAATTCATCATATTAAATCATAGTCTAGGTTGATCACTTATCAACAAGAAGTAAACATATCATGACCATTATCATATAACTCATAATACTTAGAAAACCAAAATAATCACTTGTTAAAGTCTTTAAATACATTGATAATGATAAATAGAGAGTCACATTAGATCTTTGCAACCCCCTTTATATTTCCCATTGGGCATGAAATGTTGCATGTAGTAATGCTAACATATATGATAGTTATCTTATCATTTCATGTCAACATTAATAAGATAGATGGTTGAATATGTATTTTTTTCTCAACTAACATTAATACCCACTTTATATTTATTTTGTCAAATAATAGTCAAATTTTATTGCCACCTACCTTCATACCAATTCTTATTAACATTGCTAGAATAAAATACATACACAAAAATATGTATAATAACTTAATCAATATAAAATAAAAGATACTCCTCTTTTCAAGAATTTGATGAGGAAATTTGAATTAAACATGTTATTTACAACAAAAAATACACTCATGTTCTTAACTTAGCTATATCTAATGACAAAAAGAAGAAAATAACTAATTTTGGATTTCTTCAAACATTGAAATTTATTTGACATATTCAAATGACAACAAATTGAAAGTGATATTAGTAGAAAACTAGGATGTGCTAGGATTTGATTTATCAAATAAAGAGTAAGTAGAATCTATTATTCAATATTTGCAAGGTATTTTTACGCAAAGTGTAAAATTTTATTACTAAAATACAAGTTGTTAAAAATCAAGTTCGTGTAACAATAGACAAATGTAAAGCTTTAGGTTTCAATTGGGTTGGTCCATTGTACAATAATGGTATTGGTGAGTTAGAGTTTTTTATTTTGTAATAAAGTATGTCTGTCATTTTATTTATGTATAATTTCAAAAATAAGAAGAAGAAAAAATTCTTGTCTTAGAAGGTGAAATCTAAAATTAAAAAACCCAAAATAAAAAATTGGTTTGCTATGGCTAAAAATAGTGTTATTTTATTAGTCCAACAAAGCAACCTTACAATAATAGATCCATAATCATTATCTCCTTCAAGCACAATCACCATCACTTGTATTTTCATAATCAGTACAACCATTTGCATGGACGCATCCACTAATAGCTCCTTTATGAGTAGTTGAGCCCCAAGATGCTAGTCTCATCACTTCATAATCTTTAAGACCCTATTGCACATCAACCAAGATAGGAAAATTTAAAAATGATGAGCAATTAATTAATACCTTGAAACCAACACAATTTTTTACTAGAGTTTATGACGGAATCAACATAAACGGGCATGAAAATTTTAAATGTAAAGTTTAGTTAAATCTAATTTAATGATGTACTAAATGCAAGGAGATATGGGAGCCAAAAACATAAAATAATATTTTAGAGTGCTTCAATATAATTAAAATCACACATATGATGTTTCTATAGTCTGTGTTGGCTACCTAATTGTATTTTATTTATTATTATAGCATCATAAATTGTCACTCTTGACAATTTTACATTGTGTTTTGCTCCGGACCTAAGTTATTGGACCTAATTGACTACGTAATTCCCTAAATTATACATTCAGTGGCCCAATTTAAACATTTTTTGACAAATCGCAAGCATAAAACAAATGCTCTCATTTAATACTTTGCCCCCAACTCCTTAAATTTTGGAAAATAGGTCTAGGACACTGACGCCTAGGGAATATATGTCCCCCTATTTGAAAGGAAAGCAGAGTGCGAAATACGCCTTCCTAATGCTAATCTTCAGGAGAGAGATACAGATAACCGCATAAAACTTTACAATTACAGTTCATTTAAGATGCACATACAAGAATAATAGAATAAGCAATAAAACATCAACACAAGAATTTATATCAGAAAACTCTTTCGAGAAAAAACACACACACCAAAGCATAGATCACTTGTATTACAATAAAATGACAATTACATACAAGTTATAGAGCTATGCTTTTTTAGGTGTCAATTCACAGTATCAAAACAACAACATTACATTCAATCTAATCTTCAACCAACTACCCTTCGACCCACGGTCAATCCGTTTGTTACAATGCAATACACTGCACTATTGTATTCAATATCATCCTTACCATACATTATAGACTTCTCTATATATTTATCTCCTTCTTCAAGTTAGCTTAACCTACATTATCATAGTATTGCCTCATCAACCAATGAGCAATGAGATATCACGGGTAGTTACATGGTTATCAAGTAATTCAACTATCTACTTTAGGTTGAGATCATCAAGCCAATGAACACATTGATTTGCAACAACGATGTGCAATCAAGTAATGACTCTCTGCCACGCGTGCCACCTAACTTGCCCATTTATCACCATCGAGGAGACCATGTAGCAACTCCTTCCAATACCAAAAAGTCTCACTAACGAAGCATTTTCAGCTACCACCATATCATAGACACCACCAATAGACCATTGTGGGACGATGGTATATATAGCACCACTGCAAGTCATCACATGGGTTGTTGCGAGGCGTCGATATGGCCTGCACTATCACATGTCTCCTCATGGACTGTCGCAGGGTGGTGGGATAATCCTTGTAATACAACCAACCAACTCCATCCACTATTGTGGGGTGGTGGGTAACACCGCTTTACCGCACAAACCAACGAAGATCACTGCGGGATGGTGGGTCACATTACTAGTTTGCACTTCTCTTAAGTGCACCTAGCGGTACTGTAGTAAAGCCATGAATGCAGCATTTTGGGAAATTTGAGTTTGATGACAGCTAAGCTAGGGTTTCAATAGTGAGTTTGAGACACATTCTTAAAATTATCCCACTTGACGAAGAACTCACTAAACCCCTTCCAATACTTGAAGTCACTGAAAGTTCTAGGCCCCAAGGCCCATAAAATTGGCACACGACTTGAACTTATCCGTGCTCATAGGCTTCATAAATGCATCAGCAACATCCACCAGAGTCCTAACCTTTTCCAAAATAACCTTTCCATCCTCCACCATATCATGAACAAAGTGGTACTACATGTCAATATGTTTCATCTTGGCACAAATAGTTAGATTTTTTGCCAAATAAATGGCATTCTGACTGTCACAGCAAATAACAATCTACCCTACATCAAAACCAATATTAGAACATAATATTCTTAGCTAAATGGCTTCCTTACAGGTGTGAGTGATCCGTATAGCGGAAGGGATCTATGACAGTTGATGCGAGTGATTACGAATAAAGGTGTAAAGACATCAAAAGTGAAGTAACAGGAACATTAATCAGAGAAGATTCAAAAACATAGAATCAAGAGAGAGATAAGAAAACACCGATTTGATTACGGAGTTCGTCCAAGTGGACTACGTCTCCGGGTCGAGCTCAAACGAGTGACCACTCTATTGATATGTTCTGGAATGCAGTACAATCTCCACGAGCCTCACTGCTTACAATGTCTTGTAGACTTTCACAAAGTTATCCAAAAATTCTCTCACTCACACCCCTTGGAAGATGACAAAGAGTAAGGAAAATAACTTTGACTAATACAAGACTATGACAACTCTCAGAACATCAATACATCCCAAAATATACTCCTAATTCCCTAAGAAATTCTCTCACAAAAAGCCTCACAAAGACTAAGAGAAAGGGAAAACAAAAGAAGAATGATCAGATGCTTCATCAACTGATGGATGAGTGATCAACTCCTGAGTGATGAAAAATGCTCCAAGCCTTCCTCCTTTTATACTTGGAGTTTTCCCGATATGGTATAAACCATAAAATCTCCAAAATCTCCCTTAAAAATCCCCATATCAAAAACAATAACCCCTTAATCTTTTACAATAATTCGGAGCCCTTTGTTTAATTGATTTTCGGGCTTTTAGTTTGAGGGATTTGGTTGGATTTAATTTTAAATCCTAACTAATAACCTTTCATTAGTAATTAGTTAATAATTCGGGATTTATAACCGGTTAAGTAAAACCGAGCCCCATCAAAATATAAACTCCACGCAATGGTGTATCGGCGCGTATAAATTTTGCATACCCGCCGGTCGGGGGTTCCAACCCGACCGGCTATTTTTAAATAGCCGTTTGAAACAACACATAACAAAACCAAACGGGCATATTCCACAGTTGAGCGCGCGTATGTGGTATAATGGTGGAGATCCCGGCCGGTGCGGAGGTGGTTACGTGTTCAAACCCCTCTAACCGCCCTTTTGATAAACTTATCAACTCCATCCCACGGAAAAATGCATCGCCACGTGTCAACAGATGATTAGCTGGGAGAAGTGAGTCACCATGCCAACTCACTACCACGTGTCAGGAAAATACTCGCCGAAGAATCCACGTCATCGCTGACTCAGCTGCCGATGTGTCTGCCACTTGGGCTCCACGTCATCGAGAAGACACGTGTCAAGAGTTCATTCGCTGACTGTGCTGACGTCATCAGACGCCACGTCACCTGTACGGACGCCACGTGTCACTATCCCATTGGTCCACGTTATCATCCATACGATGATGAGTTTGCCAAGTCTGCAGGATGACGTCATGCTGACGTCAGCAACCGTACCTCATGGTACCTCGGTCAACTGCAACTTTGACTGGCTATAACTCTCGCGTACGTGCTCCGTTTTCGACGAAACGAACGCCATTGGAATCGTGACGATGAGACCTTCGCGATGACACCAACCTTGACCAATTTGGTGACAATTAATTTTTCCACCTTTTTCTCATCCCTGAACGCAGAGTTGACCGACCTTTGACTAAACTTTGACCGGCAATATCTCGGACATACGGACTCGAAATTCAACGAAACGAACTTTGTTGTGATCATGTCGACGAGCCCTCCGAACTGACATTGCTTTCGGTCAATTTTGAGTCCATCAACTTCTCGCCTCTTGATAGCCTCCTGGTCAAAGGGTTGACCCAACTTTGACTGCGCGTAACTTGAGCAAACAGACTCCTTTTTCACCCGTTCAAGTTGCGCCGGATTCAGAATTCAGTGCTCTACGCGATGGAATTACTTCCAAGAGAAATTGGAACACTTCAATTTTAGGTCCTGAAGATCCACCTGGATCAAACCTCCCCACTGAAGAACTTTTGGTCCTCCAAAAGTGTATAGTTCCTTGAAAAACATCTCGCATTCAGCATCCTGCCACTTGCCGCAATCTGAATCACACTGAACACACTGCCACATCTGCCTACTGGGGTCTTACACTTCAGCAATGTAGGAATTCACAATTCCTCATGATGCAGTTCAAAAATGGAACATAAAATACCTAAAGCAAGAAGAGAAAACTGAGGATGATAAACCTGTCCCTCAGTGCTTCTTACAGGTAGTTCGCATTCTGCATCTTTCGCCTTCTTCGGGCATGCTTCTGTTGCTCCAATTACTCGAGCATGGATTTGCGCCTCAGCTTGACATATTCCTTCACCTTTGTACTTCGGAATAGCTGATTCAAGGCTCCACCACAGCTCGGGTCCAACAACAAGGTCACCGATAAATCCTTCAAGAACTCCATTTGAGTTCAAACTTATCCTCCAAATGACCATCACCAAGTCGTCAAGTTGAGAACATACAAGGTCACTGTTGACCGTTCTCAACAACTCTGTCTGAAAAGTGCTCTTCAACTGAAGCTTCGCACTTGAAAACTGCAGGTACAAGTCCTTAACAACAACCTGCAATAAGAAGTTACAAAGTATTCCCCTTTCCTGATTATAAGAGACACGGCTTCGAGAGCCTTACAAAATCTCAACTAGAGAGAAACACAACTTCTTAAAAACTGTTACAATCAATTATACTCAGAGTTACATACTCCCAATTCACACTAGCCTAGTATCAATATGCATATTACCACACTGTACAAGAAAGTAACATACATAAACCTGACACTACTAGCTAGAGGCAAGGTGTTCCCAGCTCTTACGAAGCTGTTCAAAGGAACTTTCCTCCACTGGATGCTCAGTCTTTTGCTGAGTCTCCTCTTGAACTGTCTCAGGAATCATAGCAGCTACTAGCTCCGTCTTTGTCTCGACTTTCTGTTGGTCGATCTTTGCAACCTCTGACCTTTGATGAAGTTCTGGATGTAATTTCCAGCATTTCTCATCTCAATTCCCACTGATTTTGCAGTGAGTACAGTAGTTACAAATTTTTGGATGATTCTCTAGTTGCCTTGAAGCCCAAGCCTTTGCCACTATATGTGGGGAGTACGAGGAAGAAGCATCCTCCAACTCTTACATCTTATCATTCCTCTCTCAATGATCACATATGAGTTCTTCAAACATGCTTTCCATTGCCATAAAATCATCCACCATGGATTCTGACAATGTCAGCCGTGAAGATTCACCCTTTTCTGATCTTTGATCCAACCTCCAAATGTCCACCTGTCAACTTGCACACAACTCAACAAAAGCAGCAAACTCGCAAGCTGATTAGCAATCACTCCTACAACACTAGCCAAACAAAGCTCTGATACCACTTTGATCCGTATAGCGGAAGGGATCTATGACAGTTGATGCGAGTGATTACGAATAAAGGTGTAAAGACATCAAAAGTGAAGTAACAGGAACATTAATAAGAGAAGATTCAAAAACATAGAATCGAGAGAGAGATAAGAAAACACCGATTTGATTACGGAGTTCGTCCAAGTGGACTACGTCTCCGAGTCGAGCTCAAACGAGTGACCACTCTATTGATATGTTCTGGAATGCAGTACAATCTCCACGAGCCTCACTACTTACAATGTCTTATAGACTTTCACAAAGTTATCCAAAAATTCTCTCACTCACACCCCTTGGAAGATGACAAAGAATAAGGAAAATAACTTTGACTAATACAAGACTATGACAACTCTCAGAACATCAATACATCCCAAAATATACTCCTAATTCCCTAAGAAATTCTCTCACAAAAAGCCTCACAAAGACTAAGAGAAAGGGAAAACAAAAGAAGAATGATCAGATGCTTCATCAACTGATGGATGAGTGATCAACTCCTGAGTGATGAAAAATGCTCCAAGCCTTCCTCCTTTTATACTTGGAGTTTTCCCGATATGGTATAAACCATAAAATCTCCAAAATCTCCCTTAAAAATCCCCATATCAAAAACAATAACCCCTTAATCTTTTACAATAATTCGGAGCCCTTTGTTTAATTGATTTTCGGGCTTTTAGTTTGAGGGATTTGGTTGGATTTAATTTTAAATCCTAACTAATAACCTTTCATTAGTTATTAGTTAATAATTCGGGCTTTATAACCGGTTAAGTAAAACTGAGCCCCATAATAATATAAACTCCACGCAATGGTGTATCGGCGCGTATAAATTTTGCATACCCGCCGGTCGGGGGTTCCAACCCGACCGGCTATTTTTAAATAGCCGTTTGAAACAACACATAACAAAACCAAACGGGCATATTCCACAGTTGAGCGCACGTATGTGGTATAATGGTGGAGATCCCGGCCGGTGTGGAGGTGGTTACGTGTTCAAACCCCTCTAAACGCCCTTTTGATAAACTTATCAACTCCATCGCACGGAAAAATGCATCGCCACGTGTCAATAGATGATTAGCTGGGAGAAGTGAGTCACCATGCCAACTCACTACCATGTGTCAGGAAAATACTCGCCGAAGAATCCACGTCATCGCTGACTCAGCTGCCGATGTGTCTGCCACTTGGGCTCCACGTCATCGAGAAGACACGTGTCAAGAGTTCATTCGCTGACTATGCTGACGTCATCAGACGCCACATCACTTGTACGGACGCCATGTGTCATGATCCCATTGGTCCACGTTATCATCCGTACGATGATGAGTTTGCCAAGTCTGCAGGATGACGTCATGCTGACGTCAGCAACCGTACCTCATGGTACCTCGGTCAACTGCAACTTTGACTGGCTATAACTCTCGCGTACGTGCTCCGTTTTCGACGAAACGAACGCCATTGGAATCGTGACGATGAGACCTTCGCGATGACATCAACCTTGACCAATTTGGTGACAATTAATTTTTCCACCTTTTTCTCGTCCTTGAACGCAGAGTTGACCGACCTTTGACCAAACTTTGACCGGCAATATCTTGGACATACAGACTCGAAATTCAACGAAACAAACTTTGTTGTGATCGTGTCGACGAGCCCTCTGAACTGACACTGCTTTCGGTCGATTCTGAGTCCATCAACTTCTCGCCTCTTGACAGCCTCCTGGTCAAAGGGTTGACCCAACTTTGACTGCGCGTAACTTGAGCAAACAGACTCCTTTTTCACCCGTTCAAGTTGCGCCGGATTCAGAATTCAGTGCTCTACGCGATGGCATTGCTTCCAAGAGAAATTGGAACACTTCAATTTTAGGTCCTGAAGATCCACCTGGATCAGTGAGTTGCTGCCATGTACTTAGCCTCAATAGCAGATAAAGTGACTATAGCTTACCTCTTGCTCATCCAACTCACTACACTACTAAACAACGTGAATACATATCCACTAGTGGATCTTTTGCTATCAATGTCCCCTGCCCAATCAGATCCACATATCCAAAAAAATTAACTAAACTCTGAGATCCAGTGGAGTAACCATGATAACTCAAGGCATATTCAGAAGTACCCTTCAAATACCTGAAAACTCTCTTCACAGCATCCCAATGCAACCTTCCTAGATTAACCATAAATCGACTAAGGACTCCCACTGCTTGGGAAATGTCTGGTTTGGTACATACCATTGCATACATTAAACTACCAACTACACTTGCATAAGGCACCCTGGTCATGTCCTCCATCTTAGTAGGAAATTTAGGACAATCTTCAATAGAAAGTTTCATTCCCTACAACACTGGAACAACTAACTACTTGCAATCTACCATACTAAACCTCTCTAGGATATAATTAATATACTTGCTTTGGCTGAGACAGTTTTTTATTTCCTCTATCCCTTTTGATTTCCATCCCTAGAATATACCTAGCTAAACCTAAATCCTTCATTTCAAACTGTGCTGACAAATGAGATTTTAATTCAGAAATCATTCCCTTACTATTCCCAATGAACAACATGTCATCCACATATAGGGAAATAATAAAAAGTTGACCATTCTTAGATTTAAATTAGACACAATGATCAAACTTTGATCTCACAAACCCCAAAGACAACACATAGGTATCAAACTTCTAGTACCACATTCTAGGAAATTGTTTCCATACAGAGATTTCTTTAATTTGAAAACCAGGTTTTCCTTACCTTTTTCAATTAAATGCTTTGGCTGGGACATATAAATCTCTTCCTTCAAGTTACCATGAAGAAACATTTTCTTCACATCCATTTGCTCGATCTCTAAGTCATATGCAGCTGCAAGTGACAACAAGAATTTGATAGATGCCAACATAGCTACAGGAGAAACTATTTCTCCATAATCAATCCCCTCCACCTGGGAATATCCTTTTGTGACCAACCTTGCTTTATGCTTCTCAACGTTGCCATCCAGACTGATCTTCTTCTTAAACACTCATTTGCATCCAACATGCTTTCGACCTTCAGGAAAAGGTACCAAATCCCACGTTTCATTCTTCTTCAATGATTCCATTTCTTCATTCATGGATTCCAACCAGGAATCTGAATCAAACATATCCATAGCCTCTCTAACAGTCCTATGTTCATCAGTGATAGCAATCAAAGCAAAGGCACAACTAGAATCTAACATAGAATATCCAAACCCTTTAGATCGTCGCTTAGTACGCGTAGACCTCCTCACAGGTTGAGGTTGAGGTTCTTCTTCTTGATCAAAAGTTTCAGAGCTGATTGAGCTCTCCTCATTGACAAGTCCACCAAGAGTACGTAGTGCATCATTATCTGGTGTAAGAGGAATTTTAAGTACTTCCTTCTTTTCTGCTTCTTTTACCTCTAGCTGCAAATCAACTATAGAAGGTTTCAACTCACAAAAGATGACACTTCTATTGTACAACACCTTCTCTATAATTGGGTTCCAAAGCTTGTATCCTTTCACACCAATTCCATAACTGATGAAGATACATTTCACTACCTTGTTCTCCAATTTTGATCTCTTTTCACTAGGCACATAAGCATACGCCTCACAACCAAACTCTAATGTGTCTCAAAGAGGGATTATTACCATACAATGCTTTCATAGGTGTCTTGTCCGTGAGCACCGAAGTGGGAGATCTATTAATCAAATAACATGTTGTAGTTACAACCTCGGCTTAGAATTTCTATTCTAAACTAGCATTACTCAACATACTTCTTTCCCTTTCCATCAACATTCTATTCATCCTTTCTGCAACTCCATTTTTTTGTGGAGTGTAAGGAATAGTTTTATGCCTTGTAATTCAGTGGTCCTTGCAAAACTTATCAAAATTTGCAGAACATAACTCACCACCATTATCTATCCTCAAACACTTTATTTTTCTACAAGTTTGATTTTCTATCGAGATTTTAAACCTTAAACTGACTAAAAAATTTAGTTTTACTTCTAAGAAAATAAACAAATGTCCTTCAATAATCATCTATGAATGAGAAAAAATACACAGATCTAGATAACGAAGGAATATTAACTAGACCAAAAACATCAACATGAATATAATCTAGAATACTAGAAGATTTATGAAGACTAGAATAAAATGAAACACAATGTTGCTTTCCATATATGCAATGTTCACAAAAATTGAACTCAAGATTACTGTCATCAAGCCTTTCAACTAGACTTTTATTATTCAAGGATTTTAAGCCTTTTTCACCAATGTAGTCGAGCTTTTGATGCCACAACATTATTTTCTCAGCTGGGAGCTTCATCTCCAAGGATTTTGCGCCTTTAGGAACAACACCTCCTTTCTCTACATGATCATACTTTGTAGAAGCACTATTACACTACACTGCACATGCATCCAACTGATATAGAGTTCCAATTCGTGCACCCTTAGCTAGCACCATAGCATTCTACACACACCATTAAAGAAATAAATTTGCACACTAGCATCATTAAGTTTACTTAAAGAAAGTAAATTGCATGCCAAACCTAGTATATGCACCACATCATTGATTCCCTTTATTCTTCCATCAGGAAACTGAATTCTGACTCTTCCACAACCAATAATCTCCAGTGAGAATCATCACCCAGTTACACCCTTCCACCAGCATACTTTTTGTACTTTGAAAACCAACCCCTATGAGAGGTCATGTGAAAGGACACACCTGAGTCAATCAACCATACATCAATTGATGCCTAAGTTGCCAAGGCTGCTATGAAGGCATCTACATCGCTCTGAGAAGATTCATTATTAGAAGATCTATTTTTCTTTTTCTTCGTATTCTCCTCTTTGTAGTCTTTCTGGATGTGTCCAATCTGCCCACAGTTCCAACATTTAACCTTGGAATTTTTACCAAGATACTTTGATCTCCCATTTAACTTGGATCTAGACTTCTTGTCCTTCTTCTTGCCTGTCTCCTTTGATCTGCCTTGAATAGCAAGGGCCTCCTTGGCCATCTTAGAAGACTTCCTTCACATTTCCTCCTATAGCAATGAAGCAACCACATCTTCCATCTCGAAAGTTGTTGTTGTACTCCCACTAGCCATTACCAAGTGATCCCATGTGTCAAGCAACGAACACAATAGGAGCATGCAACGATCCTCATCATCTATATTCACACCAACAAATGCCAATTGAGCAATGATCATGTTAAATATATTCAAATGATCTCCAACAGACACTCCTTCCCCCATCTTCAAAGAGCACAACTTCTTCCTCAAGAATAACTTATTTACCAAAGATTTCCCCTGATAAATGTCACCAAGCTTCTTCCACAAAAGTTTTGTTGTCTAGTCCATTGCATCCCAACCATCTTGTGAGGTTACTAATGGTTTATTAGAGGACATTACAGTCCATAACTCTCGATCCACAAGAAAAAAATCTCCCATTTTGAGTTTCCACAACTCAAAATTGCCACCGTTGAACTTCTCAATCTCTTTTCTTCCTAATGTGCTTTCCATCTTAAACATGTAATAAGTTTACAACCAAATTTCTCTGCAAAAATCCCACTGGACAAGATCAACACAAAAAACCCATCTTACCCACAAGGACAACAAATCTCGCCAAGCTCTAATACCAATTGAAAGGAAAGTAGAGTGTGGAATATGCCTCGCTAATGCTAATCTTCATGAGAGAGATATAGAAAAACACTTAAAAATTTGTAATTATAGTTCATTTAAGATGCACATACAAGAATAATAGAATAAGCATTAAAACATGAACACGTGAATTTATGTGGGAAAACCCTTTCAGGAAAAAAACCACACGCCAAAGCAGAGATCTCTTGTATTACAGTAAAATGACAATTACATACAAGTTACAAAGATATGATTTTTCAGGTGTCAATTCACAGTATCAAACCAATAGCATTACATTCACTCTGATCTTCAACCAACTACCCTTCGACCCACAGTCAATCCATCTATTATAATGCAATACATTGCACTACCATATTGAATATCATCCTTACCTTACATTATAGACTTATCTATATATTTATCTCCTCCTTTAGGTTAGCTTAACCTACATTGTTGTAGTATCACCTCGTCGACCAATGAGCAATGAGATATCGCAGGCAATTACATGGTTATCAGGTAATTCAACTATCACCTTTAGGTTGAGATCATCGAGCCAATGAACACATTGATTCACAACAATGATGTGCAATCAACTAATGACTCTATGCCACACATCACCACCCAACTTGTCTATTTATCACCATTGAGGAGACCATGTAGCAACTCCTTTCGATACCACGAAGTCCCATCGACGAAGCATGGCCAACTATCGCCATACCATTGACACCAACAACAATCCATCATGGAATGGCAGTATATAGAGCACCACCACAAGTCATCACATAGGTTGTCACAGGGTGGCAGTATGGCCCACACTACCGCAAGTCTCATCATGGATTTTCGTGGGGTGGCGAGATAAACTCCGCACTACCACCAACCAATTCCATCCACTGTTGTAGGGTGGTGGGTAACACCACTCTACTGCACATATCGATGAAGATCACTGTGGGATGGTGGGTCACACCACTAGCCCACACTCCTCCTAAGTGCACCCAATGGTACTATGGTAAAGCCATGAATGCAACACTTTGGGAAATATGAGTTTGATGACAACTAAACTGGGGTTTCAACACTAAGTTTGAGACACACATTCTCAACACTATTTTGGCTCCAAATTCAAATATGTTGGTGTTGGCGTTTTATTATTTGAAATTAAAAAATCTAAAGTCATCCATAGGGATTTAATTTTTAGGAAATTAGAATAATTATATATAAATACATAGTTATTGCATCATTTGAAAACTAAGTGAAAGTATTGAGAACCAAAGACAAGAACTATTATCAAGAGCATTATCAATCAAGTCAAGAGCAAGCATTTAGATATCTAATATTTTTTCATATAGAATTAGCTCAAGGGGCACAACTTGTATAAGATTAAGCTAAAATAATAGACACTCATAAAGAAACAACTTCATAAGTATATTGCAATTGTCAAAGAACCATTGAAAGTGTCTAATTTAACCCAATTAAAATTAATAATATGCATCTATAACTAGTTACTTAAAGGTTCTCCATGCCAAATCTATTGGCCGTAGATCAAATATTTGTCTCCTTCTCTTAAGGGTCCTATCCTCTCACTAACCTATCTTAATAGTGTCCAATTAAGACATAAATACCACGTGGTGAAGGTGTGGTAGAAGGTACTCTTGGGGGAACAATACTCTAAGATGCTTATACACCCAACACTACAACAATGAGTCTCCTCAAAGTGTCATTGATCTAAAGTCAACAAAAGTGTGTAGGTTATCATATAACTAGGTTAGAAGGTAATGTTCCCAACCAAACACTATCCTCTGCTCCTCTTTCTCTTTATATAGTAGTATAAAACCTTATGAAATTGAGGATCCTTGACCATTTGGTATTATGAAAGATCATAAATCAACAAAATCTACTTGGTCTTTAGGATGTGATAATTAGCACAATCTTACCAAATGTGATGCCACCTTAATAGTACTCCACGTGACATGTGCACCATTGATATAACTCATGGCCCTAATATAATATGGTGTTGTAGCCTCTATATACCTCCCTTAGACCAAAATATGCAAAATAATCCACACATCCTCCATAATGACCATCATATTGCTCATGTGAAAGTGGAATATAGTAGTATTAGAATTATAATTCTTAACTTGAGAGTTGTAAGCATCTAAGTGTCAAAGTGGAGTGTAACTAGGGTGATCATATCTCTAAGTCCCAACACCTCTAATAATACCCAATCCTCATAAGTTGGTTCCAAATTACATATAGCTTAGATTGCATAAAAGAGTATGAAAAAAATGTCATTAGAACACATGCATATGCCAAAAATTAAATGAAATTTGATAAACAACATGCTAAGATCTGTATACATGGGTTAGGGTCATATTAGAGCCATAAATCAACATGACCCAAGGATAACATTGTGGATCAAACTCATGCTTGTTGGGTAAAGTTTGTGAGTATCACAACACCCTAAACATATATAATTTCATAATTTAGGAATTTTGAGCAACTTTCAAAATTTTGAAAAATAGACAAAAATGTGAAAATACTCATTTGAGGTCATACCTAATAATCTCTTATCAACATGTTGTTATGTTGCATTCAAATACAAATACAACTTATAGCTTGAAATGTACTAATTTCTCAAGGGTAAGAATACAAATGAAAGTGAATTTTTATATTTAGTCTCCCTTAAATAATTGATTAAAAAATTGCAACCTAGGCAAGTGTTTTCATATCAACAATGATATACATTATTTGCAGTGATGTATGACCTATGTGTTCTTGGGATTATTTTTCACATAGTTGATTTTTCACTTCCCTTTTTTTACATTAATCACACATTTTGACCTATGAAACATATGGATGACAACATTAATTAATGATGCCTATTTTTACGCATCAATATGTGGAGGGGAAAAATTACCATAAAAAAAGCATAAAAAAACAAAGGAAATGAACATAGAATGAAACACAAGTGTTTATACTATAGACACTAAAAAATTTCCTAAGTCTGTGAGAGTCATTTTTCTTGGTCTTCGTCTCTACATAATCAAATAATTTTAATTATTTAATTATTCTTGATCATATTCCTCTATTAATTAAATAATTCTTAAATTATTTAATTAATTCACTTCCTAACCTTTATTCTATCTTGATCAATTAAATAAAATTAATTGTGTCACTAATCTCCCCCTTTCTTCAATAATTAAATAAATTACCATTTATTTAATTATTTGCTTACTGTCATTCATCTACAGTTAAATAGTTATTATTAATTATTTAACTATTCATTAATCTTTTAATTCATTTATAGTTAAATAGTTATTATTAATTATTTAACTATTCATTAATCTTTTAATTCTTCTATAGTTAAATAATTGTCAAAATTATTTAATTATCTCCCAATGTCTCTCTTTTATTAAATAATTAACTCAAATTAATTATTTAATGCCTCATGCCCATTTTCCCATTTAATTAAAATTGATTCCACAAATCATTTTAATTAAATGACCATCTTCTCCCACTTGCCTTTTTCCTCAAATAAATAATTTGAATAAATTATTTATGCTTCTACTTGTCCAGAGATTCCTTCTCATGAATTAACTATTTTCAAATTTTAATTCTTCCATATTCTCCCTCCACTACCTCATTTTTGAATCTCGGTCGTCAATTGACTCTAGTCTCTTCTCAATCTTGACCATCTGCTTTGTAACCTCCCCTTTCTTGTGTTGCATGCAACCTCGTCCATCAATCTTTGAATCTTTCTAGATGATTGATCTCGTCCATCTGTTCAAATGGTTTTCTATAAAAGAAGCATTTCTCCTCCATTTTTTCCTTAACAACCACTTATCTCCAACTTTCTTGCTTACAATTTGTAGGTATTTGCACTGTAATTTCTACTACAAATTTGAGGGCATATTTGCAAAAAAGGAAATAGGAGAGACAAGAGAAGTGATTCAACTTAAATGGGGAGTGCTTTGTTTCTTTGTTTTCATTTTCCTCTCTTCATTTGATTGTTTTCTCTTGTTTAGATCGGGTTATTAGCTTAGAAGTGTTGTGGTTGTCACTATTATCTAGGCTAGCTTGATTTTCCTCATCTTACATTTGGTGAACCTGATGTGAAGACAAGATTTTGCAGGATCCGTATGACTTTCTTTTTGTTTTTGTAGGTTTTTCGTACGAAATGACGCAACTGAGACGCACAACTATGCAACTACTCAAAAATGACGAATCTGATAAGAATAACGACACAACTATTTGGAGGGTAATTAGATTCAAAAGAACAACACATGTGGAAAAAAATGACGCATTCATGGGTAGGAAATTTGAATTCAAAATGTGATGCAACACAGTGACGCATCCGCAATCCCGAACAATGCAACTGCCTGTTGGGTATGATTTTTTTTGTTTTTTGTTTGCTTTTAGTTTTCCTTTTTAGGTTTTCAAATAGAGTAGGGTTTTTGGTTGCTAACTATTTCTTTTTAGCATTTGGCTTTGGAATCCAAGGAGTTCTAAAAAAAAAATCTTTAGAAACAACAAAAAAATTGAGCTCTTTATTAATTTAGATTTAAGAAATTTCATTTTGTTTGTTTTCCACAACTACAACTTGCATTAGGATCATAAGGGTAAAATGAATTTGCATATCTCACTCATAAGGATTTAAAAGAACAACAAAATGCATTCTTTCACTCATGGGCATTGAAATGAACTTGCATCAAATTTCATTGGAATAAAAATAATATGAGTGTCTTCAAATAATAAGCAAAGGGTTAAAATTTACAAGTGTCTTTTGTGTTTTGTGGTTTGTAAACTGTCATAGAGTGCGTATGCTCTCCTCTCACTCCATTCGACGATCTTGAGGATCAAAATCATTTCTTTGGCATTTGTACAATCACACCCCACATTTGGATTTTGGGTTTAAAATGAACCCCATGTGAGTGTGAGGCAAAGGTGCTTGCGTATGCTCTCTCCTTCCGCTTCATGCAATCTGGGAGATCAGAAACAACATACTTCCTCGCTATTGTGTACCTTTTTTTAGTGGGCCTGTCACCCCACTTCGAAAGGTGGGAACGACCTAAGCAGTAACAAAGCTAAGGCCAAGCTCTTCCAAACCACTATATAAGAAAAATGTTTCTTGACGAAAGTCATTTAGCAACAGGTACGACTATGTCATACCGACAAGTGTCACCCTCAGTAGCCCCATGAGCTATGTTAATCCTTTCTTAGGAAGGGAATGGGAGGCCTCTTGATTGACCATAATATTGAGGTAATCTTGTTGCATGTATGGCCACGTTCAACAGATGCCCTTACTAAGAACCAATTGGTGTTAGTGGCCAAAATCCCTTTTATACGCTCATTGATCGCAGGAGGTCAAACCTCTGAAGGTGCCTCATGTCTTCACTAAGCATGTGTAGAGACAAGAATTCCTCTTTGGGGAATGAGACTTGGTGAGCCCGAGAAGTGAGTGTCGTGGAGGGGAGCTAGTGCCACCAAATCTCTAGCTATCCACCTTGTTTAAGTGGCTGGAGAAATCCAAGTGGGGATATCAACCAGTGGTTTCCTTGCCAACCATAGGGATTGTGCATTGTTAACTATGTGTGTTTTATTTTGAAATCAAAACATTTTCACATCCAAAACTAGACCAAAAACAAGTTTTTGTGACTGTATTTTATGTTTTCCAATCAAAATTAGTCAAAATCCACTCAAAAACTAGGTCAAAACCATCAAAACTATAAAATAAACACTTTGTGAATTGCAATTGTCAAGAATAGACCCGCAACTAATATTTTGAACCACAATTGATTACAGGAAAACCACAACTATTATACTGAACCACATTTACAGAAAACAAAGCCACAACTGTCAATCTGAACCACAACTATACTCTGGAAACCTGCAACCTAAAACAATGCATTTGTAGAAAACAATGTCGCAACTGCCTGATAACCAAAAACAATCAAAATCCTTATCTAAAATCCAATCAATTCATTTTACAGTGACCCTGACTAATAAACCAGAGCCTTGCAAGCCTTTACCAACTCACTCCAACATTGTCATTTAGGATCAAATTGTATTATAGGTTACCTTCCCCATCCTTTGTATTGCATAAATTGATCTTAAACTTTAGGTTGCATCTCCCTTTCAAATTTTTGACATAGGAAGACTACTAAGCTTTGGATAGTCCTTGGTTGCATATCAAATTTGTCATTGACCTTCATCCTTCATTTTATCAGCCTTTGCCATTATCACCTTGGTAGAATTTGAGTCTCAAGCTTGTGTCCTAGCCTAGACTCCACCTTGTCAAAATTATCATCTTGATAATCACAAAGGTCAATGACATTTGGGTTTGTTATCTTGGATCTACATTAGCTTAGTTGCCATCCTTTGTCTCAAATTTTTAGGATTCATGTTCTTAGCACTACCATAGTCTCATTTAGATTCATATCACCACCTTTGACCATAGCTTTAATTACCATCCTATCAATCCTTAGTCTTGCATTTAACTTGCACTTTCATTTTGCACCTTTATATCCCCAAAAAACACAAAAACATAGCTTAATTTCATCTTAACCTTAGTTGCACTACTATCTTTGATCATTGGCTTAAAAATTTATCATTATCTTTGATCATAATTTAATTAACCTTTGGTATCCTTAGCATCTATTAGTTTCACACCCTTGCATAATCACCTTGCATCCTTATATTCAAAAAAATCCAAAAAACATAGTTTGGCTTCATTACCACTTTGCATTACCTTCCCACTTGCAATTCTCACATGGTTAAAACAAGGTCACGAACCAAAAGAAAGGACATGGATTTCCCAAATGACCCTTTTCATGACACCACCCTTGGTACAAATTCAAATCAATCCACACCTCAAAGAGAGACACCACACAGAGAACCTACATTGGATGACCTAATTCTAGATGAGTTCAACAAGAGATTGAATCCAGAAGAAATTAAAAAATCTTACCAAGATCCAAGGGTTTTGAGCATGCTTGATAAACTTTTTAGTGTTGACCCTAATAGATTCTTCTATGCACTATCCAAAAAGGGTGCCAAACTCCCTCAAGGATTTGATGTATCAACCATTGTAGAAGAAGATACCCAAAATCCATTTGAATTTGGAATGCCCTCTTCACAAAAAAATTCAACCATACCACTTGGGACAACTACACACATGACCACCACTACCACACACATCCCTAACATCTCCATATTTGGAAACAGGATGACCCATACTACTACACAAGGAAAAAAAATCTCATTTGGAAGTTCATCAAATTCCATAGGTAAGACCTTTACAAATCCCCTTTTCAAAAACACAAATCAAGGTTCTATGTCACAAGGTCTCACACCTTTACTCCAAAATACAAATCAAGGTACTATACCTACACTTCAAAACACAAACCAAGGCCCTTCATTCCAATTTCAAATCACACCTTTATCAAATCAACATCCACCAAATAAATCTAGAAAGGTTCACATTGCCTCACAAAGAGTACCAAATCAAAAAACCAACCAAGGGCCCACTCCTAAATTTCAAGGACCTACATTCTCAAACATTAATCAAGGACCTATCCCATTACTCCAAAATGAAAATCAAGGGCCTGCACCATCCTTTCAAAATTCTAATCAAGGACCCATCCCATTACTCTAAAATGCTAATCAAGGGCCTACACTATCATTTAAAAATGCTAGTCAAGGACCTACACCATCATTTCAAAATGCTAATCAAGGACCTACACCACCTTTCCAAAACATTAATCAAGGACCTATCCCATTACTCCAAAATGCTAATCAAGTTTCTACACCTCAATTACAAAATGTTATACCAAATGCAAACATGACCATTAGGAAAAACCTAAATGCCAATTTCATCCCAAACCAAAACAACACACATCCAAATGGTAACCAAGGTCCCATGCCTAAAAATACCTATCCTAATTCAAATCTGACATATGACCTTAACACCAACATCATGACACCAAATCATACCAATGCAACACCATCTTTCATAGATACTTTGATGCAACAAATACATGCCCTCCAACAACAAATGACAAACATACAATTGGGGACTAACAAGAAGATCTATTCCATGGAAGAATTGTGCCCCTTTCCATTTCACAAACATTTGTACATGCCACCTTTTCCCTCTCATTTCATAATTCCACCTTTGCCTAAGTATAAGGGTACATGGGATCCAATAGAACACATTTGATAATTTAAAACATCATGTATGTAAGTCTCATGTGTTCCTACCTATTTGATGAGACTATTTCCCCAAAGCCTCATAGGGCCAACCCTATACTGGTTTTCACATCTTCCTCCAGGTATAAGAACATGGGGTGAACTGGTTGATAAATTAATTTATCACTTTTCCTTTAACATTATAAATGATGTCACCCTTGCAACGTTAAGCACAACCAAACAAGAAGAAAGGGAATCACTTACCTCGTTTTACCAGAGATGGCAAGGTTTGGTTAGTAAGTTCCCTTGTCACATTCCTGAGAAACAATTGGTCACCATGTTTGTTGAGAACGTTGACAAAGAAATGATGATTAGTCTACAAATCCAATGTTGCACAACTTTTAATGAGATCCTTGAGAAAGGTGTCCTTATTTAAAAGGGTCTTGTCGCAAAGGTACTAGTCAAAATAGACAAAGAAACTCCAAAGCCCAATAATGACAAGGTTAAATATTGTTCCCAAAACAAAAATGTTAAAAATGATGGAGTTGTTGATGCCAAAGTAATAACCAAAGGTCCAACCATTCATCTTAAAGGTCCTTCTTCATCAAATACATCAAATACATCAAACACCCAAATGCAAGGTCAAAACCAAACATTAAACGTAGTCCAAAGCAGTCAACAACGAAGAGGTCCTCCTCATATCAAAAGAACATATACCCGATTGGGTGAACCTATTGAATCAGTCCTCAAACAAATTTTGCAATGTAATTTCATCATGCTACCAGACATCAAAAATTATGAGCCCTCATTGATCAAACCCGATTGGTGGAAAGAAGATGAATAATGTGAATATCGTCACGGAAAAGGACACAAAATAGCTAGATGTTGGGCACTCAAGAATATCATTCAAGCCCTTATTGAAAATGGAACCATTTCTATAGGTGATTCATAAGGAAAAACAAATGTTGATCACACCATATTTAAAAGTCCCTTGCAAGACCATGACAAAGGAAAAGCCTCCAGTTTAAGGAATAACAATAACGCCAATTATGTCACCCTCAAACATGATTACAACACTATTATCCTTAACATTAGACCCTTTGATGATCACATTTCCAACATTACCATAAACAAGCCAAGCTCAAAATGTGTTGTTACCACCCGTTGAACCAAGATAACTATTCCAGGCCCTCCTTTAATCTATAGCCAAAAGGAAAATATAATCTCCTAGATCAGCTAGGGAAGACTCCCACACAAATTTCTATCTTGGAACTCCTTTGAATATCACCACAACACAGAGATATCCTTGATAAAGTATTGCAAGAAGCATCCATACCCACTAACCTGGATGCTAATGAATTTTAGGCGATGATTGGATACCTAGCTATGTCACACCATGTCACCTTCTTCAAACAAGGCTTTTTCACACAAAAATTTGATCATAATGATGCCCTACACCTTGAAGTATGCGTTAATAAACACAAGATCAGATGAGTTCTAGTAGATGGTGGAGCAGGTTTGAACATTTGCTCACTAGAATTGATGAAAGCATTGGGATACTCTGAGAATTGCATAGACCAAACCAAGAAATTTGTGATTAAAGCTTATGATGATGTTGAGCATTTGTTTGAAGGGGTAATTTCACTTCCTACAAGAGTTGGTCCAACAATACAAAACCTAGTATTTCATGTCTTGGATATGGATTTACACTACAATATTCTCCTTGGTCGCCCATGGATTCATTCCATGAGGGCTATCCCATCCACCTACCACCAATGCCTCAAGTTCCCATACAATGGCACTAAAATTACTATTCCACACAACCTTGATCCTTTTCAGTATTGCACAAACCTAAAAGGAACTATTGAACGTCAAGTGCCCATCAATCTATAGGCCTCATATTCCATTTCATTCACCACTCCATCTCGCTACATTGACCCATCTACCCTTGTCAAATCATCCACCTCATTCACCACACCTTCCACAACAAAGATCTAGATTCAAGATAAAGGATGCAAAGAATACAACATGAAGAGTCTCCTTTTCATTGGAAAATTACCCAAATCACCAGTCTTATGGAAAACCGCATCTTGCACAGCCTAAAGTCATTATCCACAATCCCCCTACTACTTTCACTAAATGGGGGGAGCTAGCCAAAGAGTCTTTAGATGACCACATTCTCACATGGTTAAATAGAGAAGAGGAGGACACTGAAACTAAAAAAAATTATAGTTGAGTAGTATCCAAAAGGGTTTCTAGTAATGAAATAAAAAGGATATGATGGACATAGCAACCTTGGCCTAAATAAACAAGGAATGTTGGAACCCTTACAACCTCCTAAATTACTAAAGAATCAAGGGTTGGGGTTTGTACCAGTAAAAGTGACTATCTGCGGTATTAAGTTATCTTCAAGTGAGGTCGTTGATGCTTCAGATGAGACCGAGACATTCAAGGAATCTTATTACTATGAAACTGATTCCAATGAGTATGAATGGTATTCCCTACCCTCCACTACTTTTATGGACCTTGATAAACTGTTTGGAGAACTTGATGAGTCTCCCCTTGAAGAAACATTCAATCAAATGCTTACAATTGGTTCCCTGTAAAACCCGCCAAGTCCCCATCCAAGGGTCTCTTTGAAAAGAGAAGAATGGATCAAACACTTATGGGAAACCATTGATTTTTCCTCTTGGGAACCTGATGACTCTACCTCCATATTTACTCTATCTACCTATACCGTGACCCTTAACAATACCGATGATGGCTTAACACTTGTCTACCCTCAACTTATAGATTTGGATCAACAAGAACCACCAAGTCTAGACACATTCGAGAACAATGAAGCAATCGTTGAGTTCTTAGGACTTCGTGAAGGAATTCCAAGTGGGGATCATAAGGTTGGATTTTTCATAGAACTCAATTATGCGGCATACTTTGGTGGGGTCGTCATGTCCTCTAGTCACAAAAGTGAAAATGAAAAAAAGTAAAAATAAAGATAATAGGTCTTCAGGTGAAAATTGAATGATGTCTATTGACCATGAAAAAGTAAAAATAAAGGACGTATCTGACGGTGAAAACCTCTATAAGGCACCTGAGGATGGAGGAGTGGATAGTCTCCCTATAGACCGAGAAGGATCACCATTGCTCATAGAAGAAACAAATAAGTGAACATTGGTACACAAGACATTCTAGAATCATATAGTTGGCAACATCTTTGATCACCAAGGAAAAACCTGAGTTTACAACATTCTTTTCAGAAACACAAGTTAATTTTGCATGGTCATATGCTGATATGCCTGGATTGGATCCCAAACTTGTTATGCATCACTTACCACTAATACCAAATGCCAAACCATATAAAAAAAAGCCATCTTATCCTCTAGTCACAAAAGTGAAAATGAAAAAAGTAAAAAATAAAAATAATAGGTATTCATGTGAAAACTAAATGGCGTCTGCTGACCGCAAAAAAGTAAAAATAAAGGACGTATCCGGAGATGAAAACCTCTCTGAGGCACCTGAGGATGGAGGACTGGATAGTATCCCTATAGATCAAGATGGATCACCATTAATCATATAAGAAATAGAAGAAGTGAACATTGGTACACAAGACAATTCTAGAATCATACAGTTAGTAGCATCTCTGACTACCAAGGAAAAACTTGAGTTACAAAATTCTTTTCAGAAAGACAAGTTAATTTTGCATGGTCATATGCTAATATTCCTAGATTGGATCTAAAACTTGTTATGCATCACTTACCATTGATACCAAATGCCAAACCATATAAACAAAAGCTAAGAAAAATGCACCTACAGATCACACTATTGGTCAAGGTAGAATTAAAGAAACTCTTGGACATTGGGTTCATTCACTCTATTGATTACATAGATTGGATATCAAACCTTGTTCTTGTCACCAAACCAAATGGTCAAATAAGAGTATGCACATATTTCAGAGATCTCAACAAAGCTTGTCCTAAAGATGATTTTCCTTTGCTAAACATTGACATCATAGTAGACCTTAATGATGGATATGAAATGATATCACTTATGGATGGATTCTTGAGTTATAATCAGATAAGAATTTCTCCTAAAGATCAACCTAAGACAACTTTCACATGCACTTTGGGGAACTTTCTGTTGGAATGTCATGCCATTTTGGCTTTAAAATGTTGGAGCTACATATTAGAGAGCCATGACTACTATTTTGCATGATTATATGCACGTACTTATGGAAGATTATGTTGATGAAATTCTCTCAAAATCTCTAGAATGAAGTGGTCACCTAGAAGTCTTGGATAAGATATTCACCCAAATTGAAAAGTATAAACTTAGGCTAAATCCAAAAAAGTGTGTTTTCGAGGTCCAATCAGGAAAACTCCTAGGATATATTGTCTCTCATAGAGGAATAGAAATTGATCCTGCCAAAGTAAAAGCTATCTTGGACATGCCACTAAGTACCAACATCAGTCAGTTAAGGACCTTACAAGGAAGATTATAATCAATTTGTAGATTCATTGCTTAGCTAGCAGATTAAATCCATCCATTTCAACATTTGTTAAGAAAAGGCATTCCCTTCAATTGGACAAAGAAGTGTCAAGAAGCATTTGATCAAATTAAGAATTATCTATTGACTCCACCAGTTCTTATGCCTCTAATTGATGGAAGACATTTGATATTATATGTAACAATAATTACATTAGCACTGGGGGAATTATTATCACAAAATGGCAATGATGGCAAAGAACGAGCAATTTATTATATCAGTCACACCTTAGTTGGATGAGTTGAATTATAGCCCTTTTAAATGAGCATGTGTAGTAGTTGTATTTGCAACACAAAAATTTAGACATTACATGTTGAATCATAAGAAAAAATTAATTGCCAAAATTGAATCTTTGAAATATCTCCTCAGCAAAGCATCTCTGATAGGAAGACTGGCTAAGTGGGTTATGATCCTAAGTGAGAATGACATTGAGTACATTGACCAAAAAACAATAAAAGGACAAGTGATAGCTGATCAACTCATAGATACATCAATAAATGTAGATCATTCTTTGATATATGATTTCCCATATGAATCAATCTTTGTCATAAAAACCCCAACAACATGGAAACTGTACTTTGATGGGTCTTAGACAAGTCACGGTTTAGGAGTTGGAATTTTGTTTATCACACCTCAAGGAGATTCCATTCCCAAGTCATTTTGAATAGCATTTTCATGCACTAATAACATAGTTGAGTACGAAGCATTATTAACAAGACTCTGAATGGCAATAAAATGGAAAATCAAGGATCTTTAAGTCTATGGAGATTCCTAGTTAGTGATTAAGCAAGTTAATGATGATTATGACACCAAGGATGAAAAGTTGATGCCTTAAAAGCATATGGTTGATAGTTTCAGACTATACTTTGATTTCATCACCTTCGAGCAAATATCGAGAATCGAGAACAAAGCATCTGACGCAATGGCTACAATTGGATCTCACTTGGACATTACCAATAACACATCGCAACATGAGTTCTTAGTAGAAAAACTATTGATCCCTACGTTCGATGTCCCCAAAATCAAACCTGTGCGTGAACTCATTGGTCTTGAATCTCCTTGGTACAAAGACATTTACAATTATTTGCATGACCAAATCATCCCTCTTGACTTGTCCTCCAGCAAACGTAAAACCTTTATCAAACAAGCCTCTAAATATGCCATCATCAGAGATACCTATTACTGTCACAATCTAGATAGCACCCTCCTCCGATGTCTTGACTCAAATGAAGCACAAGTGGCCTTAGAAGAGGTACATCACGGTATATGTGGAGCTCACTCTGCTGGCCCAACCCTAGCTAAAAATCTCATGAGGATGGGATAGTATTGGCCTACAATGGAACGTGATGCCTATCACTTTGTGAAGAAATGTCACTAGTGTCAGATTCATGGAGATCTTATACATGTGCCAGAACAAGAACTATAACCGCTTACATCACCATGGCCATTTTCTCAATGGGGACTCGACCTCGTAGGAAAGATCCATCACATCTCTGCTAATGGACTTAAGTTTATCCTTGTTGCTATTGAATACTTTACAAAATGGATCAAATCCATCCTAATGACCTACATTATTGGAAAGCAAATAGCCAAGTTCATCTTGAATTACATTATATGCCACTCTGGTATCCCACAGTCCATCATTACAAACAATGGTCGTCCTTTCAAGAATTAAGATGTCTATGAACTTTATGAAAATTTTCATATCCAACACCACTTTACTACCCTATATTACCCCCAGGGTAATGGCCAAGCTGAAGCATCTAATAATACTATCCTAAAAATCTTAAAGAAGACTATCAATGACACTGGCCATGACTAGCACCTCCAACTCAATCCTGCTTTATGGGCCTACCATACCAGTGTTCACGCCCTTACACGAGCCACTCTATATTCCCTTGTCTTCGGGTCTAAATCCATACTTCCTATTGAGGTCAAGTTACCATCCCTACGAGTATCTATGCAAGGTTTGATTGATCAAGAAGAATGTAGTGTATCCCATCTACATGAGCTAGAGTTACTAGATGAAAAGAGACAGAATTCTTTGACACATTTGCAAGCATATCAGAATCACCTTTGATGTAGTTACAATAAGAAGGTCTGACCTAGAAGTTTTGACATTGGTGACTTAGTCCTGAAAGAAAATCCAAAGAGTCAAGTAGATCGAGAAAAGCTCAAAAAGTTTGAACCTAATTGGTTGGGCCCTTATATCACCACAACAACATATGGATCTGGTGCTTATTGGCTCTCTACTCCTAAAGGTGAACTGTTGTTTGAACCCATCAACAACATGCACCTTCACAAGTACTACACTTAATTCTCAGAGTATCCCTTTAAAAAGTCAAAAAATAAAAAAATAGTCACCCTGATGAAAACTTGGAAAACAGGCGTCTTGGTGACAATAAAAAAAATGGAAAAAAAAAATAGTAAAGAGAAATAATTCATCCAAAAGTGAAAACTGCTTCAGTGGCGCTTTGGATAAGTACCATGATGAAAACTTGGCAAACAGGTGCCATGTGTAGTCAGTCTATGCTCCTTCATCTACTATCACTCTACCTAGTCTTCCATCCTTCGCTCATCCATTCACACATATTCTTCATCCATAATAAAGCTTCATCATCCTTATCATGGCCTAAGAACCATTGACATTTAATCTCGTTCACTTTCATGACCATCCTTTGATCCCCTCACGTGTAATAAGTTGATCCTATACCTGACTGGGGTAAGTCTTCATGGGAAATAACACATGGTATCAACCTTTTAAAACATCAAAAATCCAAAAAAAATATAAAACTTCAAAAATCCAAAAAATTTATAAAACTTCAAAAAATCCAAAAAAATTATAAAACTTCAAAAATCCAAAAAATATAAAACTTCAAAATAAAAAAAATATAAAACTTCAAAAATAAAAAAAAATCATAAAAAAATCATAAAACATAAAAAATTCCCAAAAAATCATTGAACATCAAAATCCCAAAAATCATAAAAACCTTCAAAATCGAAAAAAGTCAGCAAAGAATCAAAACTTCAAAAAATAGAGTCTGAGTCTAAGTCTGAGCCAATTTGTGTTAGTAGGGTTGAACTACATTGTCTCTCCGCATTTGCTATGTAGGCAAGGCTCATCTTCAATGGGCCCCCGAGACATTAGGTTAGTCCAAATAAAATCATGACTCAATCTTTTTTCATATAAAAAAAAGTCAAGTCATGTTGAACTACAAGGTCTTTGCGTGTACAATGTAGACAAGGCCATCAATCGATGAGCCCTCGAGGCCTTAGGTCATTCCTTTAGGGTTTGGAAAGTCTCATCGTGTTCTTTGTCCGCAAGCAATCATCATTTGAACAAAATCATGAATCAACAAACAAACATAACCAACAAATCTTCAATCTTCAATCAGTCATTGGTCTTGTATTAGAATGGGGCATTATGTCATTTGTCTCATTCATATTATCTCTTGTCTTTTATCAAGATTCATCCTTCCTGAGATTAGACTTTGTCTTTGGTCAATCTTGTCATTCACCTTAAGCAGGATGTGTCTTTCTTGCAGTTAGGTGCCTTATTAACAATGGTCAATCAGTCAACTTTATCAAATGTACTACTTGCCTCCAATAGGATATGTCTTTCCTGAGATTAGGCGTCGTCACATCGATCATTCATATCAATCACACATTATCAAATCAATCAATCCTATCATCTTGGTCAACTAATCTTGCCTTATACAAGACGTGTCTTTCTTGAAACCAGGCGCAATCAATCAAATCAATTGGTCAAACCTTTTTCAACTTATCAATCAAATTTGGTCATCTTGGTCAAACCTAATCAATCATATCAAGCAATCTTATCAACATTATTGGCAAACACAATCTCTCTGACAAAAACTTTGTTGGTATGAGTTTGTCTTATCTTTTTTTATTGATTTAAGGTCATGTTACTAGTTACCTCGAGGATGTCCTATTAAGGTATTTAGAGGGACGATGATGGATTGTGACCTATTTTCTTTGATTGTTGTATGTGCTTTATCTTGGCAAAAATGCTGGGATTATTGGGTCCTTAGTATGAGCCAGGGCATTCCTTGTCTTTTAGCTTTGTCTTTTGACTACTTGTCTCTCACAAATGGTCACCTTGCACACCTTTGTCTATGTCATACCATGGTGTTTGTGCTCCATTTGCAACAATTTTGATGCCCGGTGATGATAAATATAAAAGCATGAAAGTTGGTCCCTTGTCATTTCCTATCTAACATTCCATCTTCCCTTGTCTTTCTCCATGCTAACATCCATCTCTTCTGCGCTAACATTTCTTCTGTCTACATCTTGACAAAGTCTTGTGACACAAAAAAATATCTTTCATACACAATCATGTTAGGAAACCTCATAGAAAGCATTATCACCATAGACAACATTATCATATTAAGCCACGTGCATTTACATTAGAAAATACAAAAAAACATAGAAATCATCCATATAGAATTAATATTTTATCACATTATATCAACTCATGGCATTGCATCATAGATCGTTTCCATCCATTACATTGCATATCATTACATTTCACATCACATTGCATTACATTATGATAGATTTTACATTACATCACATTTCATCTACATCGCATCACATTAGTAACATTATGATACATCACATTATTCCATTACATTAACATTAATTGCATTTACATATTACATCACATTCACAACATTAGGTCATTCTTACTGCATTCATTATTCATACATATCGTAAAGGTGTGGACATTCATAATCATAAATGCATCATATCATCACATTGCATAAAGGCATAAAACATTCATAAGATAATCATGGGTGTGTAATCATAAAGCATATTAAACCATCACATGATCATATAGAATGAATTAATAGACATCATAGAAGCATGAACATCCATACCATAACATCATCATAAACATAAAAGCATAGTCACATAACAATGCATATCATAAATTACCGACAAAAATCATATCATATATTGTTTAAAATATGTGTCATGGGTACAATGTCAAGACGTGTTGTGATCATAAAAAATGGAGCTCATAAGCTCAATAATAAAAAATATAGTGTCCATATAACATATTTTTCAAAGGTGCTCTATCTTGAACTACCTTGATCCCTTGTCCTCCCAACGTGATGACTCTCTAGCCCTGTGCTCTGAAGTGGATGGCCTGTCATAAGGTGTGGCCCATCTTGCATATGATGTCTCACCCTCTAACCTGCTCTAAGAGCGCATGTTATGTGTCTTGCTATGGGTCCTACCCCATGAACCACTCTCAATCTCTGAAAATGTGGGTTCCCTCTTCTCCAGTGGTACCACTCTCTCGTACAAATCCCTATAATATTGCATACCTCTACTGGCCCTGGCATACTCCCACGTGACATCGACCACAGATCCACTACATGTAGTTGTAAACTCAAGCATACACTAATCTACCTGCTACTAGCTAATGACAGCTAGGTCCCTCTTAGTATGCAAGGCATCCCTCTCAACCTTAAGGTCATCCCTCTTTGTTGTCACTGTCCTAACCTTTGCCTCCAAGGCCTGTACACGAGCCTGCAGGGTGGCTATCCTCTGCTCTAAGTTGCCCTCCTCTGATCCATCTCGACCCTCCTCCAGTCCCTCATCCTCGTCCATCCCTAGGATAATCCTCTCTTGGAAGACTCTCTCTGTATTTTCCATCTCAACCTTCTCTCCATGCTCCTCCTGTCTCTCCTCTCCATGCTCCTCAACCTCCATCGCCTCTACCTCCAGAGCAAGATCTCAGCATGCTGCTTTCCCTCCCCTATCGCCACCTTTGTTGCTACCCTCACCTCTGGCTCATCCTCCTCCATCTGCTCCTCTCGGATCAATGGTAATTGTCCCACTGCCCATCATCCTCTATCTCTCCTCCTCTATTAGTCTCCTCCCTGTCCTCCTCCATCTCCTCTCCCTCCGCTCCTCCATCCCCTGTCTCCTCTCCGGTCTCTCAGGCCCCTACCTCTGCGCTCTATGAGTGTTGGCTGCTATGGATCTGTAAGTGGTAGTGGCTGATGGATCAACCACCAGACATCATACTTTGGTGTGGTCCCTGCATCTGCATCGCCTCCTCTCCACCCCCAATCTAATCATTGTAGGATATCAATCTCCTACTCAGGTGTGGTGACAATAATTTGTAGCCCCCATGGATGAACCTCTTGGGAGGACCGTGCAAACTTAGTTGTGCCCACGGGAACACCTTATCTCTCCCTAAACTATTATCTGGCCCACTCTGGAAGATACATCTCTATAATGTGCTAGCTCTACACTCTCCGCCCGATAAGATATCTTGATTGATGACACCATGGCAAGTGATCATCCTCATCGATCCACAAATCACAAGCTCTATATGGTCTCTAGATGAAGATGTCCAATGTGTCCAGTCTATGCCTCCAATAGCCTATATCACCCACACGTGTCTGTGATAGTGCTCCTTGATATAGATACACATATGGAGAACTTGCACCAAACTAATGAACCACCAGTGGACGAACACTGCTATATGCTCCCAGGCCCATATCATCAACAATGTGACCCCACAGCTCAAGCTCTATCCCCCTCTATATGCAATATCATGTAACTCGAAATAAAGCATACCCAATAATCATGGTCCCCATGTGTACATTATACCATCTTGAACCATCCCCCTGAGCATCTCTCCCTAGCCTACTAGGAAACCATGACCACGACGATCAAGAATCATCATGCCTGCTATCAGTGTACACAAAACATAGTCATACCGGTCATACCTCTCTACCAGGGTCTCCATCTGATCTCATATTCCTAGATCTCGAGCTTTGCATCATCATCATAGTCATAATACTCATAGAGTGCCTGCAATCTTTGAGTGGGGTCATAGCATACCCGCTCACCACAAATCAGAAGTCGTAATATCCTGTAGACATCCTCAAGGGTGACTATCGCCTCCCCCATCAGCAAATGGAAGCTGCTAGTCTTGAAGTTCCATCACTCCACCAACGCTGTCAGCATGCCCCTGTTTTCCCTAATAATGGGCATATAAGTGGCATAAAATAACCCAAGACCTAGCAATGCATATTTCTCCACATCATCTAGTTGGTCCCGTAGTTAAAAAAAACCTCTGGTCGCGACTCCCATGTATAGATATGATGTAGACACACCTAAAATTATCAAGCAAGCCATCATATCAATCTATAATATTTAGTTGAACTATCAGACCTAAGTTGACCAAGTCAAAATATCCTATTATGGGGAAATTTTTTAACCAAGCAATTGTGTCTCTATTTTTTCAAATGCATCACATATATTTTTCATTGGCTCGCAACTACAATTGTGCTCTCACTTGTCAAAAGCATCATTTCATACAACATTTACATCACAAAATATCGATTGCATCATTCCAAGCCACATATGTGACCCAGAAAGTCAATTGTGTTGCACAATTTGATGTGTCAACGCAACCGTCCCTACCCTAGCCCTAATCAATTGCATTGTGATGATATAATTGTGGCAAACCACTTCTCATCCGCATCACTCGTGTAAGCAATTGCGCCACATCCCATGTGACACAATTGCCTGCTAAATTATTTTCCTACCTAAATGTGCAAAAAAATAAATAAATAAAAGGCGGGTTTGTAGTACTCACCAGGGTGGGTGCTCCCTCAGGTCAATGATAGGTGTGGACGTGGTATCCTCTGTTGGCAGCATCTGGAACAGGTAACATCTTCGTAGCCAAATCACTTAGAGCTCCAAGGTTTTCTAAATTGGGAATGCACAAATGACCTTTTTACTCAATCAACATTCTATATATAGGTTGAAAATTAGGGTTTCCTCATACCTTATCTATTGGGCGCACTTTTTAATGACTTTGAACTTGAATTTTTCACCCTTAGCGACCTCAAAAATCAATTCCTGGCAAAAAAATTATCTTGGACAATTTTCCAAAAAAAATTGAATTTTTTTGAAAATTTGTAAAAAAAATTCGAGGGGGCATACCTATACCCTGCCTTCACTGGGGCATCTTTTGACTGAATTTCTTTGACACAACGCGATGAACTGCATTCTGTCAAAGAGGGGAAAAATGTCCTAATTCTGCAATTGTCATTTTTCTTGGTCTTCGTCTTTGCATAGTTAAATAATTTTAATTATTTAATTATTCTTGATCATATTCCTCTATTTATTAAATAATTCTTAAATTGTTTAATTAATTCACTTCCTAACCTTTATTCTGTCTTGATCAATTAAATAAAATTAATTGCGTCACTAATCTCCCCCTTTCTTCAATAGTTAAATAAATTACCATTTATTTTATTATTTCCTTGCCGTCATTCATCTATAGTTAAATAGTTATTATTAATTGCTTAACTATTCATTAATCTTTTAATTCTTCGATAGTTAAATGATTTTCAAAATTATTTAATTATCTCCTAATGTCTCTCTTTTATTAAAGAATTAACTCAAATTAATTATTTAATGCCTCATGCCCATTTTCCCATTTAATTAAAATTGATTCCACAAATCATTTTAATTAAATGACCATTTTCTCCCACTTGCCTTTTTCCTCAAATAAATAATTTGAATAAATTATTTATGCCTCCACTTGTCCAAAGATTCCTTCACATGAATTAACTATTTTCAATTTTTAATTTTCCATATTCTCCCTCCACCACCTCATTTTTGAATCTCGGTCGTCGTTTAACTCTGGTCTCTTCTCAATCTTGACCGTCCATTTTGTAACCTCCTTTTTCCTGTGTTGCATGCAACCTTGTCCGTCGATCTTGGAATCTTTCTAGATGATTGATCTTGTTTATCAGTTCAAATGTTTGTCTATAAGAGAAGCCTTTCTCCTCCATTTTTTCCTTAACAACCACTTATCTCCAATTTTCTTGCTTACAATTTGCAAGTATTTGCATAAGTTCTGCTGCAAATCTGAGGGAATATATGCAAAAGAGGAAATAGGAGAGACAAGAGAAGTGATTCAATTTCAATGGGGAGTGCTTTGTTTCCTTGTTTTCATTTTTCTCTTGTTTAGATTGGGTTATTAGCTTATAAATGTTGTGGTTGTCTCTATTATATAGGCTAGCTTGATTTTCCCCATCTTATATATACCTTTGATGACCTCCTTGATTGAGCTCCAAGATGCACCCTACTCTTGTTGAATTTTCTCTAAGTGTTGAATGTGGATTGCTCACAATTGCACCAACATTATCATATCCAATTTCAAGATGGAGAAATGAGAGGTTGAAGGTCCAATTTATAGAAAATTGGAGGGAGAAATGGAAGGGTAGGATTGATTAGGAATGTGATGCATGGATCAAGGGTGTGGCTCATTAGCATTTTGACAAGTGTCATGATTGAGTGTGAGGAGAAATATGGGGTGTTCTCACACATGTGTGAGCACACCTTGCTATGAGAAGTCATTAAATTTGAGGCAATGTGTAAGATAGTGGAGGTAGGTGGGATTTATCTTATTAATGAGACAAGATGAGGAGGTTGACGATGAATTTTTAAATTGGGAAATAATGGTAATGATGGGGATTAGGATAGTTAATCAATGGTTAATTAACTCAATAGGGGTAGGTGGAGTTAATAAACCATGGGTTTATTAACTTGGATGGAGTTAATAGTTGGAGAATGGGATAATGAAGGTTAGTGGGTTAATTAATGATGGATTAATTAACATAACGAGGATTAGAAGGATAAAATTATTTAATTGATTAGAAGAACTATAGTTTTAGAAAGTGATATAATTAATTAAATAAAACATTTAATTAATTATAAGAGGAAAATGGATTAATTAAAGAAATAAATGTATTTAATTAATTAAAAGGAGAGGAGTGGGTAAATTAATTAATTAAGAGGAAGTGATGTTAGATATAGGGTGACTATATTTTGCACTTTTGATGTAGCGCCTGAAGTGATATTGTGTCAAAGAAGTTTAATTTTTTTCCTTGGGTGGATTAGAAGGTGATGCCCCCTCAGGAGGGTGACCCAAAAAAAATTAGGATTTTTGTTTTGGTGAAGATCTTGAAAAAGGTGGGGTAAAATGACATGGGATAATGTAGAAGAAAAAGTTAGGAGAAGAAATAGAGAAATTAGGAGGGACAAGGAGGGAGAACTGAACATTTGATGCATCCAATATAGAATAAATTAGGGTTGGGGTGTGATTAGGGTTAAACAACCTATAAATAGGCTTTGAGAGGCCTAAAAAGTCATTTTCAACATTTGATTGGTGGTTTGGAGTTTAAGTGGTGGAGTGGAGCAATGGTGGAGATTCCTTGACATACACATCGTGCGGAGTGAGTTTGGGAGTATCAACAGCCAAAGAACACAGGCGAGCCGGTATGTAGTCTATCCCTTAGGTTTAGGCTAGGTTAGGGGGTTTAGGGTACAGGTAATTAGGGTTTGAAGTCGAGAAGGTGAAAGCGCCATTTTATGAAACTATGTTTAAGGACACGATTGAGACACCCGCATCGAAAGAAATGGCATTTGCATTTTTATGGTGCCTATGGTCGATTTTGGCACCTTGTTGAAAAACATGACGCCTACACATTTGGCACTCATGCATTTAACACACATCGTTGGGGAGATTGGGGAAAAAGAAACGACACTTGTGTAATGTGGCGCCTACATCAAAAATTGATGTGCCTAGGTGAAAATTTGTTACACCTACATAAAGGGTGCTTGGGTTCAAAATTGAGGTGCTTGCATCTAGTAAAATGATGGCTGCACCAAAAAGGAAGCATAGTTTCACAGAAACTACAAGGGTGGGTTAGTTGGGGGAGAAGTACGTAAATGGTTTGGATCAAAAGGTTGATGTTAGTGTGCGGAATGATGTAGGAGAACTTGAAGGTCCTACGGTTGTTGGAGCGGCAGATGGTGGTTATAGAGACACTTCGACAAAAATTGACGCTTGAGGATGATGACTAGCTACACCTGACAGGGTTATATTTTGTTTCATGTATTCCCTAGATCTGAGCGCACAAAGCATTGATGATAGCTTTAGTAGAGTGGTGGCATAGTGAGATGAGCAGTTTTCACTTGCCCACTGGCAAGGCTACTGTCACACTAGAGGACATGTGGTGGATTCTTCATATACTAATTTGTGGGGAGCTAGTGGTTTACCGTCTACAGGGGGCGAGAGCCGCACTACGAAGGATATTTGTATGTCAGTATTGGCCATTTAGAGGTGTTGAGATGGACCTAGATGCAGGTTTGGATGAGTGGCAAGATCTTTGCCTCTTTGTAGCTGCACTAATCATATGCACCTCAATGTCAGATAGGAGGTTGCGAGGATTTGCGATGGGCTGGACAGGAGTGATGGAGGGTATGTTTAGTGAGGGGATAATGTATGCATGGGGGGTTACTGTATTGGGGGATTTGTATAGAGAGATGCATTATGTTGTGTATAGAGGAGGGCAAAGCTTGGTTGTAGGGGTGATTCTTTTACACATATGGGCATTTGAGTTGTAATGCCCCCATTTTTGCTTGATACTTCTTGTGGTTGTTGGATTCCTGGATTCAGTTGGATTGGAGTAATAAGGGAGATAAATAATTAAATTAATTATCTATAAGGTTATTAAATAAATAAATATTATAAAGTAACCTTATATTTAATTAATTTAATAAAGTGACTTGAATAAAATATTATATCATAAAGTCGCGAAAAATAAAATAAAATAAATATTTTATCCCACATTGGCAAGAAAAGTGTGTGAGCTATTCTATGAAAAATGTAAAAGGATCTTAAGGGCTCATTTTTGGATATCTAGGAATTGAAGATTGCATTTGATGTTTATGGAGAAACCTAGGGGTTTCTACAAATTTTCTATTTTGGTCTTTGGGAACGATAACTCCCGTTGATTAGCATAACTGAGGTGGTGAAATATTCCTCCGAAGGGTTACAGCTAAGAAGAAGATACTTCAGTATTCCTATTGTACTTCAGAGGAAAAAATTTAGTGGCCCTTGGCCAAAATTTTGAAGTCTATCATAGGCAATTTTGGAGAACATCTTGCACATCAAATTTAGCTTGCTTATTACATCAATAGATATATATTTCCAGGGCATTTGTTGGTAGCAGCAGTTTGATATAATTTTTAAACTTATGTCAGCATACTTGGAGGACCACTAATTTATTCATGGAGGCTAGAAAATGCACCGATTTCTTCTTCTAGTGGGGGTGCTCTATTGGTGGGACCAAGACAGCAATATTTGATCATTGAGAGGGGTCTAAGAGACTGTAATTTGTTTAATACCTGCATTATACTTCACAAACAGGGGAAGCTCATGAAGGAGTTCGATTTGTCTTGTGCTATGATCATTTGAAAATGCTATGTGGTTGTCACTCTTCCTCCAATCTAGGCGCATCATATAGACCAGGTTCTCCTTATCTTTGCATGCATTTATAAGCATTGTAGTTTGTTGTTGTAGGTGATCTTTATATCAAACCTTTGGTATTATATTGAGCATACATTGTAAAGCCAAGAGTCTTGGCTATCTATATTGGCATTGTACTCAAATTTTCATTTAATAAAGGAGAAATAAGTTGCATGTCAATTGCTAAAAGTAATGTTCATATTGATTAGAGTAAAATTTTGCATGCCAATTGTTTGACAAAATTTCAATTGGTTGTAGATGCACATATTACATGTAGGAATCATTTATATTGCATTTGAAAAGACAAAAGGAGTTGCATTCGCATTAGTTCTTTGCTTAGATATCTTGGAAGTCATTTACAAGCATTTCAAACATATTTGAAGTCATTTCAAGCTAGCATTATCAAATTGAAACTTCTAACCAGCAAGCAAAGAGGTTGTGTGCAAAGTGTTTAACAATATTCCTTGAGGAAAACTTAGGCCAAAATTTGTAAGGAATTTCTATAGTGGTTTAAGAAGTGTAAACATTGACATTTTGGTCTATTCCCTCTCCTTTAGGTGAAAAATTCTAAAGTGTTAAAAGGTCATAGTAACCAAGATCTTTGTTTTGCATTTTGGTAACCTTTATGATATTCCTTGAAGGAAAAAAATTTAGATTAGAAGTAGCAAGGGATATTACAGTGGTATTAGAGCTTTGATCCTGCCATCCTGGAGGGTTAAAAAGCTTTTCATGCAACCACCAGAAGTGGTTCCTCATAGATATTATACCCATCAAAAGGCAGTAAAACAAAGAAACTAGATTGCAGATGCTTTTTCAGAGGATTTGAGGTAGTTAGGTAAAACAGTTGAAATAGTTGAAAACATGTCAGATAGTGATAGGCGGACTATGAATGAAAAGGAAGCTAAAATGGAGAAGAAATTTGATGGAATGATTGATATGTTGTCACACTTGCTTTCAAGAATGGATCAACAAGCTGCTCAGAATCAACATCAAAATCAAAATAATCAAATAGGGGGAAACAGTGGTGTTAATGGGAGTAATGGCAACAATACAGAGGTCAATAGAATAACAAACAATAAAGGATTAGCCTCTAGACCTCTTTTCCTACTTTCACTCCAAGGGAAGAACAACCAAAAGTGGAGGCCGCAGTATCTTTTGGAGATGAAGCAAGATAGGCTTACATGGAATATTCTACCTTACCTCCTGACCTTAGAGACCAATGGACATTTGATCAATTCATGAATCAGAGGAATAGGAGAAATGATCACCGTCCTCCTACCATTCCAAGAACTGACTATCAACAAGCTCTTGGAAAGGTGACTTTGGCCCATTTTGATGGGAGTGATAAGTGTACAACCAGGTCATGGGTGCAAAAACTAGATAACTACCTTTCATTGAGACCGATGCCTAAAGAGGATGCTATCAAATTTTCTACACTACACTTGGAGGGAGTTGTTCAGGAATGGTGGTATCATGGTTTGGTCACTCTTGGCCATAATCTTATTCACACATATGAGGAATTCACCAACAGGTTGATAGGAAGATTTGATTCTAAGGATCCTGAGGTGAGATTTCGAGAATTGGCACAATTGAAGCAACATGGAACTCTGGAAGCATATCTTGTTGATTTTCAAAGATTGTCAGTAATGGTGCCTAATATCACTTAAATGAGTTTGGTAGTCTTGTTTACAAAAGGATTGATGGAGCCATTGAAGGGTTGGATAAAATCCTTTGATCCCCCTTCACTTCAGGAGGCTATGAAGAAGGCTAGGAGTATGGAGTTTGTAGCCCCAAAAAAGCAAGAGCTCACATAAGGATGTTCCTTCAACCAAAAATGAGACTCCTCAACAATCTGATAAGAAAAAGAAATCAGCTATAACGGAAGATGAGGAGTCACATGAGGAGTTGAGGAAAAATAAATTGTGCTATTGGTGCAAGGAACCATATAACAAGGATCATGATTTCCCTTTGAGACCTAAGGGAAAGGAAAATTGTATTATGTGGGCATTTTATGAAGATTCTGATTCTGAAGATACAGATCACCAAGTAGATACAGGGGTTGATCAGAATGAGAAGGCATTTGCTGATGGGAATCTAGCTCCTTTGGCATTTCTTGCTAATGTACAAGATGAGACTACATTCAAATTCAGAGGATTAGTTGGGGGACATCGTTGCATTGCCATGCTTGATATGGGAGCAATACATAACTTTATTAATGAGGGTTTTGTGGCTAGATGTAGACTTCGGGCCGAAGATTTTTAGGGATTCAGAGTTAGAGTTGTTGATGGATATACCCTCACTTGTACTAGACAGGTTAATAATCTCACCTTATTGATGAACGGGTGTGAGTTACATACTAATTTATATATGGTCAACATGGGTGAGATGGACATAGTATTGGGAATGAAATGGCTCTAGGACTTAGGAGAAATTACCCTCAATGTACCTAAGATGGAGATGAAATTTGAGGTTGATGGCAGGAAATATATGTTGAGGGGAATTACAAATGGGAGCTTGCATTCAATCTCTTTTTGTGGGAGCATGGAAAAAAAGAGAAAGGAGATGGTTCAGGAGGAGCATGAGATGATCTACAATCCATTGTTTGAGATAGATGCTACATGGTCATATGATAATCCACTCTTTGATTTGGATATTGATCGCTCACTTGATTCCAGTCTTGAGATGAGCATTGGTTGTAGTGTTTGTGATCCTTCTAGTGCATCAGGATTGCAAATAGGACTCATAAAAGAGATTTATGAGGTGTACATAGTGAGGAGTGGGTACACCTTTACTTTTTATCCTCATGTACATGAATTATTTCGGATGCACAGTTTAATGGCGTATGTGATGGACAGTTTGTGTGATAGCTTACCATGCACGCAAACTGGAAGCAAATATGGGTAGACTTTTGAGTAGCTTCCGTTTGAGACTCATACTCCTATGACACATGTTGGTGAGATTTAATTGATTTAGTTGGTTCAGTTACTTGTGTTGGTGGTGTTACAGGAGATGTTTGCTGATAGCATGAAAATTATGCAAATCTTTTTGTGGGATCCTGGTGGGGAAGTTTTTCTTGTAGCTGTGAATTGCTTGGGGACAAGCAATTTCAAGGAGGGTGGACTGTAATGTCCCTATTTTTGCTTGATATTGCTTGTGGTTGTTAGATTCTTGGATTCAGTTGGATTGGATTAATAAGGGAGATAAATAATTAAATTAATTATTTTTAAGGTTATTAAATAAATAAATATTATAAAGTAACCTTATATTTAATTAATTTAATAAAGTGACTTAAATAAAATGTTATATCATAAAGTCACGAAAATAAAATAAAATATATCTTTTATCCCACATTGGCAAGAAAAGTGTGTGAGCTCTTCCAGGAAAAATATAAAAGGATCTTAAGGGCTTATTTTTGGATATCTAGGAATTGAAGATTGCATTTGATGTTTGTGGAGAAAACTAGGGGTTTCTACAGATTTTCTACTTTGGTCTTTGGGAACGATAACTCCCATTGATTAGCATAACTGAGGTGGTGAAATATTTCTCTGAAGGGTTACAGTTGAGAGGAAGATACTTTAGTCTTCCTATTGTGTTTCAGAGGAAAAAATTTAGTGGCCCTTGGCCAAAATTTTGAAGTCTATCATAGGCGATTTTGGAGAACATCTTGCATATCAAATTTAGCTTGCTTATTGCATATATAGATATATGTTTCTAGGGAATTTGGTGGTAGAAATAGTTTGATATAATTTTCAAACTTATGTCAGCATACTTGGAGGACCATGAATTTATTCATGGAGGATAGAAAATGCATCGATTTCTTCTTCTAGTGGGAGTGCTCTATTGGTGGGACCAAGACAACAATATTTGATCATTGAGAGGGGTCTCAGAGACTGTAATTTGTTTAATATCTGCAATATACTTCAGAAAAAAGGGGCAGCTCATGAAGGAGTTCAATTTGGCTTGTGGTGGGATCATTTGACAATGCTATGTGGTTGTCACTCTTCCTCCAATCTAGGCGCATCATATAGACCAGGTTCTCCTTATCTTTGCATGCATTTATAAGCATTGTAGTTTGTTGTTGTAGGTGATCTTTATAGTAGACCTTTGGTATTATATTGAGCATACATTTTAAAGCCAAGAGTCTTGGCTATCTATATTGGCATTGTACTCAAATTGTCATTTAATAAAGGAGAAATAAGTTGCATGTCAATTGCTAAAAGTAATGTTCATATTGATTAGAGTAATAGTTTGCATGCCAATTGTTTGAAAAAATGTCAATTGGTTGTAGATGCACATATTACATGTAGGAATCATTTATATTGCATTTGAAAAGACAGAAGGAGTTGCATTTGCATTAGTTCTTTGCTTAGATATCTTGGAAGTCATTTGCAAGCATTTCAAACATATTTGAAGTCATTTGAAGCTAGCATTATCAAACTGAAACTTTTGAACAACAAACAAAGAGGTTGTGTGCAAAGTATTTGACAATATTCCTTAAGGAAAACTTAGGCAAGAATTTGTAAGTAATTTCTATAGTGGTTTAAGAAGTGTAAACATTGACATTTTGGTCTATTCCCTCTCCTTTAGGTGAAAAATCATAGTGTTAGAAGGTCATAGTAACCAAGATCTTTGTTTTTCATTTTGGAAACCCTTATGATATTCCTTGAAGGAAAAAATTTAGATCAGAAGTAGCAAGGGATATTACATGAGCGCATTGTCATATTGCATCATATTTGTGACAGATGATGAGGGCTAGATATGCCTTATGTTTTCATGTATGCGAGATTCCGACATCAATGACATTTGGGTGAGTTAGATCATTGGCGTAGGGTCATTGATGAGATGGATTCCTTCATCTAGCGATCATTTATTGAATGTGAGGACTAGGAGGATGATCATTTCTATATGCCATACATCTAGAGAGTGCACTATTTGATAGGGTGGACTTCAACTATAATTGAGAGGTATCTTCCTATACGGGTATTACAGTAGTTTGGACAATGATAGGGAGTTTGCTAGGTTGAGGTATTTTTTGGATGAGTGGCCCATGAGAGGCATTAGTGGGGTGGCTTCATTGAGTATGATACAACCTACCAGATCTAGATGGATTCACCAACAGTGGATTGGGATCTGAGGCCAGGAGTCACAAATGCAGGCACTACATGAGAGTATGATGCCTGGTGGGATAGTCACAGGTCCATTTAGCTTACCATGCCCCATGATTAGTTAGTTGTAGCAAAGGGTAGTGATGATGAGAGCAACAATAGGGGTCAGATGACAATAACATCTCTGATGATGATGGCAGTGATAGTGATGGGAGTGATGATGGGAGTGATGATGATGACAATGGTGATGATGATGGGGATCAGGGTGTTGGAGAGGATATTGGAGGAGGTGGAGAGGAGAAAGGTCACTGCGTGCAGCAAAGGGATGCAAATTTATAGGCTCAACTTGATGTTATGGAATTAGAGAGAGACTGGCTCCAATAGGAGCATGATTAGGCTCGACAAGATCATTTGCAAGTGGTGGGTGAGAGAGATATGACACAGGTTGATGTGGTCCATTTATAGGTATAGGTGGATGAGCAGGTTGTTGTAGTGAGTGCAGAGAGGGATGCAGCTAGGGCAATTATAGATGCATTAGCAAGTGAGAGGGATTTATCCATAATAGAGGTGGTGACTTTAAGGGGTGAGAGGGATGCGGCTAGGGCAGAAGCGGCTAGATTACATGCACTGATAGATGGAGGGGTTGGTGGTGGAGGAGGGGATGGTGGGCAGTTGGAAGTGATCATGACATAGTGAGATCAGTTGTGGAGGGAGGTGGATAGAATTCAGAGAGAGCGGGATGTAGCCCGTGATATGGTGGGTGAGGGTGGACTAGCTGTTGGATTTGTAGAGTATGATTAGGCTACCCGAGAGGCAAAGCGGTGGAGGCGGGCATATGAGGAGGCAGTGCCACCAAATTAAAGGATTTCTAGTGTTATAGTTAGTAGCATATCACACAGGCCAACTCATTCAGAGTTGTCAGTTACTATGGGTACACCACCACTACCACAAAGGGATCCACCATAGAGATCACTTGATAGATAGTTAGATGTGGAGAGCACATGATAGTGCATGTTGACGATGACTTTTTGGATTTTTCACCAAGATGGGTTTGACTTTTTGTATACATAAGATATTGTTACACATGTTATATTATGATAATATATTTTGATATATATGATGGATTTGGTCCTATATGGTTTATGTGGATGTTGTTATATATGGTTTTTTATTATGTAATGTGGATTAATTATGCATGTGATATGATTTATGCTTATAGATAGTGTATGATTATTATGTTAGGTATGATTATGCTAGATGTTGTTTATGGATCATGATGATGTGTATTTATCTATTATTTATGATAATAATATAATGGATTATATGTGGATGTTATGATGTTTATTATGATATGCATGGGATATGATGGATGTATGCAATTGATAACATTTGAAGCATTTACTCAAACTTTGTGATGCAGGTTTGACAGTGAAGGACTTGTGTGTTCATTAGGTTGGTTATGTTTTACAATGTAACCAAGTTGGGCTTCTAATCTACCTATGAAATTTCCAATTCCAATCAAGGGCAGCTCAAAGGACTTGGACCAATTGATGAGGACTTTAAGAAACCTCCTACACTTTAGGCTCTGCAAGACCTGGGAGGGTAATCCCTTAATGTGTTTACAACCTTTGCACCATTATCATAAACAACATTAACAATAGCAGATAATCTCACTTAATAGCTCAACATGATAGGATAATATCGAATAGAATCGGTTGTTCATCGATAATATCAACTACCTGGAGCATGAGATAACTAGACACAATCCATAGTATAAGATAGTCATTGATTTTCAATTTGTAGCAAGCTCTAGGCAAAGACAAAGAAATACTGAATCATATGAGTAATTACAACTTAGACTAGTGCCATATATCCATTGGGCAGGAGTCAAATTCATAAGCATCTAAAGGCATATGATAGATTTAACACATAACATATGAAATCCTTGACAATATTGCATTAAAATCTCATCAATATGTATCCTAACTCAATACTACTTATCAAATCCTTATACAGTACATATCCGCCTATAATCCCATTCAAGCATTTTAATTAACTCCTTGAATTAAAGCTAAAATAGAATCATACACACCACAACAGTGAGATGGATAAAACAACCCTTAGTTATTTTATTCAAAGCTCATATATGCATGTACAATGGAGAGACATGAGCTTGAATTTTTCATTTCAACTCAAATGCTAGTACTATTATACAACATTAAATCCCCATGAACTCAAAACCTATTACAGAATGACTCAAAACCCAAATTGCATTTTTCTCTAAAACCATCAGACTTTACAAGTTGCTCTACAACTTTACCTAGACTCGACAAAAAGTTATCTAACTTGCTACCCCGTACTTCTGGCCTTGAAATCCTTCTTATAGAAATTTAAGGAGCAAACAAGCATCAGGCCAGAAAGTACACATGTCACCAGCCCATTGGCACACCTAGAAAAGTTGATGCATCAATAAAAGACCACTAGAAACCCGCGCCAAAAATACCATTAAAGAAAAACTGGAAACTACTGCAACCACAACATCTGATTTATTGATTAAATCATGCCAGTAAGCATCTCATCCACCATTAAAGCTCACCCGCGCACTACACAAACGACTCCAACCATATTTGATGCAGACTTAAATTCTAGCCATTGATCCTTTAGTTGAATCAAATCATCGAATGGTCATCTTCAAACAAGCTGACACAGTCACGAACGTGGCAAACAAGGGGCCCATCATACCATACGCTACCAAGGAAGTCCACGTGGCGATTTCTTGTGATATCGCAATCAGTAAAGATCCTGCAACTTTGAATCACGCAATGGCGGACAACCATTGATCTTAATCATTAGTGATCTTGTTCCTTCAAAACAATCGCCATCCTTATCATTAACCATCGAGCAAATTTCCCACCACTATTATAACATCTCTATCAATTTGAAGCGCGTGCATCTCACAAGCACTTTAGTAACCCACAACATAACATATTAAAACTGGGTTAAAGTATTTCATTGTTCCTTCGGCTCCTCCAGATGAGACACGTGGCGGTCACCCGCGATATCGTGATCGGTAAAAACCTTGCAACTTTCGATCACATGATGGCGGGCGACCATTGATCAAACAGTAGTTGATCAATGGTTGCGTGAATTTCATCCTTGTCGGCCTCTTCAAATAGGACACGTGGCACCTACCCGCGATAGCGCGATCACCCAAAGCAGTGTGGTGGGTTCATCGTGGGATGGCGGGGAATGACTAGGATGTGGTTGGATTCAACTTCTAATCTCCACCGTAGATCTTCTTTGACCTATTTTGTTTCCCTAATTTCTCTGTTTGGCGCTTGCTCATTTAATGAATTCCCCTTGCCTGCCTTTACTCACCCGATGCATTTATTCCATATTTTAACCTCTTAAATATTTTGCCCTGTGAGAATGCATCGAGCTAGCTTTAAATTATTTCAACCATTCATTTAGACTGCACTTGAATGCTTCCCTAGATAGGATGCATGGTGCCCACCCCGCGATATCACGATCAACAAAGATCTTGTAATTCCCGATCGCGCAATGGCAGGCAACCGTTGATATCTGAAGGTAATTGATCAACGGTAGCGCAAACTTCATCCTTCTGCAAAATAAAACATTTATTAAAAGGACAAGGGGACATCACTAGGCAGACGGTAAACAACGACATAAGTTGTTTTTAAAATAATGAAACACGGGGCCAACTAAGACTTAGGAAAATGAAAAAAAAAAAAACCCCGTGGAGGAAATAAAATTAAAACAAAGGGACTAAGCCTAGACAAACCGATAGGACATAAGTCATTTTAAAACCTCTCAAAAAGGAACAACGAAATAGATCCCAACTAAGGTGTAAGATAAACACAAGGGTTTTACATGTAGGCAAAGCTAAAACCCCAACCCAAGGAAAAATTTGACACCATGAAAGACCAGTGACAGAAGGCAGGGCATGAGTGAAACATAAGGAGTGAAAATTTTGAATTTCCATCAGTGGATCCAGTTGGGGACGTTCATTCCACTAGAATGAAGTGAGAATTCGGAATCTCGGGTGGAGCAAACCAAGAGGTAGAGATGAGCAAAAGGGATTGTTTGGACAAAACAACCCGAACTATGTACAAAATATATACAAAGTATACAACCCTAAACTACTGTTCATGGAAAAGAATACTTCAAGTGAAGTATAACTTCAAGAACTGTCCATGAACTGGCAGTTCAAGAATATCCCCTGTCATATCTTGGAGGAAGTACAAATCTTCACCCCACTTACCATTAATCATGAATGGACCCAACCAGATTGCATAAATTTTTCCATGTTTCCCTTTATCTTCTAGTCTGGCATTCCACATTAAAACCAAATCTCCATCTTTGAAACTCCTAGCAGTTGCCCTCTTGTCATACAAATTCTTTTCTTGCAACTACAACTTTGCATTTCTCCTTTGTGCTTCCCTCCTAGTTTCATCTAATTCTATAAGAGCTTCCACTCTCAATTGCATCTCATCATCAATTTCATTATCATACATCTGGACAAACTTATACATTTCCATTAAGTTATTTTGGGGCAACCTGGCATTTATCTCATAAACCAAGTCAAATGGGGCACAACCTGTTGCCTTCTTCACAGTTACCTTATCTCCCCAGACTGCTAATCTCAGCTTAGAATCCCAAGCCCTTTTATTCTGATCCAAGATTCTTTTAATGATCTTCATCAAGCTTTTATTGCTTGATTCTGCCTGTCCATTTCCCTCTGGGTGGTATGGTGATGAATAAGAAATTTGGATGCCATGCTTCTCACAAAATTCTATGTATTCCTCAAACCTAAAATGCATTGCATTATCTGATACAATTCTTTTTGGACACCCAAATCTAGTCAATATGTTGCTCATCAAGAAATCAATTATTACTTTACTAGTGGCTTTCTTTGTTGGAACTGCTTCCACCCACTTGGTGAAATAATCAGTGTCCACCAGTATCCATGAGTGGCCTCCACTAGATTTACATGCTATCTCTCCTACAAAATCAATACCCCACTGTTGGAATGGAGCTTGTACTATAACTGGTTTTAGAGGCAAGTTACCAGAAAACTTTAACTTACCATAGAAACGTTGACAAGTATCACATGTCTTCACTAGTTGGTGTGCATCCTTAAAAATTGTAGGCCACCAAAATCCAGCCCTCATTATCTTATGTGTAGTTGTTTTAGCCATATAATGTCCTCCAAAAACTCCACCATGCATCTCACTCAAAAGTTCTTTTGCTTGATCTTGGTCAACACACTTTAGCATGACACCTTCTCCATTTCTCCACCAAAGCTTTCCAGCTATGATAGCATATTTGATAGCATGTAACTTTAATGTCCTTTTCTCATTTTCACTTAAATTTTTAGGACATTTCATTCTTTGCAAATAATATATCCCATCTTTAGACCACTCAGAATGCTCCATATCACATATGTGTGATCTATTCTCTTCTTCTAGCAAATTTATCTGATTTGCTTCCAGATTACTTTGGGCCATAAGCTTGGCCAATCCTTGTCCTCTTACCAGTTTAGTAATTTGAACCTCAATATTGAATTCCCGGATCCTATTTATCCACCTACACCTTCTTCCTGACACTTCTTGTTGTGTGAAGATGTCCTTAACAATAGCGCTAGGCACGTAGGCAATTATAGTAGCTCCCATCAAATAAGGCCTAAAAGCCTCTACTGCTTTTACCAGTGCATATGCATGTTTTTCATTTATATCATACTTAAGTTCTGTAGCTTGTAAAGATTTGCTGAAAAAGGCTACAGGCTGTTCAAAACCTTTGCATTCTTTTGTAACAACACAACTGCAATCGTGTGGAATGAAGCAAATGAGAAAATCTGTAAAGGCTTGGAAAAATTAGGGGTTCTTAACACAGGAGCCTCCTTTATTGCTTGCTTAATGGCTTGGAAAGCTTGTATAGACTCCTCATCCCATTCAACTTTGGCTCCTTTCTTGATAATTTTGGAAATAGGGCGAACTATCTCAGCAAAATTTGTTAGAAACCTCCTTAATAAGTTTATCTGTCCAAAGAAAGATTGTATTCCTTTGAAATTTTGGGGTTGTGGAACCTTATCAATTGCAATTACCCTCTCTGGATCAATTTTTACTCCATCCTTGGAAATAATATCTCCCAATAATTTTCCCTCTAGTACTCCAAACACACATTTCTTTGGATTCAAAGAAATACCATACTCCAAAGCTCTAATGAATATCTTCTCCATATGCTCACAATGATCCTCTTCCTTTTTAGAATATGCTGAAGTCATCTTGGTAAATCACCAAAAACAAATTAATGAACTCTGAGAATGCCACATCCATGGCTCTCTGAAAAGTAGCCCCTACATTTGTTAGAACAAATGGAATTTGTACATAAACATGTGTTCCCCATGGTGTGGTGAAAGTTGTCTTAAACTGCTCAGATTCTTTGACCATAAGTTGGTTATAACCAAAAAAACCATCCATCATAGACATTAATTCACAGCCTGTCACTTGTTGCAACATGGCTTCCATATTGGGCAATGGATAATTGTCTTTTAATGAAGACACATTCAAATTTTTGAAAGCTACACATAACCTGATGTCTCCATTTTTCTTTCGTACTGGTACCAAGTTTCATACCCAGGATGAATGTTTGATTGGTTTGATGATTCCTGCATCCCTTAGTTTCCTTAATTCTTCTTGCATTTTGGGGGCTAAAGTGGGATTAATAGGCCTTTGCTTTTGTCTAAATGGCTTGGAATCATCACGCAAAGGAATCTCACGTTGGAAAAGATCCTCCCTGTATGCCTTAAGATCATCATAGGACCATGCAAACACATGCCTAAACTTACTTAATAAGTCAATTAGCATCCTTCTCACCTTTGGTGACATTTTCTTTCCAATATACACCTTCTTTGGGGATGCTTCTGTTCCAAGATTTATCTCTTCCAAGTCATCAGGGTGGGAAGTAGTGTGATTAGCCTTTGGTCTTATCTTGATTATCAAACACTCTTTCTAGTACAACTAGACCCTTGGGAATTGTGTTTGTCTTTAACTGAATGACCTCATTTCCAAATATAGTATCCTTACCATCAATATTTTCAACAAAAGCTCCAAAGTCAATTTCTTTATTTTCATATTCACCCACACAATTCAAAAATCTTAATATATCATCATCATTATAAAAAACTTGCCAAATTTTTATGTTATTAGGAACAGATGGCTTGGTTTGCACCTCAACCTTTGAAATTCCAGCATAAGACATATCATCTGGTTTTACTGCAATATTAGCTAATAAATCTGCCAAATGCATCAAAGCTCTCTAATTCATCCCAAACAACATTCCTATATTGTTTCAACCTCTTGTTCTTTGATACATATTTGGATCTAACTTGGGAGACCACAAGCTCAGAATCCCCAATTGCCTTGAGCTTCTTGATCCCATGTTTTTCATCCAATCTCAACCCCAATAACAAGGCTTCATACTCTGCCACATTATTTGTGCATTCAAATAACAGAGTGAAAGAGAATCTGAATGTCTTTCCACTTGGTGATCGTAACAAAACACCTGCACCAGACCCTTCTTTTGAACTTGCCCCGTCAAAATACATAGTCCACAAGTCATCAGATTTTGACAATTGTTTTATTTCTATATCAATCAATGCAATAGGCTTATTACAATTGCTAGAGAATTCCTCAACCCTTAACTCATCTATACCATTGTCAATAAAACATGTCATATTCTCAATGGGGCCATGCTTAATCATATGAGGTACTTTTGATTCTCTTTCAATTTTGACATCCTTACCATCAATAGAGAAAGTAGCAAATGACAAATCACATTGCATGTTACCCCCCATTGATGCACTCCATTTTCTTGACAAAAGCATTCCAAAATGAGGTGGGATATCTACAACTAACACAGTCATGACTAAATCCTTGTCAGGGTACTGAGTCAATTTATAAGGTAATGCTCTGATAGTTCCGACAACTGGCACTTCTCTTGCATCCATAGCATAACATTTACCTTGAGCAGTATCTACTATCAAGCCCAATGCCTCCATTATTTTGACTGGCATAACATTATTTGATGCCCCCAAATCTATCGTACAATTCCTTAAAGTTTTCCCATTTATATCCACACTTAAGAAAAAGGGGGTTATATTTTCAAGGCACATGTTAATAGAATTTCCTAAATATATAGGAGGAATTTGAGACACAATTCCCTCCACTTCCTTTTCTTTCTCTTTATCCTTCACTTCTTTACCACTTCCTTGTTTAGTCTTATTACCAACAACATATGTGATCAAGGCTATTGTCTTTTCTTTGTGTTCATTGATCCTCATCATTTCTAACAAAGGTATAGTTACTTGAACTTGAGAAAGCACATGAAACATATCCACAGGTGTATATTTAGGAAAATTAGACATCATACCTTCATCATTTTCTTTTCTCTTTGGCCGATTACTTCCTCCTAGGTTCTTTTGCTTTGTATCCTTTGCAGCAGGTTCAACTAACTTTGTAATCACCTTGGTCTTCACCAGTGATGAAGTCACCCCATCTTGAGGCTTTGGGGCTCCGTTCTTTTTTATCCAAACCTTATCACTCTTAACTTCTTTGAATTTTACAGCATCCTTTTTGTTGTCAACCTTAACACCTCTATTTTTATCCTTTTTCTCTTTAATAAACAAGCCAACAGGTTTACCCTGCTCACCACCCACGGTTCTATTTCACAATTGAAGTGAACTTCTCATTTGAGCAACCATTTCTTCAGTCAATCTTGCAATCTCTTCTTCTGACGGTCTCCTTAAGGACACTGAATCTTCAGCCTATTCCATATTACAAGCATTATGATCAAAATCACCTTCCTCATCAAAAAAGATATGTTGATGATACATCTCACTTCTCTACCTCTGATTATCCACATCAACTTCCTGTATTTCATCATCAGAAGAACATTCTGCCTCATCAATGTATGATCCAGCCATACAAACATCTACATCATCCTACTCATATTTCGATGTTTGATCATGAACATCCTCTTCCACTTCCTTAGCAACAAGCAACTGAGCAACACCACAATAATTTTGATCATGTGGATGTTCACACACTTCACACCATGGTCTATCTGCTACTAGATTCACTAAATGTTTCTGCAAGGGGTCTGGCGTATGCTGATCATTTTTAGGCTTTTGGCTAGGCAAGATTTGTTTTCCATCTTTCCAATTTGTATTATAAGGATAATTTGCAATATGAGTAGCCTATCATTTTTATTATAAGGTTGCCTTTCATTTCCTATACCCTTCTCTTGCTTAGCAACAGTTTGCTTTATGTCTTTCAGAGTATTGTAAACCTTTTCCCACTTTTCATCATCCTTAGGCTTTGTAGCCAAAATCTTCTCAATTTTATTCTTAGGATTTTTTAAAAGTGTAGGTTCTTCTCTCCTACCATACTTCCCAAAAGCTCTTTTGTTACTCTCAATATTTATAGTCACCCTAAATTCATCCTTCATAGTCTAAGGGTCCTTATCTTTGAGGAGATATGCCATTTTAGCATCAAAAGCATTGAAATGTGTAGTTAAACAAACATTTTCATCAAGCCTTAAAACCTAAAACAATTTATACATTGCTTTCTGAAATCTTAAATTAAACTCTGTCACAGGTTCATTCAATGACTTCTTGATGTTATTAAATTCATTTAACATAAAACTAGCATTAGTTTTATCACCATACTGCTCCTTGAAACACTTTTCAAACTCATCCTATGAACCAATATTAGCATTAGGTAGACCTCTATACCAATCCCTCGCATCATCTACCAGAGATTGTACAAACAATTTCATTACAACATCTTCATGTTCTACCTCATAATCATTTAGCATATCCATAAATGCTTTCAAGTGTTCCTCTGTTGTTACAACATTATTGCCAACAAACTTATTCATCTTCTCTCTCAAGTTAGCAAGGATGGGATTTGGGTAACTAGGGATACCATCAAAGAACAATGGCCTATACCTTTCCAATTGTATAGGTCATCGTTGAAATAATCCTTCATTCATCTGAGGATCAACACCAGACCCTAAATCTTTTGCTCTAGAACCATCCTGATTTGGATTTATAAACCTATTTGCATGAGTCTTCAGGCTAGAATTATTTATGGTGGGGTCTGGATTAGTTTTAGGACTATCCTTTAAAACATCTTGGTGACTTGATGAGGTTGTAGCTTGTGTAGCCTCATCCATGTTTGACATCTTTAGGAAACGTAATTTTCTCTTCATTTCTGCATTTGCAGCCTCAATTTATGTTCTCTCCAACTCTTCTGCCAGAGCTTCATTCTCCCTTTTAGCCTTTTCTAATGCATATTATGTTTGAAATGACACATGTGGTTGAAGATCTTGTTGAGTGGAATGAGGAGTCACCTTCTCATTTTTTTAATCCCCTCAACCTTTTGCTTCCCCTTATCCAAGATAGGCTTACTCGGTTGAGACTTAACATGATTTGAGGGTTTTGAGTCAGCAGGTTTGGGTTGGACATCAATGTGGCCTACTGGGTTTTCTTTAGACACAAGCTTGGTTCCCTTATTAGCAATCCTTTGTACAACTGGACCCTCAACACTTGGTTTAGGTTCTTCTTGGTTTAGTAGCTTCATGTTTTTCAACTATCTCATCAACCTATCCCTTTACATCACAACATTCCTCAACTCTGCTTCTCTTTTCCTCCTGAGCTCAACTTGCTTTTGGATTTCCTGTGTCAAAGAATTGATGTCTCCAAAAACATCGTCGAGGTCAGGCAAAGTCATATTAGAACTTGATGTATCACTTAGGTCTATTAGATTGACCCCTTCCAGTACATGTTCAGACAATAAAGGGTTTACATCATTTTCAGTAGGAGGAGGCACATCACTAGTGCATTCTCTGTGATGGCTTCGACTTCTACTCCTGCCTCTTCTTTTTTCAGCATATTTGACTCTAGTAGGCCCTTTATTTTGACATGTCACATCTTCTTGAACCGGTGTATTAAATAATGCATCAAAAAATCCACAACTATTTGAATCTGAACTTCTAGACACCTCTTCAAGATTTTTCAGGGATAGGATGTAAAAGCTTACTTGTAACTTGGTGTATAGGGTCCTGTGATGCGGGAGCAACATTACTAGATTCTGGTATTTTCCTTATCCAGTCCTTCATATTCATTTTGGGAAGTTCACCTTCCAATCTCTGTTCTAAGTGATTCTTCGTGAATGACCTGGTGTTCTTCATTCTTCGTACTAGTCCACAATTTTTTTCCACTTATAGTAAACCTTTTACAATAAAATGCACACTGGTGCAGAGACTTCAGAGTTGCCACCCAATTAGCTTGGGAATACCAAATACCTAAAGACACGTGATGGAGAATGAAAACCTTTGGAACCTCGTACTAACAACACACAAAAGTGCTTTACAACATAACTCTTAACGCTTATGAGAAAATAGGAGTGGACAAACCTAACACAGAATTATAGGCTCAACCTTCAAATCACAGAAATACTATGACAACTCTATGCAAAATGGACAACCGACACACTGACAAGAAATATTAAAATTAGCTCCCCAGTAGAGTCGCCATTTTGTTGGTTCCGTTTTACAATGTAACTAGGTTGGGCTTCTAATCTACCTATGAAATTGCCAATTCCAATCAAGGGCAACTCAAAGGACCTAGACCAATTGACGAGGACTTTAAGAAACCTCCTACACTTCGGGATTTGCAAGACCCGGGAGGGTAATCCCTTAATGTATTTACAACCTTTGCACCATTATCATAAACAACATTAACAATAGCAGATAATCTCACTTAATAGCTCAACATGATAGGATAATATCAAATAGAATCGGTTGTTCATCGATAATATCAACTACCTGGAGCATGAGATAACTAGACACAATCCATAGTATAATATAGTCATTGATTTGCAATTTGTAGCAAGCTCTAGGCAAAGACAAACAAATACTAAATCATATGGGTAATTACAACTTAGACCAGTGTCATATATCCATTGGGTAGGAGTCAAATTCATAAGCATCTAAAGGCATATGACAAATTTAACACATAACATATGAAATCCCTAACAATATTGCATTATAATCTCATCAATATGTATTCTAACTCAATACTACTTATCAAATCCTTATACAGTACATATCTTCCTATAATCCCATTTAAGCATTTTAATTAACTCCTTGAATTAAAGCTAAAATAGAATCATACACACCACAACAGTGAGATGGATAAAACAACCCTTAGTTATTTTATTCAAAGCTCATATATGCATGTACAATGGAGAGACATGAGCTTGAATTTTTCATTTCAACTCAAATGCTAGTACTATTATACAACATTAAATCCCCATGAACTCAAAACCAAATTGCATTTCTCTCTAAAACCATCAGACTTTACAAGTTGCTCTGTAACTTTACCTAGTGTTGGCACTCTCAAATTTTGCAAATTTGAGATGCCCATTTCAAAATTTTGCCTCTGCACTTTCTGAAGTGCACCTAAGGATCTGCCTAAATGACCTACTTTGGAGGGTCATATTTTGGAGCCCGTTGATTTTCGTGTAAAATCCCTTTGCATACACACTCATGTGTCCTATGTGAACTTGCATGTCAATTTTTAGCTTCTCACGATGAGTTTTGATTGGGTTTTGAAAAGTGAAGCTGGAGGGTTTTGTCACTGTTCAGCTGTTTGGAAACATTCAGTTATTGGCAAAGTTGCCTCCTGTCTGAGCTTGGATTTTGCAACCATTTGATCTTCAAGAGAGAATGATTGTTTCTCTATATTATCCATACCAAAATGAGCTCACATGTCATTTTTCAGGGCCTCACAAGTTGATTTACTATTTTTAGCAGATCGAAACCAAATGGAATTTCTTTAGTTTTGCACTGAAACCTTTTTGGGAGGCCAACTTCAGGTGTCAGTAACTTTTGATGGGTGATGTTTCAAGCTAATCCGTTCTGCACACATGCTCAGTGTACCAAAGTGATCCACTGTGTCCAGTGGCAGCTCGCCAGGAGTTGATTTGATATTTTAGCAATGAGGTGATCTCTTGAGTTTTAACTGGTTCTAAACAACTACATTTGCAGAAAGGTCTGAGAGGGAAACTTTGCCAATAAATATCTTTCACCTTGTGATTCCTTTTGTCGAGCCATCTTTTGCATTGTATTCTCGGGAGGAATGTGTACATGCCTGCAAGTTTTTATGGCTTCACGAGGTCGTTTGCCTAGTTTTCAAGGCCAATTCTGGAGCCCACTTGCCCTTTTTCACCATTTTCCAAATGAGCTAGAAAGCAGTTTTAATAAAGACCCAGTTCATGTTTTTAATTTCTAATGCATTCAAAAGTCATCTCAGGATAATTTGAGCATAAAATTTGTTTCAAAACGATTTTTTTTTTAGTCGGGCCCACATGGGGACCCGACATGCTTTGCACGACTATGAGGTTGAAATGCTTCCCACTGATCATGAGGTTGAAATGCTTCCCATTGATCATGAGAGCATTGGTGAAAATGGAAGATCAAAATCATCATTTAGTTAGAAATAGACAAGCATCATATGCCCATAATGGTACAATGAAATACAGTGTCGATCATGATATCTATGGCATGGGGTTGAAATGTTGTATAGGTTTTCTATGTCTAGTAAAGAAAATGATTTAGGTTTGGAATGAGATCCAACTACATCTAGTTTGGATTAAGGGTGCACTTAAAGACGATAAAGCTTACCAAGTATTTATGCATGATTGGCAATGTGGAAGAGCATCCAACGTGGAGTATGGGTAGATGATATGCTTGATAAAATACCTCTGTAATAGCAAAAAAGGGATTTAACTTCAAAGCAAGTTGTATGCAAAGAGTGTAGAAACAACAAGCCACGTATCAGTAAAAATGCCCACCAAGCATCAGTGTAGTGAGTCCTTTGGATGGTTCAAAGCAGCAACTTGAGTTGCCATAGAATAAAGTCACGAGATTTTTTAATCTTGCTTGTGTTTGAGTAGCATGTGATACTTAAAAAGGCTTGAACCTTGCTTTAAACTGATGGCGCCAAATGCAGGGGATTAGGGAGTTTAATTTGGGAGCCATCGAATAAGCTACAAGTAGAAGGCTACATTCACAAGTGGAAAGGATGGTAAGATGTTGTGCAAACTAAGAAGAGACCACATGGTGTCTAAATAACACAATAGACTGCAACATATGCATAAAGTTGAGTTATTGAAAAGTTCTTGGAAAGCTATAAAGCTCTTGCGGTTTTGAGCAGGGCATGAGCATCCATCAAAGCTTAAGATGGAGGCTAGATAGTGTCAAGCAAATATAAATCCTTGAAGCATGAAGGAGGTGGGCACGCCTTGAAACAAAGTTCGGGCATCCTTTAGGACAAATGGAAATGTGGTATTGAGAATAGGTCAAGTTGTTTGAAGTTGAATACAATTGCTAGATGAAGTAGGGGCACTCACAGCTCTATATAATGAATGGTTAGCGATCAAAGGAATAGAGGGAGCTACTTTAAGAAGTTAGATTTGTAATCTCATAAGAGGCTATGCGGCAGTGGAAACAAAAAATTATTGAATAGACTTCGAAACCCCAAAGCCAATGCATTTTGCAAATGTATAAAGGCACGGATATGCTCAAAATGGATTTTTTGAGGAGTTTCAACATTGAATATAGGGCATGCACATTCATTGAAATGCAAAAGGTGGAAGCATAGACAAGTCATACGCCTGTGTATGACAGGATAGAAGCTGCTCCAGGGCACAAAAATTTGAGGCGTTGAAAGTCTCAGAAATTCACAAGCAAATGTAAATGCAGTCAACAGGAATGCCATAGGGGAATCTACGCACCAAGGCATACATAGAAGAATCTTTGAAGTTTTTAAGCTATGTGATGAGGGGGAACAAGGTTATGAGCAGGATTTGGGGTGTCAGACAGAGGAAGATGCTGAAACTGTCGTACCATAGGAGAAGCCACACACCATTGAGAGGGACTCATGGCGTAGGTTCTGGATGATTTTGTCAGCAACTCCAAATCAATCGAAATCAACAGTATATAGCAACTTATTTGGACAAGTCTTGTGAGTGCTTTATACAATGCTGGCTGGAATGTTTTAACGAACAAGGCTGTAAATTTTCAAGGGAAGGGCATAATGTTATATGTTTTTAACACCATTCAACATCAAAGAAATAATAAGAGGGGAATGCCATGCAACTTGCAAACACGCCAAGAATGGAGCAATGATGAAGGAATATAGCGTTGAAGGTTTGGAAACTCATAAGCAAATGCAATTGGCAGCTTCACTGCCATTTTTCCTATGCCAGAGAAAGGAAACAAGATATTATTCCTGACGACTTGCGATGGGCTCAAGGATTGTTGAGATTCCCTCAAACTTCGTGGAGGGCAGCATATGTTGTGCATCATTTGCGAAAAGGTCATTAGAAACTCTGAAGCAAATGTCACCAGCTGAACAGGAAACTGAACAATAGTGCAAAATAACACATGAGGATGAGCGCAGCCTGAGGCAGGGGGTGTGTATCCCTTCACACATAGATGCCAACATTGTTGGAAAATGCGGTTGATTTTCTAAGAGACTCATGGAAGGGAATGGTTTTTCCACCATAGTCGGGAGATGCAGGGTAGATGAACGCGAAGAATTAGGGAAAATAACAAAAGCAAGAAGCAGATTGAAGATCAACGGCTACCAAGCAGGATGAAGGTGCAGCATAATCTCCACCGTTCCCTGCCATTTCGCAATCTAAAAATGCAGGGGGATTATTTCTTGCAGGATTGCGGGCTTGTGACGCGTGGCAGTGCGGGCCCGGGCAACTTAAAGGGCATGAACGTAAATTTGTTTGCCGATGGATTTATCGGGGAGGATCTCATTTGATGAGGGAAAAATATTTAAAAGCTTAAAACATTGAATGTTGCCCGATAAAACATAAATGAAGGTGGGCCTGGCGGTGATTTTGTTTTTTAGCTGCCATTGTTTTAAATGTTAAGGGGGTAAATATTTTGAACGAGCCTGAGAGTGAAATATTTAATATTTCACCATAAAATGAAAGGCTAATGAATTAAAATGTGGCACACGGACACAAGTTAATGTTTGAGCCTAATGAAATTTTGAAGCCATGCATTTAAATGTAAGATGGAATATTTAAATACCTCCACTATATGTAAAGTGCACGGGGAAGTTATATGGGAGAGTGAGTAAAATATTCACTAAAATGTTATATGCAGCACCACACAGGTAAAAGAGTAAAAGTGACATGGACATAAATTGACCCAGACCTGGCACGTGAAAATGCATGTGTAAAGTGAATAAAATCTTCACTTCTTTATTTTACCATGAAATAATAAAATGAAATCAAGCATAAATATTAAAGTTGGAAAACTTTAATAAAGTGAAGGTAAAATATAAAGAAAATGTGGAAGTATAGTCTGCAACAAACAAAGAAAAGAGCTGAAACAAAAAATTTCACAGGAGTAGAGGTATTTTCTAGCTGCAGAGTAAAATTGAGAATTCCATCACGTGGGCATTTTTTATGTTGAAGAGCAACTAACAGCAAAGGCAAATTCAGTTATAGAGAGATGAGAGAGGTTTTGAGCAGCTTGTTGATCAACGGTGGATTGAGTTTCTAGATGGCATCTACGGATCAAACTGATCTTAGGGATACTTTTGTTTCTCTTTTATTCTTTTCTTCTCTCATTGTAAGGAAGAGGCTGGGTTTCCAATTTCTGAAAGCTCTGCAAGTCAGGCAGAAGCTCTGGGTAGAATTGTATAGCTGGGAGGAATGTAATTGAGTCATTAAATATGAAAGTGTCTATTATGAATTATGTTCTCATGTTTGTATTTAGCTGATAATTGTCTCCATTTCTGAGATGTATTACTCTTTTTGATTCAGTAATAAGATTATCTGAGTCTTTTCATGCACATTTGTTGCATTAGAGTGATGTATGTTGCTGCCTTCTATTCTGAGAATAATGTAATTGCTTTAATGAAGCACAAGGTGCATTTATTATTGCCTTTTGTTCATAGGATAGTGTAATTGCTTCAACATATGTGACAGGAATACTATGTTTTAGGTGGATTTATAAGAAGAGTTATTAGATAAAACTTCAGTGATCTGGTTGTCATAATGTGATAACATTTGTAAGGATCTTCATAACATTTTCAACATTGTAGGATGAATGCTGGTTATATGACTCCATAGCCCATTTTCTGGCACTGGTCAAGTATTATACTTCTGTTGTTTTCAGCTGGGTCCCCAATCTTCAAAATTAAAAACCATTTTAAATCCATGTGTTATAGTGTTGTGGTTATCTCATGCTCCAAGTAGTTGATATTACTAATGAACATCCAATTCTATTCAGTATTATCCTATTATGTTGAGTCATTAAATGAGATTATCTGTTGAGCAATATTCTGTTATGTATGTGTTTCAATTTGTTGATATTGCTAAAGGGATCACCCTCTCGGGTCTTGCAGAGCCCGAAGTGTAGGAGGTTATTTTAAAAGTCCTCGTCAGTTGGTCTAGGTCCTCCGAGCTGCCCTTGATTGGAATTGGAAATTCCATAGGTAGATTAGGAGACAAACTTGGTTTACAAGAAAAAACACCAACACCTAGACTCGACAAAAAGTTATCTAACTTGCTACCCCGTACTTTTGGCCTTGAAATCCTTCTTATAGAAAATGAAGGAGCAAACAAGCATCGGGCCAGAAAGTACACATGTCACCAACCCATTGGCACACTTGGAAAAGTTGATGCAACAATAAAAGACCACTAGAAACCCACGCTGAAAATGCCATTAAAGCAAAACTAGAAACCGTTGCACCTACAACATCTGATTTATTGATTAAATTGTGCCAGTAAGCATCTCATCTACCATTAAATCTCACCCATGCACTGCACAAACGACTCCAACCATATTTGATGTAGACTTAAATTCTAGTCGTCGATCCTTTAGTTGAATCAAATCATCGAATGATCGTCTTCAAACAAGCTGACACAATTGCGAACGTGGCAAACAAGGTGCCCATCATACCATACGCTGCTAAGGAATTCCACATGGCAGTTTCTCGCGATATTACAATCAGTAAAGATCGTACAACTTTGGATCACGCGATGGCGGGAAACCATTGATCTTAATCATCAGTGATCTTGTTCCTTCAAAATAGTCGCCAACCTTATCATTAACCATCAAGCAACTTTCCCACCAAGATTATAACATCTTCATCGATTTGAAGCACGTGCATCTCACAAGTACTTTTGTAACCCCCAACATAACATATTAAAATTGGGTTAAAGTATTTCATTGTTCCTTCGGCTCCTCCAGATGAGACATGTGGCAGTTGCCCACGATATCGTGATCGGTAAAAACCTTACAAATTTCTATCATGCGATGGTGGGCGACTGTTGATCAACGGTCGCGCGAATTTCATCCCCATCGGCCTCTTCGAATAGGACACGTGGCGCCCGCCTGCGATATCACAATCACCCAAAGCAGTGTGGTGGGGTCATCGCGAGATGGCGGGGAATGGCTAGGATGTGGCTGGATTCAACTTCTAATCTCCACCGTAGATCTTCTTTGACCTGTTTTGTTGCCCTAATTTCTCCGTTTGGCGCTTGCTCATTTAATGAATTCCCCTTGCCTTCCTTTACTCACCTAATGCATTTATTCCATATTTTAACCTCTTAAATATTTTTCCCTATGAGAATGCACCAGGATGGCTTTAAATTATTTCAACCATTCATTTAGACTGCGCTTGAAGGCTTCCCCAGATAGGACACGTGGTGCCCGCCCACGATATCGCGATAAAAAAGATCCTGCAATTCTCGATCGCGCGATGGCGGGCAACCGTTGATACATGAAGGCAATTGATCAACGGTAGTGCAAACTTCATCCTTCTACAAAATAAAACATTTATTAAAAGGACAAGGGGACATCACTAGGCAGATGGTAAACAATGACATAAGTTGTTTTTAAATGATGAAACACGGGGCCAACCAAGACTTAGGAAAATGAAAAGAAAAAAAACCCATGGAGGAAATAAAATTAAAACAAAGGGACTCGGCCTAGACGAACCGACAGGACATAAGTCATTTTAAAACCCCTAAAAAAGTAACAGCGAAATAGATCCCAACCAAGGCGTAAGATAAACACAAGGGTTTTACATGTAGGCAAAGCTAAAACCCCAACCCAAGGAAAAATTTGACACCATGAAAGACCAATGACAGAAGGCAGGGCATGAGTGAAACATAAGGAGCAAAATTTTTGATGTTCCATCACATTACTTGACAGATGGATGATAGTGGTGATAGGAAGCTACCCATCTGAAGCTCATTATTTGATATAGGCCCTAGTCCATTAATAGATTGTATGGTATTAGGTGTACTAAAGCTTTCCTTTGATGGTTGTTTATGATGTAGCTTTCAATCCTATGTTGACAGTACACTAAATACCAAGTGTTTTCTTCACTTTATTTTGTAATGGGTAGATGTTTTTTTTTGTAGAGTATGTAGTCAGAAATGTTATAAAATTCATCATAAATGCTTCTATGGAAATGGATTTTTATGCATATGGTGGGTGGATGTAAAAATGTTAATGTGTATGTATCTATGTTGTGCAAATGATGTGAGAAAAATTTCTTATACATATTTCCTATACGATGTTTTAATGGTATGTGTACGAATGTTAAACCATTGATAACACCTAATTTATAACTTGGATGTCAGCCTGTTTACATTTTTACTTTGTCTCTTATGGTGGTTTTTGCAGTTGATTGGAAATGGTTGATTTGTATCATAGTAAAATAATCAGGAGGAATTAGGATGGTAACAGGTGCCCTGTGATAGTTTTCCCTCTCTTAGTCATTAGTGCATCCATGCATCCGACATCATGTCAATGGGTTTTAGCAATTTTGTACTAAAAATTCCCTTATTAAAATCATGTGCAATATATGTATGAGTGCTTGTTTTTGTGTCATGATACAACATGTAATCCAATGTAGGTGTGTAGGAGGGGATGGGGAGAATTAATGGAATAGAAAAGACAAGGGAGGGGGAATGGTTAGTTTGTGTTAGAGAAGGAGAAAGGGGATGGGGGGAATTATGCTGGACAAATGCGATTACCAATCCTTAATTTGATATAACAAGAAGCATTATGCCCCAATGGTATAAATGACCAGAGGTACGATCACGTATCTTGCATGGAATTTGAGACTCACAAACATCTGCAAACAAAATATTATACCTAATCACTAAATGATTCTAGGCACCTTAGTGGATCATAGAGGGGATTGTATAGTGGACCGAAATATTTTGAATCCCTCTAGTTGTAACATACTAACCCTTATTGAAGTAAAAATTTATATTTTTTCACCATACAAGTAAATAAACTAAGTTACAAGCCATTGAAATAAATAAAAAAATTCTTTATTGATAATTTTCAATCAACATGCATAGCATATTACAACATGAATTCCTTTTCATTGCATAAAATACATCAATGCAAGAAAGCATACATTTACATACATATCTCAAAGAGCTTTAGAACAAATAGTTGTAAGACGGTCCAAGATCCTTCCTTTCAAATCTTGGTTCTTCTATTGCCTGTTGTGGAGGAGAAGCATCACTTGAGCACTTTTTCACCAACTACAGACTCATAATGTGGTCCTCGACACATCTATCATTCAATATATGGCCCTTCCCTTTGACAAAGATATTGGTAGAGTAATCGATAAAAACAACCAATTAAGCATAGTGTTATGTCCTACATAACTAGAACCTTATAATTCCACAATCTAGAACTAGCATGTAATATTGGATCACTGTGAATTGACAGTGTAGTCTCAGTAGTCACACAATCTATAGTGGAGTCTTGGACATTCACACTGCTTTGGCCAAAGTGTTCTCATTCAGTACTTTGAATGAATTCATCTATCACATACACTACTCAAGGCCAATTTGACTTAAGGCTATCTTAAGCTACACATAGGTATTTCCTTCAATGGATAGTCGATCATCCCAAAGATAACCCATCACCATATTAATCTTCTTGGAATAAACCTACTTTACTAGTAAGTACACTAACTCTCTCCCATACTGGATCATCTATCCTAGGAGTAAACATAAGCTTTCCTAGTTAATTCAATAACTTAGCTAAGTGTATCACATGTGCCTTTCATGTTCAATCATGTCTAGTATATAATATCTATTATACACCAATCTCCTATTATGGAGTATTTACAAACACAACATGAAAACAAAATAAAAGCTTCAATTTCCTTTTCAAAGACACTCTAATATCTCCAAGGCACACAATGGAAAAGACATTTCAAGCAATCAAGGAAAACATATCACTTCAAAGAAAATAACAAAGAAGAGATCCTCATGCCTATTATCGCTTATCCAATTAGAAGACAACAATGCAACCCTCTCCAATAGCAAATATCTTGATAAGAAGCTTCTCAAGAATGTCACAAATAACTCTATCTCACAAGTTGATAGCTTACTTCTCTCAAACAACAATGTTTCCTCTTAACAAAATAGTACCCTCACTCTTTCTCACTCACAATATATAATAAGTATGGCTAGGAATAACACAAAATTAAGGGATTGCAAAAGATGTGTAATCTCTTGGAAAAGAATGTGTCCTTACTAATGAAATGGCTTGGCTATTTATAGAGTAGCCTAGCAACTTCATGGCCTATAATTTAGACATGCTAATGGACATCAAGCTCCATGCAAAGTAACATATGAAATACAACAGAAAGGTGGCGATTTCCTAGCTTAATACTCAGCATAATCACCTACAAGTTGACTTGCTTATTGACAACAATCTAAGGACTTATTCAAATCTGCATATGCTTAATTTGAATTGCCTCGTGAAAGAGAAATGTACAACAACTTGGTTGTAGAGGTGGCGCCAAATCCATTTTCTTTTCTTCTTGTTTGTTGTGGTTCCAATGCCAAAATAAACAGTCAACAACCATTTTATAATAGCAAGCATCCATCGGTTTGCTTTAGAGGATGAATCAACCAAATCATTAAAATCATTTGACAAATTCAAGGTTGGTCATATCAAAGGTGTTGACCAAGTCTATGCTTTAATATCGACACAAGACAACAAAATCAAACACAATACTATGTCTTATATCGAGTGTCTTTCTGAGTGATAATCGGCTTGACATAACAGTCATAAGTTATTCTATCAGCCTCTTAAAAGATAGTTTTAAGTGACTAATAATCAACCTCCAATTTCATAGTCTTTATCAACTATAATAAGCCTTTATAAATTGGCTTCTATCAAAACAAGTGATAGTTGATTTCAATTAACGTATATATAATATGTTAAATATATGTATTATATCATATATATATTTAAATACCATCATGTATTTATATATATATAACCGTTAATATATATTTACATATATATATATATTTACATATATATTTATATATATATATATTTTTATATATATATATTTACATATATATATATATATATATGTATATATATGTATTTATATATATATACACACACACATTCGATATATATATATATATATATTGTAAGCCAATAATGTAAGCACACATTCAATATATATATATATATATATATATATATATCAAATGTGTGCTTACATTATATATATATAAGAGTACATGCAAGATATTATATAATAAACACATTATATTGAATGTATGCATATATATATGTATAAATGTATATGTCTCTATGTACACGTATATGTAGGTATATCTATATCGATGCATTTTTATGAGCGTGTCCATCCGCCAACATACACTTGTATCGATATACATACACCTATGGATACGTGTATATACTATACATATATATAGATGTCCACATCTGATTCTCATATATCCATTCACAATTACCATCATATTGATAAGTGTTTATGTGTGGTACATCTATACATGTGCATATACATGTAGTTAGATCCCATTGACATGTATGTGCATATATATACACATACTTCCACGTACATCCCACTTGTCAATATAATCGTAATAGTACAAGAAAGATCTCAAAATCTCAATAGATAAACATCACCCAATAATGCATGCAATAGTAAACAAGACTCTCAAATGCAAACATCTTAGCTAAGGATGACTTACCTTCTACCCACAAACTAACTTGACTCAAACATTCTAATGTGGTGTGTGTATATGCTCAAATAGTTTACTTTTACCGGTTACCCGACCAAGCTCTTCTCTTGAGTGATACTTCCCCTCCACCTGGATAAATGGAACACATACTTGCATCCACTAACACATGCACACAACAGTCAATTGTTCACAACATATGTAGTATACATAAACATCTCCAAAGTTAGAATAATAAAATTTCAATAACCATCCATTCACATATATGCAACATTTCTCCATGAGATAACATCAAATGAGATAACATTCACATTGATAACAAGGTACAAGCATAATCTATTCATCTCCAAAATTCACATTACATTCATATTTACCCTATGTAGTAATAGTAATTAGTAACTACACAAATGAGATGTAACATACTCCCCCCCTTATGAATCACCGTCCCCGATGACTTTAGGAATTATTTATAAAACATAACAACTAATAACACATTGCTCAAACATTCTCAAAAGCATTAAGAATACAAGGAAATTTCTATTGAATTTTTGAATTGTCCTCCCAAGTAACTGAGTCTTTTGCATACTTGTCCCATTGGACTTTGCACTACAAGACTTCTCTATTACATAAGCATAGCTTATGTGTTTCTAGCACCTTGAAAGGATCGAAAGTTACTATTCTGAGGTCCCATACCTATTAAATAGTTCAATCAATTATATGATTATCCCTTGGTATATACTTTTTAAGGTAGGACACATGGAAGACATTATGCATTTTGGCAAGAGCTGGTGGAAATACAATATGATAAGCTATTGAATTCACTTCCTCTATAATCTCAAAAGGTCCAACATAATGTGGGGCTAACTTAGAAGTCTCTCCAAATTTAATGGAGCTCTTGCGAGGTTTCACTCTCAAGAATACTTTGTCACCTAAGGAAAAATTATGGGGCACTCTCTTAGCATTCGCGTAGCTTTTTTTCCTATTGTTAGCTTCAACTAACCTTTGCTTAAAAATATTAACTTGTTCATGCATTTCAATCAACATTTTTGGCCCAAGACTCACTTGATCCTCAAGTTTATTCCAACTTATAGGAGTTCGAAACTTTTGGCCATACAATGCTTCGAAAGGTGTCATCTTTATCCCAAAATGATAAGATTTATTGTAATCAAATTCAACTAAGGGTAAGTAATCTTTCCACTTGTACTGTTGATCCATGCAATACATCCTAAGTAGGTCTTCCAATACTTGATTTACCCTTTCATTTTTCCCATCTATTTTTGGATGATATGCTAAGCTAATATTCAACTGAATCCCTAGTGCAGAAAGCAAGGTTTTCCAAAACCTAGAAGTGATTTGTGCATCTCTATCTGAAATAATATTTTTAGGAATCCCATGCAATCTAAACACTTCCTGCACAAATTTTCTTGCTATGACAAATGTTCCATCAGTTAGGTTCTCGGGTATAAAATGTGCTACTTTGGTAAGCTTATCAACAATCACAAGAATGGAATTGTGCTTATTCCTTGCATAGGCAATCCTTGCACAAAGTCCATACTTATGACTTGCCACTTCCTCTTTGGTATATCGTGTGGGTATAACAAGCTTGCAGGATGATGATGCTCAACTTTCACTCTCTAGCACTCAAGACACCTAGCCACAAAACTAGCGGCATCTCCTTTCATTCCCTTCCAAAAGTATAATGGTTTTACATCAACCATCATTTTCGTCACTCTAGGATGTCCAGAGTATGGTGCTTCATGTATTTCCTTCCATACCAGATTTCTTAATTCCTTTACGTTAGGTACATACATTCTACCCTTATATCTAAGTAATCCACTAAGCTAAAATTGAAAACCTTCATACCTAGAATCATGTGGATCATCAATGAGCGCTTGCTTAACTTGCAAGTAATACTCATTCTCCTTGCACTTTTGGAGTACTTTCCCTTTAAAATCAATTTGAATTGTTACTATAGAAGCAATGTGTCGTATTCGACTTAATGCGTCGGCAACCCAATTTTCTTTCTCCTTTATATAACTGATATTAAATAATAATTAGATATTAACTCTAACCATATTCTCTGTCTAGCATTTAGATTAGGTTGAGTAAAAAGGTACTTTAAACCATTATGATCAGTTTTTATCTCAAAAAGTTTTCCTATCAAATAGTGCCTTCACATTTGCAATGTGTGAATCACAACTATTAATTATAAATCATGTGATTCATAATTCATCTCATAAGGTTTCAACTTCCTGGATTCATAAGCAATTACTTGCCCATATTGTATTAATACACCACCTAACCCTTCTCCACATGCATCCGTGATAACCATAAAGTTTCCTTCAAGATCTGGTACTTTTAAGATCGGTGCAGTGGTTAATTTCTCCTTGAGTAGGTCAAAATTCTCTTGACACTTCTCAATCCATTCAAATATCTTTCCTTTCTTTTGTAAAGAAGTAATCGGGAAAGTGATCTTAGAGAAATTTGCAACAAACTTCCGATAATACCCTGCTAAACCCATGAAACTTCTTACCTTTGACACATTCCTAGGTACAGGCCACTCAAGTATTGCCTTGATCTTAGCTAGATCTACAACAATTCCATCTACCAAGATCACATGACCCAAATAATGTACCCTCTTTTGGAAGAATGTACACTTGGAAAGTTTACCATACAACCTATGTTCTCTTAGATGTTGTAGGACCATTTCTAAATGCTTGCAATGTTCTTCCTCATTTCTAGAATAAATCAATATATCATCTAGAAATACTAGTACAAATTTGTCAAGGTAATCCATAAATACACTATTCATTAGGTTCATAAATGTTGCAGGTGCATTTGTTACATCGAAGGGTAAAATTGTGAACTCATAGTGTCCATATCTGGTTCTAAATATAGTTTTAAAGATATCTTCATCCTTAATCCTCAATTGGTGATATCTATATCTCAAATTTATTTTAGAGAATATGGTGGCTCCACTCATTTAATAAAAAAGGTCATCAATGTGTGGCAATGGATACATGTTCTTAACCGTAGCTTTTTTAAGCATATGATAGTCGATGCACAAATGCAAGGTACCATCCTTTTTGACAAAGATGACTATCGCTTGGTCTTATCGATTCTTTCAACAACAATTCGTCCAATTGTGTCTTAAGTTCCATAAGTTCAGTGGTTGTCATCCTATATGGTACTTTAGAAATAGGTTCTAGCCCTGGAATTATATCTATAGAGAATTAAAATATTCTTTTCAAAGACAACCCTGGTAATTCATCTAGAAATACATCCAAAAATTTCCTTAATATTAGATACTTCTCCATATTTGATTTTCTAGTTTCATCTATTACACCATCTTCTAGTTCCTGTAAACTCTAAAACTCTGAATCATCACTATCCTTCCAAAATTCTTCAATCTTTACAGTGAAAATTTTACACCCTTTCTTCTTAGCTCTTATAAGTTGCATTGTTGTAACTTGACAAAACCTAACCTCTCTAGATATCCCTTGGAATTTAACTTGATTTCCAAAATCATCTAGGCATTCTATAGTCTTAGCATGGAAATCTACCTTATCCCTATGTTTCCACAACCAATTCATACCTAGGATAACATCATATGATCTTAGAGGTGCGACCTAAAGGTTTACTTCTGTAGAAAAACTAGGAAGTTCTATCCTAGCCTCGAATAGACATTGATCCACCTTTGCTCTTCTCTAGTTTGTATACTCTACATCTCAAGACATTGCCATGTGTCCCACCTTCCTAGATAATTGTTTGTCTATTCTAGGTGAAATGAAATTCTCAGCTGTGCCAGTATCAATAAGAATAGAAATAGGTAAGCCAAACAAAATACCTAGTGTTCCACATCCTTCTTTTGTTCTCTTCTTTCTTGATGAGTTCAATTATCCCTAAGCTTTTACTCTTGCTTAATTGCTTTCTCATATACAAGATCTATTATTGTTGGACCATGCATATCCACTTACCCTCCAATCTGACTATTAAGTCCCATTATAATTTTTCTAATACGGAAGCGCTCATCCTTGTGATATATGGGGACATAGCACAGAAGGGTGAAATTCTCCCAATATTCATTGACCATCATGTTACCTTGTCTCAAACCTTGGAAATCTTTTTTTTTTGTCATATTATAGTTGTGGTAACCATATTTTATGGAAATTTTCCACAAATTTTACCCATGTCAGCTCCCATGAGTTGATATTAAGTTCCAACTTCTTGTTCATCCACTAGTTAGAGGCTTCCCTTGCTAACTGATACGCACCGCATGCGACTTTAGTAACCTCGTCATAGTTTCGTATTTCAAAATAATTTTCCATTTGAACAAGCCACACCTCAGCCTCATCACCCCAGCACTACTTTCAAACTTGGGTGGGATTATTTTCTTCATGTCCCTGGAAAGTTCAGAAGCCACAAGCTTCTTATTCCTTTCCATAGATGGTGTAGGTGATTTTTCCTTCTCATGATTATGGGTTTCATTATGCCCATGGGAAGAGTTTTCTCACTCATGCTCATTAACGGGTACTTCCTTTTCTACCCTATCCTTAACTCTTTCTTGTTCAAGGTTAGCCAACCTTGCCAAGATTTGGTCAAGCCTAGCCTCTACTCTAGTAGTTCCTTGTCCAACCTCTTGAATTCCATCGAGATTAGTTCATGTCCTAACCATCCTTATGTGATTGGTCTTTACCTGAATGTTTATCCATGTTAGAATGAACTATGTTATCAATTATTTTATGGAAAAAAATAAAAAATAGGCATTCATAAGCACACAAGAGCTCTACATAAGACTAGCATACACTTATTTTGATAAACACATAATTTTATTCATTTTATGAGGATTTCAATATCCTTTCAATTACATGGAGTGACTATTTAGATAGTTGAGTGGAGAGTATCCTTCAGATTCACTCTTTGACACATAACTTAAAGGAGTATAACCTATAGACTAAGATAGTTGTTGATCCCTATCTTTCTATTCATCTCTCATTTGTTCCTACCTATCCCAAAAAGGATAATAATCTTCAGATTTATCATCCGATACATAGTTACAATAGGCAATGTCAATATGGGTGTTCATCAACAATGTAGTCTACCCTTTTTGTAGACATTTGCTCATGAGACCATTTCTCATCTGATAGTGTCTATGGTACATATCCCTTGGACTCATTGCTCGAAGAAATTACCATTACTTCAGCTAGTGGTAGAACTCTAGGATCCCTAAAGATGAATGTCGGACTAACACTTCTTTCTGAGGGCATATCCCTGGAAAGCGGTAATGATTCAAACTTTTATGGTGAGATGGTTGGTAGATAATTATACATAGCCTCCATCTTCATCTTTTCCTTCACATTACTGATCCGAGAAAGTTCGTGACTAAAATTTTTAGTGTCACTCAACCAAATGGTATTGTCGTAGTTGGTTCCCTCTATTATTCTAGCGATGGCTTCCCTTTCCTTCTTGTCCTTGAGGTAACGCTTGTTTTCAATTACTGAATTTTTAGCTATTAATTTGAGACACACCATCTTGTCACAAGAATTGAAAACATTAGATAACGTCAGAAAAAAAGAATGACAAGCTCATAGGTTCCATAGCTAAACCTGGTAGCTCTGATACCAAATGTAACATACTAACCCTTTATTGAAGTAAAAATTTCTAATTTTTCACCATACAAGTAAATAAACTAAGTAACAAGACATTGCAATAAAAACTTTTCTTTTCTTTATTGATAATTTTCAATCAAGATGCGTAACATATTACAACATGAATTCCTTTTCATTGCATAAAATACATGAATGCAAGAAAGCATAAATTTACATACATAGCTCAAAGAGCTTTAGAACAAATAGTTATAAGACGGTCTAGGATCCTTCCTTTCAAATCTTGGTTCTTTTGTCGCCTATTATGGAGGAGAAGCACCACTGAAGCACTTTTTTATGAACCACATACTCATAATGTGGTCCCCCACACATCTATCATTCGATAGATGGACCTTCCCTTCGATGAAGAGATTGGTAGAGTAACCAATAATGACAACCAACTAAACATAGTGTTGTGTCCTACATTACTAGAACCTTTTAATCCCACAATTTAGAACTAGCATGTAATGTTGGATCACAATGAACTGACAATGTAGTCTCAGTAGTCACACAATCTAGAGTGGAGTCTCGAACATTCACACTACTTTGGCCAAAGTGTTCTCATTCAGTATTTGAATGAAGTCATCTATCACATACACTACTCAGGGCCGATTTGACTTAAGGCTATCTTAATCTATGCATAGGTATTTCCTTCAATGGATAGTCCATCATCTTAGAGATAAACCATCACCATATTAATCTTATTGCAATAAACCTACTTTACTAGTAAGTACCCTAACTCCCTGCCATACTGGATCATCTATCCTAGGAGTAAACACAAGCTTACCTAGTTAATTCAATAACTTAGCTAAGTGTATCACATGTGCCTCTCATGTTCAATCATGTCTAGTATATAATATCTATTATACACCAATCACCTATTATGGAGTACTTACAAGTGCAACATGAAAACAACATAAAAGCTTCAATTTCCTTTTCAAAGACACTCTAATATCTCTAATGCACACACCGGGAAAGAAATTTCAAGCAATCAAGGAAAACATATCAATTCAAAGCAACTAACAAAGAAGAGATCCTCATAATTTTTATTGCTTATCCAATTAGAAGACAACTGCAACCCTCTCCAATAGCAAATAGCTTGATAAGAAACTTCTCAAGAATGTCACAAATAACTCCATCTCGCAAGTTGATAGCTTACTTCTCTCAAACAACAATGTTTCCTCTTAACAAAATAGTACCCTCACTATTTCTCACTCACAATATATAATAAGTATGGCTGGGAATAACACATAATTAAGGGATTGCAAAAGATGTGTAATCTCTTGGAAATGAATGTGTCCTTACTAATGAAATGGCTCAGCTATTTATAGAGCAGCCTAACAACTTCATTGGTTACAGTTTAGGAATGCTAATGGACAACAAGCTCCATGCAAAGTGATAGACCAAAACTGGGGTAAAGAATAAACTAGTTTCAATGTGATCTAAGTGTCAATCTAGGGATCGTAAGCTTGTGAGAGGTGTTGCAGTAGTATGACTAAGGGAGGAAAGCAATAAATTAAGTGGGTATGAATGCAACTAGAACACACATAAATTTCCTAAGTGAAAATTTGGTTTAACTTTCCTATTTTTCCTTTCTGACAAGAAATCGCCAAGAACTGTGATAGGAACTGTTATAAAAAATAGTAGAAGTCTACGATAGTAGCAGTAGCAATTTGTAAAAGTAACAACAACAATTTACAATAGAAAGTAAAATGCACTTTAACCTCTTCCACACCAAATTAATAATACTAAAATCAAACTTTAATGAAATATTACATTCAAAACTTAAATCACAAAATCTTCTATCAAACTGAACTATAATAAAGATGTCAAAATTTAAATCACACAACTATTAAAGTTTGAAAGCTATTGAAATTAAATGAAATGGAAAATAAATAACACACAAATATTAATAGTAAAAATAAATAAATGTTATTGTGCTTCACTAGAGAGTGGGCCATTGCTTTGTGGTTTGTAGCTGAGATGGGACGAGAGCCTTTCTACTTTGTTGTGATTAGAAGAATCATTTTATTTTATCAGAAATGATACAATAATCTACATACAATATCCCCCTTACAAAATGGTAATTCACCCCCTTTATAGCTATGCATTGCCTTATAAGGCATGAAACAAATTATAAGTTGTTTTACTATTCACACCCTTCCTCTTATTTCTAAATGTGGATTTGTTGCATTATTTTTCTAATATTATGCATATGCTTTTCCATGCCACGTATTATATTTTTTTGCCGACGTATTTTGTTGCATTTTCTCCTATTCCCTTGTCGTCTTTTATGGCAATATTTATGGCTTGTGGGTTGGAATAAAACCAACCATAAAAATAGGAGTATGTTGTGCCATAAAAATAGGATTTTGTTGTGCCATAAAAGAGCTATTTGTTTTGCCTTTGTTCATCATAATTTTATTAGTTACAACATCAAATAATATATGTTATTTCGTGCCATATGAGTAACACAATAAATAATTATTTAAAATAAAATTAATTGCTGAAATTATTTTTTGGTATGCAGGTGACAGGAGGTTCTTGTGAAGAACATGACAGGAAGTCTGTATGCTCATGATAGGAAATCTGCATGCTGCAAGATATATTTTCCAAGGATCGAAATCATAATGCTTATTAGTAAATATGATCAATAATTAATTTCCATATTTTATCCAAAACTATATTAAATACTGCTTATGTATATTTAATCATATGCAACATAAAATGGTAAAATGGTATGATATGGAATGAAAATGGGATGTGGGAATGGGTATGAAGGCGTATGAAATAGGCTAAAATGTGGCATAAAATGGGACATAGTTGGCTCTCATCACAAAGAAACACGTGAAATACAACAGAAAGGTGGTGATTTCCTAGCTTAATACTCAGCATAATCACCTACAGGTCAACTTGCTTATTGACAGCAATCTAAAGACTTATTCAAATTTGCATATGCTTAATTTGAATTGCCTCATGAAAGAGACATCTACAACAACTTGGTTTCAAAGGTGGTGCCAAATCCATTTTCTTTTCTTCTTGTTTGGAGCGGTTCTAATGCCAAAAGAAACAGTCAACAACCATTTTATAATAGCAAGCATCCATGGGTTTGGTTTAGAGGATGAATCAACCAAAGCATTAAAATCATTTGACAAAGTCAAGGTTGGTCATATCAAAGTTGACCAAGTGTATGCTTTAATATCGACACAAGACAACAAAATAAAACACAATACTATGTCTTATATCACGTGTCTTTCTGAGTGATAACTGACTTCACATAACAGCCATAAGTTATTCTATTGGCCTCTTAAAACATGGTTTTAAGTGACTAATAATCGACCTCCAATTTCATAGTCTTTATCGACTATAATAAGCCTTTATAAATTGACTTCTATCAAAAAAAGTGATAGTCAATTTCAATTAACATATATATAATATGTTAAATATATATTATTATTATATAATATATTATATACATATATATATTGTAAGCCAATAATGTAAGCATATATATATATATGTATAAATGTATATTCCTCTATGTACATGTATATGTAGGTATATCTATATCGATGCATCTGTATGAGTGTGTCCATCCGCCAACATACACATGTATTGATATAAATACACATATGGATATGTGTATATACTATACATACATACATACATATATATACATATATATATATATATATATATATATATATATATATATATATATATATATATATATATGATTCTCATATAGCCATTCACAATTACCATCATATTGATAAGTGTTTACGTGTTGTACATCTATATATGTGCATATACATGTCAGTAGATCCCATTGAAATGTATGTGCATATATATACACATACCTCCATGTACATCCCACTTGTCAGTATAATCGTAATAGTACAAGAAAGATCTCAAAATCTCAATAGATAAATATCACCCAATAATGCATGAAGTAGTAAACAAGATTCTCAAATGCAAACATATCAGCTAAGGATGACTTACCTTCTACCCACAAACTAACTCAACTCAAACATTCTAATTTGGTGTGTGTATATGCTCAGATAATTTACTTTTACCGGTTACCCAACCAAAATCTTCTCCTGGGTGATGCTTCCCTTCCGCTTAGAGGAATGGAACACATACCTGCATCCACTAACACATGCACATGACAATCAATTATTCACAACATATGCAGTATACATAAACATCTCCAAAGTTAGAATAATAATTCAATAACTATCCATTCACATATATGCAGTATTTCTCCATGAGATAACATCAAATGAAATAACATCAAATGAGATAACATTCACATTGAGAACAAGGTACGAGCATAATTTATTCATCTCCATAATTCATATTACATTCATATTTACCCTATGTAGTAATAGTAAATAGTAACTACACAATTGGGGTGTAACACTAGCTAAGGTGTCAAAGATCATAAGTGAATTGGGCTAATCACAAACATGCCATACAAAATGACCCATATCTACTCCATACCTTGTTGCTGACACACCAAGATATGAAAAGATTTAGGTGGCCTCAACTTGGTGACTTTGTAGATCACAACAATAAATATAAAAATGAAAAATCCAAATCTCTTGCCAAAAGATAATATTTATAGAGGTTGCCAAACCAAGGAAGGATGCATCTTATCAGGAAAAGATGGGGTGGGTTGTGATGGGAGGAAAGAGAAGTGGCAGGGTGATTTTGGGGATTACATTGATGGTTTAGTACTAAGGTCTATGTATGTCGTTTGCTTTTATGTTGTTTGTTTCGAGATGATATGGGTGGTTCATTTGGGATGGTGAAGTGTTTATTATGGGTGGTGTTTTACTACGGGATGGGATTTTATTATGTGATGGGGGAATGAGCAACTGGGTATACTAAAGACCGCTTCCTACTACATCTAATGGTGATTGTGTAAGCTATTTATTTATTATGGATGTGTTTAACCGAGTGACATAAAGGAGGGTGAGTGGGTGTATGATGGGTTCGGGATCATGGTGGAAAAATCTCTTTATTAAATTAGGGGTGGACTATTCCAAGCTATAGTTGGTAGGGTGAATGGATGGACTTATTATGAATGGATTTATTGTGGGTGGATGGATTTATTATGGATGGGGAAAAGAGTGACCTAATAAATGGTGGACATGTCCTTACACATGGTGCTTGTTTGCCAGGTTCTCACCATGGTACTTACCCAAGGTGCCACAAAGTGGTTTTCACTATTGGACAAATTATTTCTCTTTACTATTTTTTGTTTGCTTTTTTGTTTTTTTTAAATTTTTTTAAATTTTTTTAAATTGATTTTTTTTTGTTTGTTCTTCTTATGCAATTTTTTTTTGAGATGGATAATGTTTATGGGCTCTTACAGGGGCTCTCCTTCCATAGTAGCTAACTGATATGTCCCCAATCCATATTTTGTTGTAACAATGTAAGGGTCTAGCCAATTGGGTTCAAACTTTCCCTTCTTTTCTCATTCCTGCAGGTTACATTGATTTTCCTTAAGGACCAAATCTCCAATGATAAATTATCTAGGGTTGATCTTCTTGTTGTAAGTTCTATGAATCCTGTTTTGATATGCTTTGAGATGATTGAGGGCATTTAAATGTTTCTCATCTAGGATCTCCAGTTGTTGAAGACATGCTACACGACTCAATGATGGGAGCTCAACTTGTTGTATGTTGTGTTGTGTTGTTGATATGCGGTTGTCATTGATGTCAACACTATTAGCATTGTTTCATTAGAAGTTGTATATGTCGAGGATATTGAGAAAATTGTAATAAGAAGTACTATAGGTTGTCAATGGTGAAGTGAAGTTCTTTCTATCGGTGTGATCAGTATGTTATTTTTCAGAGGTTGTGGACTAAAGGGTTTATTGTTGAGTATATCTAGTTTATCCATGTTAATTTTCAGAGATCCGCGTGAAGATTTGATCAAGTTATGAAGATTTGTATTTTGACAGTTTTTTTGTTACTTCAGTTTGTGTTCTTGAATGAAGATCATGTGATTTCAGTAAGTTCAGTTGTTGTGGATGCTTCTCTAGTGTTTCATGATGCTTGTGGATGTTTCTAGTTCATGCATTATCTATGTTGTACATCCGCATTGATCGTTGTGCTCCTGATTCAATATTTTCTCTTGTGCGTTCATGTTCTTGGCTGACAAGGTATTGAAGTGTGTTGTGGATCTTTGAGGAGTAATTAATTGAAGTGGTTCATGTTTGAGGATTTTATTTTCAGTCTTCACTATGTTGTGGCCGACCTTGGTTGATTCGTATGAATAATCTTTATTTGTCTTGGGCCGATTGTTTGTAATTATTTTATTATTTCTTTGGAGCCGACTTATAGAAATGTAATATCTTGTTGTAGATATATATATATATATATAAGCGATTGTTTTATCATTTGGAAGAGTATGAGATAGAGAGGATGCAAAGTATGTGAGTCCTATGTATGAATAAAGTTTAGATCATTCGAAGGCAAAGCAGAGAGTGAAGAAGAGTGAAGAAGAGTGGAGAAGAGTGAAGAAGTGTTCATGAACTTAACCGAAACTGTAACCAAGCATTAGCAAATGCTACTTTTCTTAGTTCAAAATATGGTGGATTTAATTAGAACCTTTATGTAAGACAATGTGTCTTCCTTTGGGTAGTAAGCCTATTTTTTATTTGAGCAGTGAGCTCTAGGCAGTGTGCCTAAATGCATGTGAATTCCCCATTCATATTCTCTTATACTTTTAACAGGGTATAATATTCTGTACTGGCCTCCACCATGGTTTTTCCCCTAACAGGATAGGGTTTCCATGTAAAAATCTTAGTGTTATGTGTGCTTCTGATGTGTTGTTCATTTATGCTTTCATGATTAATAATCAGATATGAGAATAAGGTTGATAAGTTGAATAAGTTTGAAATTTGGTGACAACTGATTCACACCCCTCTCAGTTGTCTACCCTTGAGTTTCCAACAATTGGTATCATAGCTTGTGGTTCCTTGGAAGAAGTTTAACAACTTGAGGTGATCCAGGATGGAAACTTATAAGAAGGATAGTCCTAGATTTGATGGAACAAATTATTCTTTGTGGAAGACTCAAATGGAGTGCTATCTGAGATGCATTGGTGAACCCTATTGGAGCATTACAAAAAATATATATGTTATTCCACAGAATGGTCCTACTACTTCTGCTGAGAACAAGGATGCTGAGTATAATATCAAGGCTAAGGAGGCGTTGTTGAGTGCTTTGACTGATACTGAGATGACAAATGTGATGGATTTAAAGACTGCTTATGAGATTTGGAAAAAGTTGGGGACCTTGTATGAATGTGATGCTAATGTGAAGATTGCTAAGCTACAAATTTTGAAAGGAAAAGTTGAAAAGTTGAAAATGGGTGATGATGAAAATGTTACTACTTTCATGTAAAGAGTGAATAAACTTGTGTGTGGTATTAGATGTGCTACTGGACAGATAGATGAATCAGAGATTGTTGCTAAAGTGTTTAGATCCTTTCTTGATTCTTACAAAGTCAAAGCTAGTGCTATTGAAGAGCTTTGAACTGTGACAAATGTTACCAGAGATATGTTGATTGGTAAGCTTACTACTTTTGAGTTGAGTGAATTTGGTGATGCCCTTCCTAATTAAGGTTGAATCTGCATTCAAGGCCACTACTTCTGGAAGAGATAGACAAATATATGATCCAGGTGAAAGTTCATCAAGAAAGAAATTCAAGTATGAGGATGAAATGAGACAACTCAATGAAGAAGAAAGAGAGCTTGAAGAACTTGAAGCATTGATTGTGAAAAGAGAAGCCAGAGGACAAGGTAAGCATAAGGGGAAGTTACCTATTAAATGTTTCTCTTATAATAAGATAGGTTATTTTGCATCAAGGTGTCCTGAGAGAGTTTCCAAGCCAAGATTTAACAAGCCTAAATTCCAAAAGAAGTGTTACTATGTTGTTGATGAAGGTGTGACAAATGATGAATCTAACAAAGGAAATGCAAGTCAAGATGATTTTTTGTTTATTACTACTAAGGAAAATAATCTTGTGTCTACTGAATCTGCTAGTTGTACAAATGTGGAGAAATCCCTAGCTGCTCGAGTTGAAGAGAAAGATGAATGGGTAATTGACAGTGGTTGTTCTCATCACATGACAAGAGATAAAATTAAGTTTGTGAATTTGGAAAAGTATGATGGTGGTGTTGTAAGATTTGGTGATAATATAATTGGTGTGATATGTGGAAGATGGTGCATTTCTCTTGATGGTAAGCATAATACTGATGATGTCTTGTATGTTGAAGGTTTGCAGCATAATCTTTTAAGTGTTGGATAGATGGTTAGTAAAGGATACAATCTTCAATTCATGAATGGTAAGTGCAAAATATTGGAAAATTTTGGAAATGTGATTGCATCAGGTACAAAAACAAAAGGTAATATTTTTCACCTAAGTGTTGCTAGTAAAAGTTGTTTGATTGCTCAAATTGATGAAAGCTAGTTGTGGCAAAGGAAAATGTGTCATGTTAACTTTGATAATATTGTCAAGATAAGTTCCACTAAGGTTGTGAGAGATCTCCCTAAGCTAATGAAACATACTAATGCCATATGCAAAGAATGTTAGTTAGGAAAGCAAACAAGAATTTCATTTCGAAGTAAACAACAAAATTTAAATCGATTGTTGGATCTTGTGCATACTGATTTGTGTGGTCCTGCTAGAACTAGAAGTTTACAAGGATACAAATACTTCATGTTGCTTATTGATGACTATTCAAGGATGATGTGGGCTACTTTCTTAAGGGAGAAATTTGAAGCTCTAGAAAAGTTCAAGATCTTTAAGGCTATGGTTGAGACAGAGACAGGTTTGAAGATTAAATGTCTGAGATCAGATAGAGGTGGTGAATTCACTTCCGGTGAGTTTAATTCTTTTTGTGAAGAGCATGGAATAAAGAGATAGTTATCTGCACCGCAGACCCCTCAACAAAATGGAGTTGTGGAAAGGAAAGATATAACAGTTCTAGATGTTGCTAGAACCATGATGTTGGAAGAAAATGTACCTCATATCTATTGGAGAGAAGTTGTGAGTACTATTGTGTACACACTTAACCGGGTATAGATCAAAGGTGATACTAGTAAGACTCCTTTTGAGATATGGACTGGTCAAAAGCCTACTCCTAGATATTTCAAGATCTTTGGAAGCAAGTGTTATATCAAAAGAGATGAAGATATAGGAAAGTTTGATGCTAGGAGTGATGAAGGAATCTTTTTGGGTTATGCTACTAAAAGTAAGGCCTACCGATGTTACAATAAGAGATTGAAGAAAATGGTTGAAAGTACAAATGTTAAGGTTGATGAAGACATAGCTGCACTATCCAAAACCTTTGGATATGATTTTGATGATCAAAATATCTGTACAAACAAAGGTTAGTCTTCAAGTCAAGTCCAAATCATTCTGGTGAATCAAGAAGATCAAGAGGAAGGAGAAACTGGTGGAAGAATAGAAGAGAGATCAGAAGAGCCTGAAATTGAAGAACATTCTAAGAAGACTCTGAGTTATGTGAGATTGAATCAATTGGAGAATCAAATCATTGGTGATAAGAACAAAGGTGTCCAGACTAGGAGAAGAATTGCAAAAGAATATTGTTTGATTTCAAAGATTGATCCTAACAATGTGAATGAAGCATGCAAAGATGAACATTGGGTTGAAGCAATGAAAGACGAACTACAACAAATTGAAAAGAATGATACATGGATTCTTGTTCCTAGACCTAAGGATAAGAATGCAATTGGAACTAAATGGCTCTTTAGAAACAAACTGAATGAACAAGGTGAAGTGATTAGAAACAAAGCTAGACTGGTATGTAAGGGATATTCACAGATGGAAGGTATTGATTTTGAAGAAACCTTTGCCCCTGTTGCTAGAATTGAAGCCGTGAGATTGTTTCTTGCTTATGCTGCTTACAACGACTACAAAGTTTATTAGATGGATGTCAAGTCTACTTTTCTAAATGGAAAATTGGAAGAAGAAGTGTATGTTGAGCAACCTAATGGATTCTAGTTGATTGATCAGGGAGATATGGTTTGTTGATTGAAGAAAGCATTGTATGGACTCAAACAAGCCCCTAGAGCATGGTATGCCATATTAGATAAGTACTTGGTGAAGCTTGGATTTAACAAAGGTACTGCTGATAGTAATCTGTATTTTAAGAATGATGATAAAGATTTGATTATGGAAGTTTTTGTTGATGATATCATATTTGGAGGAGATGATAGCTTGTGTATGAAGTTTGCTAATGAGATGTAGAATGAATTTGAGATGTCAATGATTGGAGAGATGAAATTCTTCTTGGGATTGCAAATTACTTAGTTGGATAAAGGGATCTTTATATCTCAGTCCAAGTATGTGAAATAATTATTGAAGAAATTTGGTATGGAATATTCAAAGCCTGTTGGTACACCTATGGTGACCGGATGCAAGTTGACAACTGATGATGATTCTCCAAAGGCAAATCAAACTATATACAGATCAATGATTGGTGGATTACTTTATTTGACTCAAACTAGGCCTGATATCATGAATGTTGTATGTATTGTTGCTAGATTTCAAGTTGATCCTAAAGAATCTCATGTGACTGCTATGAAGAGGATTTTCAAATACTTGAAGGGGACAGTTGATTTTTGTTTATGGTATCCTAAAGATGATGATCTTACTTTGAGTGCCTTTACTAATGCTAATTGGGCAGGAGATGTGAATGACAGGAAAAGTACTAGTGGTGGAGCATTTTTCTTGGGAAAGAATCTGATTTCATGGTTAAGCAAAAAGCGGAATGCTATTTCTTTATCTACTGCAAAGGACGAATACATTGTTGCTGCTAATAATTGTACTCAAGTACTGTGGATGAAACAGATGTTGAAGGATATCAGAGTTGTGTACGATGAGCCTATTGTTATATTCTGTGATAACTCAAGTGCTATTAACATTTCTAAGAATTTGGTGCTGCATTCCAAGATCAAGCATATATCTATCAAGTTTCACTTTTTGAGAGAGAAAGTAAGTGAAAAGGAAGTCATATTGGAGTATGTGCCTACTAAGGAGTAGATTGTAGACATATTTACCAAGTCGTTGCTTAAGGATACTTTTGAGTATCTTAGAGGGAAGTTAGGGGTGATTACCCCTCCTAATCAGAACTAAGGATGCATTGATTTGCATCAATCTGTGCATTTCATGATCATATTTTGATCTGAATTGATGTTGTGGTGCCTGCTACTCAGGAGTAGTCAAATGTTCAAAAGTTTAGGTGTTCAAATATGTGGTTCAGAGCTTGTATAGAAGAGATCTTTTCCATTGATGTCAAAGGGGGAGAAGAGCAATGTGAAAAATCTTTGTGGGAGAAGATTTGAGGAAAGAAGAGTCAAAACCTAAGGGAGAGTAAGCGTAGTTGTGTTGATGGTATTTTTCACATCATGTGTTTCCATCAATGCCAAATGGGGAGATTGTTGGATGTTGTGTTGTGTTGCTAATATGTGGTTGTCATTGATGTCAACACTATTAGCATTGTTGCATTAGAAGTTGTATATGTCGAGGATATCAAAAAAATTGTAATAAGAAGTGTTACAGGTTTTCAGTGGTGAAGTGAAGTTCTTTATGTTGGTGTGATCAATATGTTGTTGTTCAGAGGTTGATCACTTTAATGGAGGTCCCATAGGCATAAGGGTAGGTGTATAGCTTTAGTTATCAATGTGAATGACACTTTTATTATGTACATAAGGTTTCTTATTGAGTATATCTAGTTTATCCACATCAAATTTTAGAGATCCACATGAAGGTTTGATCAAGTTATGAAGATTTGTATTCTGACAGTTTTTTTGTTACTTCAGTTTGTGTTCCTAAATGAAGATCATGTGATTTCACTAAGTTCAATTGTTGTGGATGCTTCTCTGGTGTTTCATGATGCTTTTGGATGTCTCTACTTCATTCTCTATCTGTGTTGTACATCCACATTGATCGTTGTGCTCGTGATCCAAGATTTTCTCTTGCGTGTTCATGTTTTTCATGTTCTTGGCCGACAAGGTATTGAAGTGTGTTGTGGATCTTCGAGGAGTAATTAATTGAAGTGGTTCATGTGTGAGGATGTTATTTTCGGTCTTCACTATGTTGTGGCTAACCTTGGTTGATTCGCATGAATAATCTTTATTTGTTTTGGGCTGACTGTTTGTAATTATTTTATTATTTCTTTGGAGCTGACTTATAGCGATGTAATCTCTTGTTGCGGATATATATAAGCAATTGTTTTATCATTTGGAAGAGTATGAGATAGAGAGGATGTGAAGTGTGTGAGTCTTGTGTGCAAATAAAGTTTAGATCATTCGAAGGCAGAGCAGAGAGTGAAGAAGTGTTCACGAGCTTAACCGGAATTGTAACCAGGCATTAGTAGATGCTACTTTTCTTAGTTCAAAATCTGATGGATTTAATCAAAACCTTTATGTAAGACAGTGTGTCTTCCTTTGGGCAGTAAGCCTATTTTGTATTTGAGCAATGAGATCTAGGCAGTGTGCCTGAATGCATGTGCATTCCCCATTCATATTATCTTATACTTTTAATAGGGTATAATCTTGTGGATTGACGTGTTGTTCATTTATGCTTTCATGATTACTTATCAGATTTGAGAATAAGGTTAATAAGTTGAATAAGTTTGAAATTCGGTGACAACTAATTCACCCCCCTCGTAGTTGTCTGCCCTTGAGTTTCCAACACAACCTCTATTGGAAAGATAGCTTTAGCCCCATATACAAGGGAATAGAGAGTGACTCTAGTAGGTGTGAAAATGCTAGTACGATATTCCCATAGGGTTGGATTAATTTGTAAGTTCCAATCATGACCAACTTCATTGACCATTTTCTTTAGGATTCTTAGGATGGTTTTGTTTGTGGTCTCAGCTTGGCTGTTTCCTTGTGGGTAATACAGAGTGGAAAAATGATGTTGGATGTGGAATTGTTGACACATATTATAGACTTCTTCATTTTTGAAAGAATGACCATTGTCTGTGATTATGGAAGCAGGAATGCCAAATCGACAAATGATATAATGGAGTATGAATTTGGAAATCTATTTCCCTGTAACATAGGTCATAGGTATGGCTTCTACCCACTTAGTGAAATATTCAGTGGTAGTGATTATAAATTTATGACCATTTGAGGATTTAGGATGTATCTTTCCAATGAGGTCTGATGCAAGTACAGAGGAAGAAAACTCAACCACTCAATCTCATTTATCAAGACTCAAACAAATTCTTGACTATCCTTGTAATTAGGACTCATTTTCCTTCACAAAACCATTGATTTCAACCACTAAATCATACAATCAGAGTTCCAATCTATCACCAAATCTCTCACACACCTTGTAGATTCTTCAAAATACATTAAACACCAACCAATTTACTGATCCACACCTTATCATCAACATAAACAACTCAAACTTGAAAACTTGAAAACTTTCAAATCAGCTATTAGGCCTTTTAGGCCAACTAACCAAGTAACATCAAACCCCCAAGCCCTTTACATATTTCTATCATTGAAAACACATGTAAATAGGTTTGTACAACATCATGAAATAATTTCCCAACCTCTATTCATAACATTTCATCAAACCTTCATATTGAACCATCCAATTGTTGGAAACAAGCAACACTAAGAGGGGGGGTCAATCAATGCTCTGCAAAATCTAACTTTATTATTCTGATCATTAACCCACTCGAAACATTCAACCAAGAGAAATATACTGAAACAAAAAGAAAATAACCATAACACCATAACACAAGGATTTTTATGTGGAAACCCTGTTAGGGGAAAAACCACAGTGGATGGCCAATCCACAATATAATTTGAGTATACTCAAAAAAGAAGTTTACAAAATGGGAATGCACTTGCATTCAGGTACACTGCCTAGAGCTCATGATCGAAATAGGAAGGCACACTGCCTTACAAAGATTTGTATTAGATCCAATAAAATGAACTGGAAGAATAGCATCTACAAATGCTTGATTACAGTTCCAATTAGGCTTGGTTGACGATATTATGTCCTTCTGACTGATATTACACTTCTGCTCTGCTTTGCTATGACTCGCATCACACAATATTTATGCGCAAGTGCAACTGTGCATAAAATTGCTCCAACACTCTTCTGATATTTGCAATACCCATCAACACACCATGCACACACACCAAAATGATATAATAGATCATACATATATATCTGTATCTAACAATTTAATCGCAACAAGTCAGCTTTAATAAAACTTAAAAATATTAGCAACTATTGGTTTAAAACTTAAGAATTATCCAATGCGCATCTACAACGATTATCCACAACTTAGCTTGGACCCCAAAAAAAATGATCAAACACAATAATATTCGAATAAACATTCCTTGTATATCTGCACCACATTTTATCAACTGAGTCGGCCCCAAAATACTGATGTGCATAAAAGTATCAACCAGATCTCCAAACTTACACATGACTTGGTACGAGGCACTAATATTTCTGGATAACACAAGAAATACATTGATGCACCTTTTGTGAGGTCCACAACTCAAGATAACAATTGAAAATCTGCACATGAATCGTTGAACACCAAACTGTCAGATGCTCTGTTCTTCTTGACTGTCCTCAATCTGACAACCAGTATAAGAAAATAATGTCATTTGGATCCAATTACTAACTAGGGTTTCCATCAATGACAACACCAAAGCATAATTGTAGTGTCTCTTACCAACACCAATTTGGACTCCAAAAATAAGATCGCTTCAAGATTGTCTTGTCAGGACAAAATACAAAATGTTTAAAAAAAAAAACTTCACTTTCACCAAAACTTATCAAAAAGGAATCAAAGAATACCCAAGAATTTTTTTGAAATAATAATAATCATGAAAAAACTCTTACCACGACTCAAAACTCTCAAAAACCATACTGCAGGCTGTCGTATTCAGGATTATTACAAATTTCAGACCTAGGGCTTATTGAATAGATCATCTCCACAGTCAATTCCCCTTAACCAACACTTGGAACATGTTTTATTGGAAATTATTATGATTATTTAATCACAAAATTCCCATTACCACGTGTATTTTACCAAACACTAAGTGAAAACCATCTTAAACTCTGCTTTTACCAGTCTACTACCCACTTACAGTCCAAGAAGCATCAACCATTCGCTTAATTCCCTTAATCCTTAGGCCTACAACGTTAGGATATAATAGTATATTCAATGGATATTCTTTTCACCAATTACTAGAGTTATTTATTGGATAGAATGAGAGAACCATAAAATAATTTGCCACTGTTTACCCTAAATCAGGGTTTTGGCAGTTTTATGTAAACTCACAATATCTCACTCAATATTACACCAATATGCATGAAACAAAATCCAAAAGGAAGTTGATTGAGTATGATATTGAATTCAAGCACTTACACATGCATATAGGCCCGTATAGATCTGTACATATGCAAAAAAATAGTAAATTTCTGAGAAAATATGCATTAAATAGAGATTTTATTCATTCCATTACTTATCTTCAATCACCCACACCTCACCAAATGGTTAAAAAGAATTTTTAAAGGAAATAAAACATGAATTGTCACATTCCAACTACTTTCTAACTACTTCCCATCATTTAGACCCCAAATTTTCACATTTTGCAAAATGAGCACAAAAATTGAACCTTTAATACTCCTAATGACCTATTCATGAGCAAAATAACCTTATTACAAGGTAAAGACCCCAAATTTGATCAATCTTCAAGAATTTTCATGGTGGAAACATGATGTAGCCAAGATGCTCCTGCATCATTCTCCCAACCAAAAAAATTTCCAAGTCCTCTTGGACTTGATGCAGTCAACAAACCTCCATCCTTTGCATGCTCCGCCTTTAATTGTCTTTGAAACTAATCCTAAACACCTTCATTTTCACCTTAGGCTTGAACTTGTCCATGCAAATTAGGCTCCTTCTTATTTTTCCAACTGGAATCAGATTCTTCATGCTTTGATGCTTCTCCCTATCTTGTTTCTCCCTTTGTCCCTTGACCTTCAAATTGTTCCCTATCCACAAAATTAGTACAATAAAGAAATGATACATTAGGTTGATCACAATGCCTCCATATTTTCTCAATTCTTTGCAAATCACCAAGAACAATTCTTCCTTGATCATCACTTTAATCAACTCAAGGTCTTCTTCTAAAACTAGGGTCTTCATGGCTATAACATCTTTGTATTCATCATCTTTGAATTCTTCACTTGCATCTTCAAACTCTTCTTCTTCTATCATCTTCCTTTGAATTTTCCTTCTTTTTAAAATATTTTGAATGGTCCATGTAACTTTTCTTTTATTGATCTTCAAGTGCCAACTTTTCATCTGCTCCATCTTCATCATAGACTCCCAAAACTCTGTTTCCAATCTTTTCATCTCTTGCTTTATTGCTGCTAACTCTTTGTCAAACTTTTCTTTCCTCTTTCTCTTCTTTCTTTCTTCCTCTACCTACAAATTCCTTTTCAACACTTCCATCTTTTCCTCTTCTCAAGCAATATTTCTCTTGCTTCAACTTCTCAACTTTCTCTTCCTTCTCTTGGCAGCAACCAGGTTCTTCCTAACCTGCACAAAACCACAACACACAAACACAAAACCACAAACCAACCTTCTCTCTTTTCCCATAACCTTCTAGCTCTAATACCAAACTAATGCAAGTACAAAGGAAGAAATCTCAACCACTCAATCTCATTTATTAAGACTCGAACAAATTATTGCTTGTCCTTGTAATTAGGACTCATTTTCCTTCACAAAACCATTGATTTCAACAACTAAATCATACAATCAGAGTTCCAATCTGTCACCAAATCTCTCACACACCTTGTAGATTATTCAAAATACATTAGACACAACCAATTTATTGACCCATACCTTATCATCAACATAAACAACTCAAACTTGAAAACTCTCTAATAAGCTATTAGGCCTTTTAGACCAACTAACCAAGTAACATCAAACCCCGAAACCCTTTACATCTTTCTATCATTGCAAACACACGTAAATAGGTCTGTATAACATCATGAAATCATTTCCCAACCTTTATTCATAACATTTCATCAAACCTTCATATTGAACCATCCAATTTGGACTCCAAAAATAAGACTGCTTCAAGATTGTCTTACCGGGACATAATACAAAATGTTTAAAAAAAAACCTTCACTTTAACCAAACCTTATAAAAAAAGGAATCAAAGAATACCCAAGCACCTTTTTGAAACAATAATAATCATGAAAAAACTCTTCCCACAACTCAAAACTCTCAAAAACCATACTGCAGGCTATTGTATTCAAGATTATTACAAATTTCAGACCTAGGGCTTATTGAATAGACCATCTCCACAATCAATTCCCCTTAACCAACACTTGGAACATGTTTTATTAGAAATTATTATGCTTATTGAATCACAAAAGTCCCATTACCACATGTATTTTACCAAACACTAAGTGAAAACCATCTTAAACTCTGCTTTTACCAGTCTCCTACCCACTTTACAATACAAGAAGCATCAACCATTCACTTAATTCCCTTGATACTTAGGCTTGCAATGTTAGGATATAACAGTGTATGAAATGGAGAGTCTTTTCACCAATTACTAGAGTTATTTATTGGATAGAATGAGAGAGCCATAAAATAATTTGCCATTGTTTACCCTAAATCAGGGTTTTGGCAGTTTTATGTAAACTCACAATATCTCACTCAATATTACACCAATATGCATGAAACAAAATCCAAAAGTAATTTGATTGAGTATGTTTTGTAATTCAAGCACTTACACATGCATATAGGCCCATAAAAATTTGTACATCTACAAAAAACTATAAATTTATGAGAAAATATGCATAAAACAGCTATTTTATTCATTCCATTACTTATCTTCAATCACCCACGCCTCACAAAATGGTTACAAAGCCTTTTTAAAGGAAATAAAACATGAATTATCACATTCCAACTAATTTCTAACTACTTCCCATCGTTTAGACTCACTTGACCTTTCATATTCCATATGTTGCTTTATGCAAGTTTTACATCTTTTTTTGGACAACTTTTCACATTTTGCAAAATGAACACAAAAATTGAACCTTTAACACTCCTAATGACCTATTCATGAGAAAAATAACCTTATTACAAGGTAAAAACACCAAATTTGATCAATCTTCGAGAATTTTCATGGTGGAAACATGATGTAGCCAAGATGCTCCTGCATCAAGGTCTAACCCCCATCATGAGAAAGGCCATGTGGTAACAATGGGCTGAAATTCCTATTATGGCGTGTGAATCAAGTCACCATTTTGTTGACAAGGTTTACATACTTTCACCAAATTAATAACGTCTTATTCCATTGTGGGCCAATAATATCTGATACGCATCAACTTCTTAGCTAACGATGGTCCAATAGAATGAGCCCCAAAAAAACCTTGGTGTACCTCATTTAGGGTAGTTTGAGCTTCTGTTGAGTCTAAACATCTTAGGAGGGTTCCATCAAAAGAGTGACGGTAAAGGGTGTCTATGAGAATAGTGAAATGGGATGTTTTTTGGATAAAGGATTGACATTGCGAGGTTGAGAGGTTAGGTGGAATGGTGTTGTTTTGTAGGTACTCGTATATTTCTTGATACCATGGGGATTCAGGACCAACAATGTCTCCAATCATTTTGGTTTTAGGGATATCATAAGCAAGAACCAAAAGTTGTTCTATAAGGAACTTGTATTGCTAACTGTTTTGCGGGACATGATCAATAAGGGAACCATGGTAGCCATGGAATTTGTTGCTTTATTATTCACCCTTGGTATCTAATTAAACTAGATTTGTGTGAAGTACTCCTTGAAGTTGTCCACCATACATTTATATGGAAATAAATTTTCATCTTTTGTCTGATATTCATCATTCACCTAGTTGATGACTAATTGAGAGTCACCATATAGTTGTATATTTTCTATCTTCCATTGGATGGCAAGCTCAATTCCTTTTATCAATGCCTCATATTATGCTATGTTGTTTGTGCAAGGAAATATGATTCGATAAGACTCAGGGATGTAGTCTCCTTGAGGTGTGACAAAAAATATTCTTACCCCTGAGCCATGTTGTGTAAAATATCCATCAAAATACAGGTTCCACCATGTTCATTATTTTGTAGTCAAGATGTGTTCATCTCAAAATTTTGTCAATAATGGGTGACCATCATGTAAGGGAGCTTCATCAAGTTGATCAGCAACCACGTGTCCTTTAATAGCATTTCTATCTACATACTAGATGTCAAACTCACTAAGAACCATGATCCATTTAACTATTCATCCTTGGAGGGTTGCCTTTGAAAGTAGGTATTTTAATGGATTGAATTTTGAGATGAGTTGCCTTATGATTGAGCATATAATATCATAGTTTCTTAGCACAAAAGACCACAACCAAACATTCTCTTTCTATTGATGTGTAGTTCAACTCACTGCTAGCTAATGTGCGAGATATGTAGTATATGGCTAATTCCTTCCCCTTGTCATCGTGTTGAGCTAACAATGCCCCTAGTGCCACTTGAGTAGCTGATATATACAAGAGGAGTGGTTTGTCTGCTTGTGGAGGTACTGGGATTGGTGGTGTTGCAAGATAGTCCTTCAATTGTTGGAATGCTTATTGACAATTATCATCCCATTTGAATGTGATGTTTTTGTGAAGTAGGTGGGAAAAAGGTTGATATTTATTAGCTAGTTGGGCAATGAATCTTCAGAGTGCTTGTAGCTTTCCCTGCAAACTTCTGAGTTGTTCGATGTTTTTTGGTGGAGACATTACTCTTATTGCTTTTATTTTTGTTGGATCTGCTTCAATTCCTCAGCAAGAAACAATAAAGCCTAATAGTTTTTTGGATGAGACTCCAAATACACATTTATTGGGATTAAGCCACAATTTTTTATTTTTCCAATTGATCAAATATTATTTCAAGTACTTCAATGTGTCCATATTTTTTTTTTGATTTTCCTAGGAGATCATCCTCATAGTCTTCCATAATGTCATGTAGCATGCCGTGGAAGATAACAGTCATTGCTCTTTGATATGTTGCTCCTGCATTTTTAAGTCCAAAGGGCATGACTTGATAACAAAAGGTTCCCCATGGAGTTATGAAAGTTGTTTTATGCTGATCTTCTTTGGCAATGTAGATTTGATTATATCCTGAAAATGCATCCATGAGGGATATCATTTCATGACCAGTGGTGAGATCTACAATCATATCAATGTTGGGAAATGGAAACTCGTCTTTTGGACATGCCTTATTGAGATTTCAGAAATATGTATATATGCAGATGCCCATAGTAGGTTTGGAAACTAGTATAATGTTGGAAACCCATTTAGGTTAATCAATAGGTTTGATAAATCTCGCCTCCAAGAGTTTTTGTAATTTTGCTTTTACCAAAAGAGCTATGGGTGCATTTTTTCATAATTTTTGCTTGACAGGTGTTGCATCTAGATAGACTACCAAATGGTGTACCACAAGAGATGGATCCAATCTAGTCATATCCTTGTATGTCCAAGAAAATTTAATGCATATTATTTTGAGGAACTCTCCCAATTTTTCATTAAATGTCTCTTCTAGTTCTTTGACAATGTACACAATTTTAGGTTCCTCATTTGTTCCCAAGTTGATGTCTGTGATGTCTTCAATCACTATAGTAGATGTCTCATCATGCTTGGGGATCGAATTAGGTGCCCCATCCTCCAATGCCTTAGAAAGGTTTTCATCAAAGGATGCATCTTTTATTTTTACTTTTTCATGATCCAAAAGCGCCTCATCAAGGTTTTCACTAAGGGATATTTCTTTCTTATTTTTATCTTCTTCTTTTTTATAATTGAGGCACATGATTTGTTCCCCAAAGTAATCATATTTTTGTAGTGTGATTTGGTTATCTTTCCTATGATCTCCTAATGGGAGGTGGTCTCGAACTCCCATGATTTTGACAATTGCTTCATCATTTTGGAATGTGTCCAAGGCGGGAGGTCCTTGTTGGTCTCAATCAATTAATTTAGGATATACAAGTTGAAGGTCAAATTGGAGGATGAAATGGTGTATATGTGATCAGTGTCAAAAAGTTCAATGATGGTTTGAAAGGATTCTTCAATGGCTTCCTCCTGATAGTTCTTATTAGTAGAAGTCTTACCACCTTTATCATGAGGACATTAGGGTTTTATGGTTACCAAATCAGTGGCCAAGAAGCCAAGTCCTTGATGGTATTTATATTCTTGAAGCTGAATAGGCTACATGATACCTTGTTCTTGTGCCCTTAATCCTTTGCCTTTGTATCCCCAATTCTTACATAAGTCGTGTCCTTTAGGATATCTATGGATCTCAAGTGCAGGAAGCTCATTTTCTTCTCTGTATAACTAGGAGGAAACATCCATTTCTAAGTCCAAGTCTTCTTTGTTCAATAGTCCCCACTTATTGAAGTTTTTGAAGGTTTCTTTTGGTTTCAAGTTGAATGTTTGACCATACGAGTATGGAGATAGGGGAATTTGTCCTGTTTGAAAGGAATGTTGAGTTTTATATTCTCCACATCCTTTGTCAGTTATCTTGACCTTGTCCTCATAAATGGAAGGTTGTGTTGATGATGATTGTAATACATATGGGTTAATTTATGTGGATGAGGTGGAGGCTTCATCATTAATGGGACAATGGTGATAGATTTTGTACTTTCCTTCCAATGCTTTACAATATTGGAAGGGTTGTGGGTCACCAGGAATGGTGATTTCTTTTCCGTTATGAGAGAATTTTAGGCATTAATGGTAAGTGGAAGGGATGACTTGCATGGCATGTATCCAAGGTCATACAAGGAGGATGTTATATGGTAGGTCAAGGTACAGTGTATGACATATTGTTTCCATAATGACTAGTCCAACTTGAACAGGTAGTTTGATAGTACCTTCTAATCCCCTTTCAACATCATCATATGCTTTTATGGTTATCTTTTTTTGGGGATCAATGACATCATCTAAATAACCCAATTATTTTATTAATTTCAATGTGCATAGATTTAGTCTGGATCCACTGTCTATTAGGACCCTTTTAATATTATGCTTGTGGACAATGGCTTTGATGTGTAATGGTTTATTATGAGGTGTTTTAGAATGAAGGTATTTATTAGTGAATGATAGTTGGTGTGAGGATGAAAGGTGTCCAATTATTGCTTGGAATTGATTAACATTGATATCACCTGGTACTCAAGATTCTTGAAGGGATTTCTCAAATGCTTCTTTATGGATGGGTGAGGTATGAAGGAGTTCTAAGATGGAAATTTGGGATGGGGTTTTGCCAAGGTGTTCAATTATATTATATTTGTTAGTGTTTGATGAAGTGTATGATGAGGATTAGGCTCCTTGTATTGTCACTTGGCCTCGACAGGTGGTGATGGTGCAATTGGGTGCTTTTATGGTTATGGTGTTGCATTGTTCAATTCGGTCGATAATTATGTCATGTGTAGATGGATTGGAATTATTGGTATATGCATATGAAACATTATTATATGAGGATTTTCCATTGTTATGTTGTGGGAAGGGTTGTGTATAGATTCCTAGTTTCTCATTTGGGGAGTTTTGGTTTTGAATTTTAATTTCTCCCTTGTCGATAAGATCTTGAATGTAATTCTTTAGTCTCATACATTTTATGGTGTTGTGTCCTTTAATATGGTGTTATTCACAATATTCGCCTTCCCTATATCATTTGGGTTTGGGTTTGATTTCATGAAGAGGTGTAGTGATAGTAAATATGATCATGTTTGGTTGTGCCAATCTATGAAATATGACATCGAGAGGTTCCCCTGGAGGAGTGTATTTACGTTTGGATTGGTTATTTTTTTTGCATTTTCCTTGGGGAATATTTATAGTCTTGTATGGACCTTGTTGTTGTGTGTTGTGAGATGGTGTGTTTTGTATGTTTTGAACACGTTTACTATTGGTTACACCATCGTTTACAACTTTTTTATTTTTGGACCAATATTTGGGTTTGTCATTGAAGGTTTGTTATTGTCTTTTTGGTCTTTATAGATTTTGATTACCCCTTCTGCAACTAAAGCTTTTTCAATGGTTAACCCTTTTTCAATGACTTCATCAAATGTTGTGACACATTGTAGTCTTAAGTGTAGTGCTATTTTAGGGTATAAATTTTCAATGAAAATGTTAATCATTTATTTTTCTAGTACTTGTAAGGGGAATCTACTTGCAAGGTGTCACCATCTTTGAAGGAATGAAGCAAAACTTTCCCCATTGATTTGTTTTGTTATGCATAACTTAGATAAAGTTATTTCTTGGTCAATGTTATATGAAAAGTGTGTTACGAAACGTTCGACTAGGTCTGAAAAGGATGTAATGGATCTATGAGGTAATTGTGTAAACCACTCCAAGGATTTGCCACTAAGGCTCTTAGGGAATAACCTCACGAGGTATGTGTCATTATAGGCCACTTCTTGGCATGTGACTCTAAATTCTTTTAGGTGTTCGATGGGGTTACTCTTCCCTTTGTACTTGTCAAATTTTAGGATCTCATAGTCCTTAGGGAAGGGGATTCCCAGTATAGATTGGTCAAATGGATAAGGACATGTCTTCATACCTAAAGGTCTTCTTCGTTTGACCACTTTGGATTCCTTGAGTTATGTCTTTCATTTTTTGCAATTCTTGGGCAAGGTAGTGATTTTGTGGAGGATTTTGGAGTAGTTGATTATACATGTATTGATAAGGGGGTGTTGATGGGGGATTATTGGTGTTGGAATTATATTGTTGATGATTAGGCATTGGGAATTGATTGTTGATATGTGGGGGATTTTGTAGAGGTGGGGTGGAGGATTGTTGTGTTGGGTATGGGTATGAATGTTGGTAGTATTGATTTGGGGGTTAAAAGTGAATGTATTAGAAGAAGGTGGTGGTTGGTTATAGATGGTTTTTTGTTGAGGAATAGGGTTTTATGAATTAGTAAGGGGTGGGGGAGGGATATTGTTGTTGTGTGGAGCAATGTAATTGGCATGAATAGATGAAGTGGGAAGAGCTTGTGTGTGTTTAGTTGGGTTGGAGGGGGCATAAGTGACGTTGGTATTAGGGGGAATAGTGACCCTTAGATGTGATGAAATTGGGGGTATGTTATTGAGGGGTTGTGTTATATTTGTGGAGAGAGGGACATTAAGTTTATGATGATAGGTGTTGTGGTACTTGAAGAAGGTGGTAGGTTGGTGTTGGATGAGATTGTGTTTATGGAAGAGGTTGTGTTTGTTAATGGGGGTATTTTAGGTTGATTTGCATTGGTAGAAGAGGGGATATTGGTATTAAGTTGCAGACCAATGATATAATTGAATAAATTAGTGGATGATGAGGGATTGTTTGAAGGGTCACTACCCCTTGCTTGTAGGATGTAAGCGGTGGAAGGTATTTTAGCCCCTTGTTCTATGAGGCTAAGAGGTGGTCTTTGTCAAGGAGAATAATTTTCTCCATCATTTCTTGGTTGTAAGGGTTATTGGCGAATTCCCTTAGTCTAGGGGACTCTTCTTGGGAATCTACCATGTCCTCAAGGGGTGTTGGTGGTTGAGATGAAGTGGTGTTGAAAAAGGCTTCTCCTTGAGAATACCTTAATTTCCTTTATTGGTATGTAGTGATTGGCATGCAAAGGAAGGATTCTTTAAGAGCTTAGGGATGTGAACTTTGGACTATGTTTGGACTTAGATTTGTGATTAAATGCTTGAGTGGTAAGGTTTAGACCAATGTTTAGATGATAAAGGTTATGGATTAGGATGTCCTTAGGATTGATTTAGAAGGATTGGTTTAGGATGATTGGATTAAATTGGTGGCAAGCCAACCTAAGGTTGTAATCAAAAGTTGTAACCTAGATCCTTGGAATGAGATATTTTAGGATTTGCTTACTTAGGATAGGCAAGTTCCTAAGCAAGGTTTGATGAGGATGATTTTGAAAAATTTAGCAAAAGGGAGCCAACTCCTTACGCTAAATTATCCAAAAAAGGTGATCAAACCAAGGGTGCAACTTAAGATAGGCAAGTCCTTAAGCTACCCCTAGATTAGTAAGGATGATGGAGGATCTAGATTAAATCCTAATGAAAAATCTGGTTTCAGAAGGATAATGGTAGGCTTAAATGACGATTTTTGAAGATTAAAGGATGTATCCTAAGGTTGGGTTAGATGATGATGATCAATGTGATGGGAAAGATGATGATATGAAGAAAAAGAGGGGATGATACCAAGTCCAAGATGTCAACATGATGAGGGATTTTAAAGTTTTTCCTAAGTCCAAAGGGGAAAATTTAAATGATGGGGAGTGTGGGGGATTGATAATGGAAAATTTTAGATATGGAGATGGAGTGGTTAATGATCGAAGGGAGGCAGAGTTGTAGATTATGATTGGAATAACCAGGGATCCCTAAGAGATCATAATCAAAATACTCAGGTTTTGTGACAGGACGTAGGTGCAATTTCGAGAAAATGTAGGCGCAACAATTTTTAACAGAGGCATAGAATTATAGGTGCTACTCATAGGCACAATTATATAGTCTTAGGTATTTTAGAAAGAGATTTGACAAAAAATAAAACACATTGGCCAAATTTGGAAGTTTTATGTTGTTTTTGAAGGGTATAGCCAAATCCTCAACCCTTTCGTTGATTCATCTTTCACGGGTTTCACACAAAAAGACACTTCAAGCACTTGATTACAAGTCCCAAGCTCAAGTAGGTTTATAAACTAATGTGGTCCCACAAACTTGGATTTCTCCAAACTTGGAATCTCCTTCGACGCTAGGGAGGGACACCCTTTTGGGTTATGTATCACCTTTTTTCTATGAAAGTTGATAGCTAGGGGACTCCTACAATGGAAGGATGCCAAAAATCACCCTCTCCTCAGAAACCTACATATAGCTTATGCAACGCCAATTATTTAGATCTTACTCAAGGGAGCCAAATGATGGGAGTCTAGAGGGCTCAATTTGCATCCCTTGCACCACACTATTCTACGTTTGATGGCTTTCTAGGTTTATAATGTTTTTCTAAGGAGTCCTCAAAATATGCAAGGTATGTGAGGATCAAATCATGAACACTAGTCCATCACAAGTGTGGGCAAAGAACTTCAACAAGGTACTAAAAGTTTAGACCAGCCCTTCACCCCTAGCTTGGAATCACCCTAGGCAATCAGAGCTCCACCAATTACAACACAGCTAGATTGGGGTACAACTTTAGTTCTCCCCCTTTATATACGCCACCGATACACATGGTTGAGGTCGTCCCCTAGGGTGATGAAATCCCTAGGCAAGCCTCCTAAAGGGAAAGGTATGCTAGGTGTTTTTGATCCCTAAGATTGCACGAAGTGCGAGTGGAGAGCATACACACAAAACTAGCAACCTTATGTTTGCCTAAAATATAGATCTAAAAAAAATGAAGAGATGCAAATATTTGATCCCAAAGATCACACTAAGTGTGAGGGGGTAGCATACTTCTATTGCACCCTACCAAGCACTGCAAACAAGTTCATTAATCTTCTACTCTAATTTTAGTGCCTAAATTAGTGGAAAACCAAAATATTGGTCAAATGTCTTACAAAACCACATATTAGTAGTCAATTATATTTGTCTTGGACAATTTGACAACTACACCACTCGTTAGTCCAATTGTTAGCTCAAAAATGCAAAACTAAATGGAAGTGCAGTTTCATAGAGTACGAAAATGGAGGCACAAAAACAAAAAAAGTAGAATTTTAAAAAGTGAAAAATAGAAGCGTTGAATTGTACAAAATGGTGCCTGTGTTAGTTTAGAATAGATAATGAAAATTTGACTCAAGCACTAATAACGTTAGCTATTTCTAATGAAAATACACAAAATAATGATATTTTTCTAAATGATTAGTTAAATAGAGACAACAAAATGTTGAAATGACACCAAAATAGATCAAACTAACTAGCCTAGATGGAAGCGCTGGTCCATACAAAATGGCGCCTGCATTCAAAGACCTAGTTGATACAAGTTTGAGTTATATATTGATCTTTTGTTAAATATGTTTACTAAAAAGTACAAGTTATTGTCAAATTTTTGATTGATAAATTATGTTAGAACAAAAATTGCAAATGTAGGCATTGAAAGTTTTGGCGCAGGCATCGAAGAACATCATTTAACCATAAACAAAAAATTGTTCACCAAATCTACTTAAGATGTGAATTCTTTTTCCTTTTAAGGTTAATTTTAAAACCCAAAACAAAATATGATGTGATATCTAGTGATCTTGTTTATCCTATGTAAATTTTTAGACTGTGGTTCTTTGTATCTTTGTTTTTAGTGTGATAGTTGTAGTTGTAGTTGTAAAACCAAAAATAAGAGAGAAATTAGATGTTAGCAACTAAACGAAAGTCAAAAGTTTGATATAGAGTTGAATACAACTTTAAAATACTAACACGACCCTACAAAACCTAAGAACAGTTATCAAAAGGATGAAGCCAAAATTGGACAACGTGAGTGTCGAACTTTATGATGGAGGCGTGAAAATTCAATATGCAGGCACGATTGGATTGACACAGGCGCAAAAAGATTGGATAGAGGCATTGCAAGTCACTATAGGAGCACAAAAAGTCAGTTCAAAAGCATGATTCTACAATGTTTGAAACCTTTATACCTTTGAATCACATAACTTCAACAAAATGTTAGTAGGGACGTGGGTCCATTGGGCGTGCCGAATGTGGAGGGGTCAAATTACCATCAAAAAGCATAAAAACACAAAGGAAATGAACATATAATGAAACACAAGTGTTTATACCTTTGATGACCTCCATTTTTTTTTATATAAAAGAGGGTAAAAAATTTATTGAATCATAATAGCATTACAAATTTTGAAGAAGGAAGCCACAAGGGGCCAAAAGCAACAAGAATTAATTCACACCCAAGAAGCACCTCATATCCTCAGCAACCCACTCCTCAAGAACAAGGGCCATATCTTCAGGAAGATTTCTCCAATCATCCACACACCAAGAATCAATCCTTTCTGAAGCCCATCTAGCCAGCCCATCAACCACCCTATTCCACTCCCGCAGAATATGGCGAAACACAATGGACTCCAAAGTAATGCACAGAGAAACAATATGCTTGACAACCACAGCTAGTTTCCATTTCGCATCCTCCAAATTGCGATTATTCAACATATCAATAACCACCTGAGAATTAGCTTCACAAATAATCTGCCACCATCCAAGGGCAACCGCATGCTCAATCGCCAAGAGAATAACACTCACCTCCATAAGATTATTAGTTTGTAAACCACGATACGTGGAAAAGAAAAAAACCACCACTCCAAGGTTGTCTCTACCAATACCACCAACCCCAGCATGCCCAAGATTACCTCTAGATGACCCATCCGTATTGATTTTTATCTCCCCAAGAACAGGCAGGCACCAAAATCCCTCACGAGCAACCCTCTCACACCCACGCCTATGATGCACTTTGCTCAAACAACTCCTGTCCCCTGTGGCAAGACCCAAGGCATTTACAACACCCAAGTCCCCTGGATCAATCAACACAGACAAGTCACACTTTGCAGTCAAAGTCTCCTACAGAGCCCCAAGAATTCACCTCCAAAGTTGCCCAATGAGCAATTTTTTATCTAGAAAAATTCTTCTGTTACGCTCCAACCAAATTTTCCAAACAATCAAACTAGGACCAATGCTCCAAGCAATCTTAAGAAAAGAGGTTTTGGCAGGAGAAGAACCCTGTCTCTTCCAAAAATCCTCCAAAGAAGAGACATGGCAACACAGACAGCTCAAAAGATTCCACCAGTGATGCTAGATAGTCTTAACAAAAGAACACTAAAAAAAGAGATGTGATAAGCATTCTTCATGTTGACCACACATAATGCACATGGAGGGTCCCTGGAACCCTTGTTTCCAAAGATTGTCCCAAGTAAGACACTTTTCTTGAACCACAAGCCAAGAGAAAAAATTACACTTAGGCCAAGCAAATTTATTCCAAACATGCTTCCACCAAGAAACCTGGGAGCTCCCAAAAACCTGTTTATCCAAAATCTGATACTAGAGGCAACCAAAAATTTTCCTTTCAAGTCAGGGCCCCAAGCAAGCACATCACCCCGGTGGAGAGTATTATAGGCACGACCTGATAAAATCTTAGCAAGCTCTTGAAGATCCTCCACCGCACCACTAGGAGGCCAATCCAAGGGGTTCTTCCACCTGGACACAAAAATCTGACCCAAAGATTGTTGAGATTTGAAATCAGCCACATGACTCCAACCCGCCTCCACAAAAATCTGGCACAAGTCTTGGAGATGGGGATGGGAGGACACAATGGGTGGGTGTCCATCCCAAGAATCATGCCAGAAGAGAGCATCCTGACCACTATTACAAATCTAAAAAAGTTCCTATTTAACCAGCTTGGCACCATGTTTAAGGGTACTCCAAATCACAGAGCCTTTCCCCTCCATACTGAATCTAGCAACCTCCCTACTTTCCACCGCCCCCAAATATTTGAAGGTTAGAATTTTAGCCCAGCACATGCATTGTTGAGAACACCAATGCCAATACAACTTAGAAGCCAAGGCCTGCCCATTCAAATCCGTCCGCTGTAAACCAAGACCCCCCTCCTGCTTTGGCCTACAAACCACATCCCACTTCACCAAACTCCATTTTCTATGAAGAAGATTACCAGCCCACAGTAACTGACGAGACAATTTCTCAAAATCTTTAATAAAACTTGAAGGAGCAGAAAGAACAAAGCATTTATAAACAGGGAGAGCCTGGACCACCGACTTTAGAAGGGTCGCTCTACCTGCTGAAGAAAGCCACCTGCAAGTCCAATGACTGACCAATCTTCGAAACTTATCAAGAGTCTCATGCCAAAACCTTTTGGGGAGAGAACGAATAGGAAGAGGGATTCCAAGATAGGACAAAGGAAGCGAGCCAATCTGGAACCAAAGGATACTAGCAAGTCTCCTTTGAATACTCTTAGGAGTGTGGAAGAAATATATGAAGGACTTCCCCTCATTTATGCGCTGCCCTGAAGCTGCCAAGTAACTATCCAACACACTGTGCTAATTGAGAGCCTCCTCAACCTTTGCCCTACCCATTAAGGCCTTATTGTCTACAAACTGCAGATGAGACTGAGGTGGAATATCATCTCCCCAACTCCATCCCTGAAGCAAGCCGCTAGCAACCCGAGCACGAATGAGCCTTCCCAGGCCTTCCGCAAGGAGGATGAATACGTAAGGAGACAGGGGATCTCCCTGCCTGAGGCCTCTAGAAGCACCAAACAAAAAAGTGGGCTCACCACTAATAAGCACCGAAAAGGAAGAGGAAGTGACACAACTCCTAACCCATTCAATCCAACCCTCAACAAAGCCAAAAGCTCCAAGGATTTTAAACAAGAAGCTCCATTTAACACGATCATATGCTTTAGCCATGTGCAACTTGATAAACATAGATTTATCTTTTGAGGATTCCATAGAATGGATGGCCTCAGCAACAATAACCACCCCGTCCATGATTTGTCTGCCAGCAACAAAACCCCCTGCTCTTCAGAGATTAAATCATCAAGCCAAGGTTTCAGCCTTTCCGCAATCAACTTAGTAATAATTTTATACACAACATTACATAGCGCAATAGGTCTAAACAAATCCAAGGAATTAGCTCCCTCCTTCTTAGGAATAAGAGCTAAAAAAGTAGCATTCAGGGACTTCAACATTTGTTTATGCATAAAGGATTCCTGAACCACCTCTAAAAGGTCCAATTTAACCACTTCCCAGAACTCCTAAAAAAATTCAACTGGGAATCCATCAGGCCCAGGAGCTTTACCTTTATTCATCTTGAACACAACATTCTCAAGCTCCGACAAGGTAATAGGAGCAAGCAACGATTCATTCATTTCATTAGTCACTAGCTTTGGGATACAATCTAAAATCCTTGCTTCGTCCTCCTCCGCAGGAGGCGAATCCTCAGAGAATAGGGTAGAGAAATATCGAATGCATTCGGTAGAAATAGAAGCGAAAGAGGATAAAGTTTCCCCATCAGGCAATAAGATAGAAGAAATAGCATTACCTTGTCTCCGATCCTTAATTGAGTTATGGAAAAAAGAAGTGTTCCGATCACCAGCTTGAAGCCATTCAATACGAGACTTCTGTTTCCAAAAAATCTCTTCTCTTAACTCCCATTCCTCAAGCTCTTTTGTTGCAGCAACCTCTAACAAACTCAGCTCCTCCGAGAGGCCTTGATCCCGAATCTGTCTGGTAATTAGGTCTAGATTATCCTGTGCCTTATGTTTTTCCAGAAATAAATTACCAAAATGCTGCCTATTCCATCTTTTCAATCTGTATTTAACATACTGAAGCCTCTTTGAGAAAGAGTACATAGCAGTGCCATATGCAGGCTTCCCCCGATCCCACCAACCAGGGAGCAAATCATGAAGAGATTCATCCCTAAGCCACATGAGTTGGAACTTAAAGGTTTGTCTAGCATACCGTTGAGGCACATTAGCCACTAGCTTAATAGGCTAGTGGTTAGAACCTTGACCATCCAAAATTTCAGAGCTAGTCATCCACCTGTTCCCCAACCAAAAACTAGACACCAAAAATCTATCAAGTCTTTCTGAAATAGAAGCATCTCCAGTTCTCCTATTATTCCAAGTAAAAAGACCATTGCCTGGCTTGATATCCACAAGATTTAGAGCAGAGATATTGTCCTGGAGCAATAATGCGGAAGCCTCCAGCCTTGCAATACCACCCCGTTTCTCTGCAAGCTCCGTGATACCATTAAAATCACCTCCAAGAATCCAAGGATGGTAAGGAAATAAGCTGTGAACTAAACGAATGTTGAACCACAAGAGTTGCTTGCCCTGCAACTCCACAGGTGCATACACATTGGAAAAAAGAGTAATTTACCCTTACATAAAACAAGAGGCCACCATGGAAAGGGAGGACTTATAAGACACCCACCAAAGGGGGCAGATCATCCGCGGGTTCCATAAGCACGCCACCCCGCTAGAAGACCCCTGAGCACCAATGCATTGGCATCCACCATTCCTCCATAACTTAGGAACTAAATCCATCATACCCTCCACAGAGAGCTTAGTCTCCTGCAGAAAAAGAACATTAGGCGAATGACTTCTAATCAAATCCCGAACAACTTTTTGTCGAGGGCCACTGTTCAAGCCCCTTACATTCCAAGAGAGAACTATCATTTCAAGGGGCATGAAAAATGCGAATCCAGAGTCTTGACTGACCTCGACTCCACCAAAGTCTCCACTATCATCTTAATCTTTTCCTCATCCTTCTTCCTTCCCAAATTAGAGCTTTTCTCCAGCCCCCCCTTCTTGAGAACTTTTTGCAAAACACCCAACTGAAAGGATGTCTTAATATTCTTCTTACCCACCTCTGAGCCAACTTTCTGCAAGAGGTGATCCTTATCCATACTATCTTTCACTACCTCAGCACTACCACCCAACTCATCCTGAACCCCCATCTGTTGATCTATCCCTAGAACCAAAGTCCCATCAACAAGCGGAGCCATAATCACCTCTGGATTGAGCATTACCTGTCCAGGATCTTTCCCGACCACATCTAAGCATGGAACTCCCGTACCCCCCTCCTGTTAGGGTGTATGCATTGCCTCAACCGAAGGACCATGCTGATCAATATCCAAAGTCCCATGATCTAGATCCAAAAATCTTGGGTTCACCTCCTGCTAACTAAGATCCTCCAGCACCTCAAACCTATTGAAGGTGTCCTCCTCCTGCCTATCCTTCAAAGTCCTTTTATGTCCTTTATTTCTATTTTGGCCTCTAACGGGAATAAAACCATCTTCCCTACCACCAAAATCCTAAAAGGGATCCTTGCCCTTATCCACCCTGGGCAGATTAGCCGAAGGCTGAGAAGATTGAGCCTCCAAAGGCTTGGCCTTTGGAAATCTGCGTAGGAGGTGACCATACTCATGACAAAAATGGTAGTGGAAAGGTAGCATTTCATAATCAAGTTGTTGCACCCATGAATAATCTCCTGCACTCACTTCTAAAGAATCTGGCAATGACTTGCTTAAATCAATTTCTACACAGAACCGGGCAAAGGTCATTACCTTTTCGAATTGCATTTGCTGTGACGAACCCACAGGTTTCCCCAGCTTCAAGGCTAATAGGTACAACACATCCTCTCGCCAGCATTCCACAGGGAGCCTTGGAAGACGAACCTAAATCGGAACTTGATTCCGAAGTTCCTCCGTCGGGTTGAAGCCAGCATGCCATGGCTTAATGAACAAGCCCACTTGGTTGTAAAAGTATGGGCCCCCTTCAAAAATCCTATTTCGATCCGCCAAACAGTCAAATGAAACCATGAAATAGTTATTTTCCAGGAGGCAGATCTCCATGTCTCCCTCAGGCATCCATGTCTTTTGAGCCCACGTTTCCAAGAATTGCAAAGAAATTTTCAAACCTAAGAATTTACAATAAATAGAATGCCTAGAATAATAATCAATGTCTTCAGCCAGCACCTCCATCGGAATGACTACATTCGGCCTCTCCTTACACCGTTCAAGGCACCCATTAATCTTTGAAATTCCAGGCCCTCTTGTCGAGCCCGTCTCAACTTTTTCAGGTTCCACTGAAAAAAGATTATTCTCAAAAACCTTCGATCCCTGAAGAGAGGGTTTCGAACCAAACGCCGAACGAAAGTCCATTTTGGGGCAAACCCCAGAAGATTCCACAAGCAACATAGAGGAAAAAATGCCCTAATCTGACATGCAAACCCACATAAGCCCCAAGAACAGGAAGAGCATCCACGGGAAAAGCACCACACAATCCCACACCACCTCAGATGAAAGCACACCCTAACCACATGTTGAAACACCACACCACACCAACTTCAACACCCAACCCACACTCCACACTCCACACCAAACCCCACCCTCTCCTTGGTGAATCCCACCTTCTAACACAAACACCCCTACTAGAAACTCCTAAACCCTTGTACACCCCAGCCACGCCCAAGAGACCAAGTCACCTCCACCAAGCGCCAAGGGAAAGAGAGAAGGTCACGAGCAAAAGGAACCGCCTAGCCACCGAGCGCCCTCCACACACCACCCACCGAGACTTACAGGAAACACGCCCCCTGCACACAAACAAACGCCCACCCCGCACGACGCACAACCAAGAAAAAATGAGAGGGAGCTAGGGCGCGGATGCCCTAGCTCGGCACGCAGGAACCAGAGACGCCATCCCAAGGATCCGTAAAAATCCTTTGATGACCTCCTTGAAAAATAGACAAAAATGTGAAAAAAATCATTTGAGTTCATACCTAATAATCTCTTATCAACATGTTGTTATGTTGCATTCAAATACAAATATAACTTATAGCTTGAAATGTACTAATTTCTCAAGGGTAAGAGTACAAATGAAAGTGACTTTATTATTTACTCTCCCCTAAATAATTGATTAAAAACTTGCAACCTAGGCAAGTGTTTTCATATCAACAATGATATACATTATTTGTAGTGATGTATGACCTACGTGTTCTTGGGATTATTTTTCACATAGCGGATTTATCACTTCCCTTTTTTTACATTAATCGCACATTTTGACCTATGAAACATATGGATGACAACATTGATTTATGATGCCTATTTATACATATCAATATGTGGAGGGGTCAAATTACCATAAAAAAGCATAAAAACACAAAGGAAATGAACATAGAATGAAACACAAGTGTTTATACCTTTGATGACCTCCTTGATTGAGCTCCAAGATGCACCCTAGTCTTGTTTGTTTTTCTCTAGGTATTGAATGTGGATTGCTCACAATTGCACCAACATTATCATAGCCAATTTTAAGATGGAGAAATGAGAGGTTGACGACCCAATTTATAGAAAATTGGAGGGAGAAATGGAGGGCTAAGATTGATTAGGAATGTGATGCATGGATCAAGGGTGTGGCTCATTAGCATTGTGATAAGTGTCACAATTGAGTGTGAGGAGAAAGATGAGGTGTGAGCACACCTTGGGATGACAAGTCATTAAAATTTGAGGCTATGTGTAAGACAGTGGAGGTAGGTGGGATTTATCTCATTAATGAGACAAGATGAGGAGGTTGAGGATGAATTTTAAATTAGGAAATAGTAATAATGATGGGCTTATGATAGTTAATCAATGGTTAAATAGCTTGATAGGGGTAGGTGGAGTTAATAGTTGGAGAATGGGGTAATGAAGGTCAGTGGGTTAATTAATGATGGATTAATTAACATAATGAGGATTAGAAGGATAAAATTATTTAATTGGTTATAAGAACTATAGTTTTAGAAAGAGATATAATTAATTAAATAAAACATTTAATTAATTATAAGAGGAAAATGGATTAATTAATTAAATAAATGTATTTAATTAAATAAAAGGAGAGGAATGGGTAAATTAATTAAATAAAGATATTTAATTAATTAAGAGGAAGCGATGTCAGATTTAGGGTGATTACACAATACATCTTTAGTCAACACATGCCAATTTTCATCATTCATGCCATGTGTCATGCACGTTTATTGCATTATTATTCTTGGACCCTAAGATAAAACTTAACAAGAAAAGATATAATTTCAGACATTCCTTCATGGGTGCATCTTATTTACACATTTTTTCATGCTTATCTATTGACATAATTCACATTATTGATTATCCCATGATGATTATTAGGCCAATAGGGACCACCTTAATGCATTATCTAGATAATCTAACATTGATCACGCTCTTATCTTGCCATGCCACATTATTGTAGTTTCCTTCACATTGGTGGCATCATCCCTTATACCTTATATATTATGCTACATATTGCCATATCTATACATTTAGGGGTGTCATGTCTTCCCCTTTACATGTTATATATTCATTAATATATCCTTGCATTTTGGGGCCTCAAATCTTCCCCTTTACACATTATGTATTATATTTTTATATCTCATATTGGGGGCATACACCATTCCCATATATATTTCCTTATGTCTCATAACATTGTCTTTCCCATTTGGGGGTATTTATATTTAAACACGCTTTCAAAATCTTACTTCATATTATTACATTCACATAACCTAATCACATCCTAAGAAGTTGATTTCCCACATTGGGGGCATCATTAATCATGTCGTCCCTATCACAATGTGTACCTATATAGCTTGACCAAGTTTTAAGGGTTACACTCACCACATTGTTAGCTACATGCCATATATTAACATCTTCATCAACTTTAGGGATATATCACCTTACCTATATCAATGTGTGTTAATGCCATATTGGGGGCATATGCCACTGGAGTGCCTTATGCACTTATATGGGTGCTCTTGACCACTAGGGGCCACTTCATCATCCTTTATTTTCCCATGTTGGGGGTAACATCTTTCTTTAGTGATATCATCCCTAGCCCACAAGAATAACATATGAGTATCATTTGAGAAATCTATATGCTTATTATATGATGTATTCATTATTACTTTATGTGTTTCCATTTACCTTTCATGTATTATTTTCCCTCTCATAAAATTCCTTGTATCCTGTAAATGCAACAAAATGTAAGCAAGCATATTTTATCACCAACACTATCACACCTAGTTTTGCATATAGTTACAAGTGCCTATAGAGACATCTTTAATATACTTCATGCCCTACACTCCATGCCCATGCCACCCCTTTACTACAAGAAAGGTAGATCATAATCATTTTTATACATGATTTTTTTGTCTCTTACTCTTTTGATTATAGATAGTGAGATTTAGTTTGTATTTGTTATATCTTTTGTTACACAATCTACTCATGACATATTTCTCCTCTATTTTGTAGGTTCTCATGAAGATTACATGACAAAGGAAAAACCTACACAATCGCATCCTATAAGGTTCATTACTTTATATGAACCCCTTGTCATATCCTTTAATGTCTAATATTTTATTTACATGGACGCTTGCTAGAGATACACTTTTAGATGCATGATTATTTTATGATTCACAAACACCTCAAAGTGGCAGCAAAATGCAATGGAAAAATTTGCATACCCATGCCATTTCCCATTTAGTTATGTGCCCATTTTAAGGAGAGTGCCTTAGTACATTAATATATTGACAATTTGGTGTAATTCTGAGCAAAGTTTGGTCCCTTATCCCATGCTACCTACTTATCCATTATACACATTCTTATACATTTATCGCTTACCTTATACATATTCACACTTATCCTAATACAATCTCCTTAGCCACACATTTATTATGCTTACACATTCACACGATTATTTTATGATTCACAAACACCTCAAAGTGGAGGTAAAATGCAATGGAAAAATTTGCATACCCATGCCATTTCTTATTTAGTTATGTGCCCATTTTAAAGAGAGTGCCTTAGTACATTTATATATTGATAAATTTGGTGTAATTCTGAGCAAAGTTTGGCCCCTTATCCTATGCTACCTACTTACCCATTATACACATTCTTACACATTTATCGCTTACCTTATACATATGCACACTTATCCTAATACATTCTCCTTATCCATACATTTATTATGCTTACACATTCACATATTTTTATGTACTTATCACCCACCTTAATTTGGCCTCTTTTTGGACTCATGCCAAGTCTATGGTTATGGGTTGACCCTAGACCCCTAGACTTGATCTTTTCAAATTCAAAATTAGATTGACTCTTGCCAATTCTTTTTCCCCAAAGGTTGAATAAACATAAATTTACATAATTTGTTGTTATATCCTCATATTTAAAGACATTCAATGCATTCATTTTTCACAATCCGAGTTTCTCCACATATTTTGAGCTATATTCACATATCATTCACATTTCAACACTTCAATTGATGCAAAAAAAGAACACTAATGAAAATCCTTCAAAGGTAATCTTAAATACTATTAGTCTCTACATACCACAAAAACAAAAGAAGTAGAGGAAAATTGAGCAAAACAAAGAGCAAAATTATATGGAATTCTAGATTTATTTCATGTATAGGACATTTCTGCAATAATAGATGACAATGATCTACACTGCTGACATAACTCAAAGCAAACAAAATATTCAAATTTCAAAAAAATTTAAAGATGGTTGTAATCCTTCTCTAATCTTAAGACATTTAGATATCATAATTATATTAAATTATATTCATTCTTCAATCACAAAACTAAATGCCAATACTTATTAAAATACTTTATATATTTAACATTCATTATCATTTACAATTTTAAACAACAATTTTCATATCACAAATATTAATAAGCCAACCTACCTACATCAATTATATTATTGAAGAGTGACAATTTGGCAATTTATGTACGATTTGTATCCCTGGAAAATTTGTTTGGCATAAAATAATATAGCAATAATAATATATAGGTGTAAGCTCTCTTTAGGTAACGTACATGAATTAATGACAAAGCTCATTGCAAATGGAACCCACCACATGGAACTTGGAGACACATAACCAAACTAATTTAGGAAGAAAAGCTAACTGTTAATAAGGCGAAATGAGAATGAAAACAAACATGAAAATGGAAAACACCTCCACCCGGAACACATCACCATCAAATCAAAGCAGAAGAGCAAGAGACCGTCAATAATTGACATGTTATAAATGCAGGAAAGGCCAATGAGAAAAATAGCAGAGGAGGAAAAAGGCCCACAAACCACTGGCCAGAGGCTCCTAATCACTAGTATCTTTTCATAGGAAGTGGCCATTTACCCTATAATCTTCATACCCATTAACTCACCCTCTGGGCAATTTTCTATTAAATCTGGCAACATTAGCATTCTCTTGTAAGCTTTTAAGGCCAAGATTGAATGTTTTCACATTTGTCCATCTGCTATTCGGATTAACCCAACTTTTTAATTTTCAATTTGGAGATTAGTGGCAATATTTTTCATCCTGTTGTGGGATTTGAGATTGAAGAATCTAATTGGTTGGTGTGGCAGTCTGTTTCCTCCAGATCTTTCCATTAATAAGGCATGGTGTTGTGCACTAGCTAATTTGGGCTACCTTGTGTTTGAGATCTGGCAATGAGTGTTCAAATAATAGTTCAATTTGTTCTTGTGTTCTTAGCAGTTGGGTGGCAGGCTCTTTTTTGGTACGGAGGGAAAATGTCTTCACCAAGCAAAAGAAGAGACATGGACGTGATGAAGCTGTAAGTAAGACTATCTGCTTGCACGTGTTGTGTATGTTCTTAAGTGTGTGCTCATATATATGTGTGTATGTTCATGTATGAAATCATTTTGTACGAAGATAGTGCATGTAATAGACAAAGAATTTTGAATCAAAAGCAGGGGAAACAAAACATATCATTTCTTGAACGTAAAACACAGAGTGTAGTAGAAAATAACTTAGAATTTTTTTTTGGGGCTGCAAAACCCCTGTTCACATTTGTGGGGACAACAAGTTTGGTCATGACCATGAGCTTGCAGAGAGATTTTTTAATCATTGATGATTCTGCGTTTTGTTTAAACAACTAGTGCAAATAGGCATGCTATTTTTAATATCCAGATGATGGTTTGGCTCATGTACTACTAGATATTAATGAGTTGATCCATGTATTACCAGAGGTTAATGGTTTGATCTATGTACTACCAGAGGTTACTATTTTCAAAAGTAGTAGGGATATTATAACGGGGCATAACTCTATAAATTTGATGACCTCAAGATCCAAGGGCCTGGCTGCAAGCATTGTATGTTTCTGTGCTGTCATAGGAACTTGGTCACGTCTCTCATTTTTTGGGGCTTTGATAGAAGAAACATTGGAGAATGGAACTCATAAATATGTACTTGTGGATACGTTTCCTTAGCCAAATGGCAAAACGAGGGTATTTGAGGAGGAAAACAGACCAGAAGACATCAAATATTGTAAGAGCTTAAAGTATAAACTAATACGTGCCTGCATTATTTCGACAAATTTATGCAAATAACGGTTCTCATTGATTGCTAGCATTGGTTGGATTCTTTTGGGATTGTTTGGCTTTTCTAGTCATTGATTTTTAATTGTGGATTGCTTTTAACTTAATCATTATTTTTCTTTCCAATTTTAGTGTATTGCTGTTGCTTTTGGATACGACTATTTGTTTAATGTTTGGATTTCACTGTCTCTGTCTGTTATCGTAGAATGATGAGCGACTATAAAGTGGAGTTGATCAATGATGGAATGCATGAGTTCAATGTTGAGTTTCGTGGCCCTCCAAACAGTAAGTTAAAATCTCTTAGTGGCTGGATCCTGAATCCATATTTGTTAATTTATATATTGTCATGCTAGACATTTGTGGTGTGAGTCCACACACCCTGCCTTATTTCTTCCTTCTTACCATTTATAATACTTGAAGTATATGTGATTAAATTAGTGAGCAGTATCTCTTTTACTAACATGTAAGAAATTGAGGAGCATATAATGGCATGTCCTTTCGAGGGATATTAGCTTAGAAGGATGATCAGAACCTTTTCATGATTCATATTATAAGAAATTATCTTATATTTGATTAATGATTTCAATATTTTCAGGTATTATAGTAACCATAACCATAATGTAATTGATACGCTGACCAAACATGCAAAATTAAATCATAGATGTTTAAATATTATTTTTGGACTTTTTAGATAATTTTTAATTTTAAAAAATGATCTACTCATGAGTATATTTTCTTTGTGCTCGTTAGGGCTTTAGCTAGTCTTTTGCAAGACATCACAAACGGAACAATGTGTGAGGATAAATCTCTCTTCAACTTTGGAGGGGGAGCTCCTTGAGATCCAAACGAAACCTAAGCTAAATTGATCTTAGACACCAAACCATAGACAAGATATATAGATACACACACTTTACAATAACTTTTTGTAGGGATTTTACATTAAAGAAAAGACTACCTGCCTGTGTTTTTACCTTGGATTGTAGGTACCAGACTGTTTAACAGCCATACCTTGCAATTGAGATTTTCAGGTACTAAAGGATGAAACAATTAATCTAAACATAACATCAACACCTTTCAACTGTCTAAAAACAGAGATCAGCATTTCAGTGCACTCTATATTTGAAGGAATAACAATCTGAACAAAGAATAAGACACGATTCCAAAGACCAAACAGGTAGCTTGTCCACAGAGTTGCAACCTAGATGAATAAAGCAACATTAATACAAATGTTGCCGCATAAGTATAGCGTTGATTGTAATCATTTTTCACGTCTTGTGTTCAAAACACTTATTCATAGGCTACAAATGCTCAGTCCATGGGACTTTAGAATAATCTTATTTTGTCCCAAAAATCAGGCTTTAAAGTGTAATGCTCATTGTGGAAAAAGTAAGAAAAAATGAAATTTAAGACAAAACTATTCTAAACAACTAATAAAAAAACTTTACTAAAGTGGTCTAAAATAGGCTCTTCTCATCACCTGGAAATAGAACGCTGGAAAAGGTGATTGCTAGATGTAGCATTTGCTAAAAGTAACAATCTGCACAATGACAATGTCGCCTTTCTACACTGCTGGGACTCATAGACCTGCAAAAGGCTGAAAACAGAACCATCTCTGTTGGAAAACCCCAAGGGCTAATGCTCAAGTAGAATAGTGAATCATCTTGCATTTATAAGGATTGAATTGAGTTTAGAGCTTTAAAGTCTGTTTTCTGCTTTAACAACAGCTGATGCCTAACAATAGGTGTGGATTTTCAAACATGGGTTATGATAAAGGAACAACGCACCATAATGCAGCTTTTGCCAGGCAGATGCCAGGCAGATTCACACTTTTGGTGTCTTCACTGTGTTAGAGGATGCTGGGCATGCACCTGGCCACTAATTGCCATGGCAGAAACCACTTAGGTGAACACCATGGAGGTTTTATTTGGGTGAAAATTTATGATGGCAAGGCCATTAAGAGTGTACGTGTTTGATGTTTGTGCCAAGCAGAAAGGGGTCGAGAATGCACCTTGGTTTTTTGGCAGAGATTCATGCAGCAAAGCCATGCTAAGCACACACCTTAGGTGAGTTAGCCATGGCAGAGGTCACCTATAGGCCTGCGTCTGAAGCCTTTTGCCACTTTTTGAATCATTTGATCAGAATATGAAGGCCCTGCTGCCACTGTAGGTGTTTGCTGTGCGACTTGAGTGTCCTTTTCCACAATCTCCTTTTGATGCTGCCTAGAACACTTTAAAATCCTGCCCCAACTGCTGAAGGTTCCTCTTTTCTGCGATTCATAAGACTGAATCAAGTGCCAACTTCTGCTCCTTGAATGCTGCTCTTGTTTCTGCTGCTTGTCTTCAACTTCTGCCCTTTAAACTTCTGATTTTCTGCAGTTATCCCTGCTCTTACTGTTTAGCTGATCTGGAAGTCTGCTGTAGATGCCTCTTTTCTACTAATCTAGAAGTTTGCTGTGGACTAAATGAGGAAAAAGATAGATGTTTAACCTTGCATATATATATATTTGCTCATAAGTAAATCCAGTCTACCCTAATACAGCTAGGTCAGCCCTAGTCATGATGTTTTTTTTCATTTGAAAATTTTGCAGGAATGTAACAATTTGCTTTGTTTGGGGACCATGGGACATTCTTGGGCCATAGGAAAACCTTAGAATCTTTGGTTTAAAGCATTGGTGTATATCCATTGGGCAAAATATTCAAGCCTATTTCCCAACATTTGAACATGATCAACCTAACCTTAACACAAAAATGGCAATGAAAGCAAACACATTATGGAAAAAGTAAAACACATTATGTCAAAGACTCTCACTGAAAATGACAACAACTACCTATGGATGAACGCGAGGAAGCAAACTGACTGGACAAACCATTTATAGGCTAGGAAAAATAACAACCCCTCTATCTGAGCTTGGAGTTCAAACATGGTAGCTCATATCTTGAAACATTTGCAAAATATACATTGAAATCTATGGTTCAGGATGATAAGAATGATCATGCAGGGAAAACTCAAGCATGAACTGATCAATGTTCTGTAGCTTAGGATAGTCTTCTTCATTATTGAAATTTGTCTCCATTTGTTGGAAATACTCTACTTTTTTGTGAAGATATCTTGCAAATTCTTGTGGTTGTAACACATTTTTGGGAATGATGACCGCCTCATACTTGATCCTTTGCCCATGCCACTTTGGCATTCTCGAATCTCAACCATAAACATAGATGAAACATTATTCTCTAGAAGAGGCTGGATTTGCTGAAGAAGGATCTCAATTGCTTGCATTTGACTCTCCGAGTGTAAATTGATGTTGTCTGTGAACCTTGGCTGAACCAGACTTCTTCGGTTACATCACCTGCTCTTATTAAATCCTATTCTGATAAACCTTCAAGGTCTGAATCTCTTTTAAGCTTTGGATCATCACCAAAGCAAACACATTGAAGGAAGATGTACATCTTGAGCATAAAACTCTGCAAATCTTCCTTCACCTCATTAAATCTACTTCAATGAAGCCATCCATGAGACGGAGAGAACAATAAAATTGATCATCTTTGATTGTATGGCTATAGTCTTCTTAAATAAGCATTGGAATGGGAACATGCTCCTTTGATAGTATTTCTTCTTCTTTCATCAACAACATATTCAGGGGAAATTTTAAAGACAAGGATGAGTCAAACTAAAAAGAAAATTCACCTTGTCTTCTATTGATGACCTGCTCTCAAGATGGTTTGAGAAAATGTCTAAATCTTGTAATAATATTTTGGTACATACTTTTAATATGACATGTGCCTCTAGAGCCAAATCATCTTCAAGAAGCTCTTGTTCTTCATCTAATTGTGATCTTTTCTTGTGCAGACTTTTCAAACAATTCTTCAAATGTAGAGAAGAATCATTTGTTGGTCTTCGTCCATGGCATAGTCAATGCCTTCTTGCTCAATGGAAAAAGTGGGATTGTTACTTTTCTCAACAGATTCATTTGAAACCTTTTCTTCTTTAGAGAACAAATGATGTACTTGTGTAGTTCCTTCTATGTTCCAACATAGAAGGTTGTTCTTCTCTAATCAATAATCCTTCTTCTTCATCGTAGAGCTTGAGTAGGGTCTGTGAGATATGTGGAAAATTCAACTCTTCTTCATGATTTCCTAGTGTTCCACGGAGTTTCTTGAAGGGGACGGGTTTTGGGGACGAGGGGACCAAGGGTCTAAGTTTGGGGATGTCGGGGGGACGGCAGTGTGGGGGCGGCGTTGATATACATATAGTACTTGAAAAACTAGTTATTAAAAGATGTATAAGAATTACATTTCAAATGAAACTTTGGCAAATTAGTAAAATAGCAAAATTGTAAATACTAACATTTTAAAATTTAAATATTTGAATACTACTAAATAAAATTTGACAAATGAAATTGTCAAATTGGAGATCTATATTATATCAAAAATATCATAAAGATGATTACAATGAGTAGCATGATACATTGATAGCAAAATAAGTACAAAATGTAAAAATGTAGTGAAGGGAGGCCTCTAATCATCCCCAAACTCATCACTGAAACTACTAGACTCCTTGTGGTCAAGCTCCGCAAACTAATACCAACCAACCCTGCATCTGAAGTCGAAGCATCCTCATCAATCTATGCTGGCTCCTTTGGCTCTACAATGTGTTTCACGTTTCGTGCCTCAAGAAGGCACTGGGGTAGTACGTTACTTCGTCATTAGAGTTACCTCCGTTGGATGAGGAGGGACACTTGGTTCTGGTTCCAAAGATAGTAGATACTCGGGAGAAGAGATTGAGGAACAAGGTGATTAAGGAGTATTTGATCAGGTGAAGAGACTTGCCAACAGAGGACACAACTTCGGATGGAGAGCATATATTGCAGCATCCCAATTTGCAATTGCTTGAGGGCAAGCAATCTCGGGAAGGTAGAATTGTAATGTTCCCTTCTCAATGACCACCCAGGATGCTAATTTAGCCTTTTTAATTCCTGAAGGCTAAAGGCTGAATAAAGGAATTCATTTAATTAATTATTTAATATTACTTGGTAGGAAAAGCAAAAATTAAAAAGGTAATGTTAAGTGATTAATTAAATAAGTATAAAGTGACTGTATGTGAAATATTAAAAGGTAACTTTATAAAGTCACTTTATTTATTTTGAGCGGGAAATTAAAGTGAAATATAAAAGGTGATTTGAAGGCTCATTTTCATTCATGCTTGGTTTATTTCTCATTTTCATATTGGAGAGCTCTTGAAGCTTCTTGGTCTTGGGGACAAAGAAACCCTAGGGCATCTAGTTTCGGTGGTGAAACGATTCCACCCTAACTGGTTCGTTGAGGAGATCATTCAGGTCTTCTACTGGAGCCTTAATGCAATTTTGTGAGTCTCTCTCATAGACAAAATTGGAGAAGAACAAATATATTTTCAGCATTGAATTTGTGCAAGGGTTGAGGCTGGGGGAGTATCTCTTTTTGGTTCTTTTGGTGGTATCCCTTACTGACCTTGTGTTGGCTGCATCAAATACTTCATCATAAGGTTGTGAACTTTCAAGGAGCCGTGGTACTCAGCAAACCCTAGGTGTCTGAACATACTACTTGTTTGAACAAGGACGTGGGAATATTTGGAGGTCGTGAGCCTTCTTCAGGAAGGCGTCTTAATTTTTGAGAGAATCAATTCATAATAACAGCCCTTGTGCAAATATTGGAAGTCTGGAAACCTCTTGAGGATGGCGTGAAACTGCTCAGACCAGTTCATGGCTATTTGGGAGGGTTAAATGCTCAGTATGAGGGTCGTGAGCTTGGAGATGGAGGTCGACTGGTTTTAAAGTCTCCAAATCTTTTTGCAAGCAGTAGCGAATGCCTTCCCAAGGTCGTGGGAGATTGTAATACTAGGATGTGGGTCTGCTGAAACCTGTGCGGTCTTTGGCACTCTTCACTCTTGGCGCAACCCCTATTACATACTTTCCGGGTTTGAGATATTCATACATTCATTGTATTATGTATCATTGCTGCTAAATCTGATATCTGCTGTTATAAACCATTGTCATTGTTGTTCAATCAGTCTGTGTGAAGTCAATGAAGATTGTAATCTTGTCTCAGTTTGAGAACAGACTTTACTCTAGCTGTAATAATTTCTGAGTGATATTTCCTTCATAACAGTTCTACATACTACACAGGAAAGCCTTATAATATGTCTGAAAATGTATTTCTGAGTGTGCCTTTTAATCTTAGTCCATTATTGAGTTTTATGCTCCAGATTTGTGTTATCAGATGTATGCATTCATCAGAGGAAGAAAACATGGGTGATAGACGTGAAATGGGTGATAGATGTGAGATACTTGAGGGTAGTACATTACAGATCCTCAATGACCTTGCTAGAGGTCAACAAAAGGTAGTGCAGCTCCTAACTCAGTTGATGAATGATAGAAACAATGCTGGTAACAATGGTAACAATGGTACAAATGGACATAATGGAGGCAGAGAATGATGGAAACAATGCAGCGGGAAGTGATACACATATACCTAGGCCTCTTATGCCTTAGTTTTTGGGAGGTCAGCCAGCTGGTAATCAGGGGCAGCAAGCACAGGGTGAGCGATGACTATTTGAGGGAATATCAGTCACTTGGAGATGAGTTTCATGCAGCCATGACCTTGCAGGACTTTTGTGCCATAAAATATAGGAATAGACCTAGAGATCACAATAGGGGTCCTCAGAATCAAGACTTGCAGCATAAGGTGGGTGAACTTTCTATTCCTTCATTTGATGGCTCTAGTAAATGCACAACGAGATCATGGGTTCAAAAGTTGGAAAACTACTTCCAACTCAACCCTATGTTGGAGTCAAAGGCTATTAAGTATGCTACTTTGCATTTAGAGGGTGAGGCCCGTGAGTGGTGGTACCACGGTCTTGTTACTTTGGGTCATGCTAGCATCGCATCATACCTAGATTTTACTCAGAAGTTGATGGACCGATTTGACCAGAAGGACTTAGAGATACACTTCAAAGAGTTGGCACAACTCAAGCAAAGCAGTATAGTAGATGCATATATTTTTGAGTTTTAGAGACTCTCGTTTATGGTTTCAAAAGTGTTGAGCACAGGTTGATCATGCTTTTCATTAGGGTCTATTCGAGCCACTTCGTGGTTAGATCAAGGCCTTCAAACCAGAGTCCCTTCAGGATGCTATCATACGGGCTTGCGACATGAAGCATTTAGTGCTAAGAGCAAATTTCCATCCAAACTTTTCATACCTCAGAAGAACAAGGATAAAAAATCCTTTCAAAAAGAGTGGCCCAAGAAGGACAAACTTGATGATGAGGCTCCCAGGGAGTTGAGGAGGAAGAAGTTGTGTTACAACTGCAAGGAGCCTTGGGAGCCTAGTCACAAATGCATGGGTAAGGGTAAGGTTCACTACATTGAGGTTGTGTCTGATAGTGAGGATGATGGAGAGGCTGGGCTGGTACAGGGCAGCGATGATAGTAGTTCAGAGGATGAGTAGCCATGGGTGGAGACTAAGAGTGGCGCCATCACTACCATCTCAGGTGCTCCTAGGTTTAATTCCTTCAGAGTTAGGGGAGTATTGTAGGGACAACGTGTTACTGTGTTAATTGATAGTGGGGCAACCCACAAGTTTGTTGATTTAGTCTTAGTGGCTAAGAGGGGTATACCTACAAAGGGATCTGAGGGATTCAATGTGATGGTTGTAGATGGGTTCAACATGACTTGCACACAGAGGGTTCCTCAGTTGGGTGTCACCTTGGGTAATTATACTATTACAAATGATTTCTATGTGGTAGACTTGGTTGATACAAATGCCATTCTAGGTATATAGTGGTTACATTTGCTGGGGAAGTATTCACAAAACTTCTAGACTATGGAGCTCAAGTTTAGTGCAACAGATGGTAAAAAGGTTGTGCTTAGGGGTATGGCAAATGGTTCTCTAAAGATAGTGTCAGCTAAGAGGATGGAGAGCATCTTCCGGCATGGGGATGTTGCATGGGCAATAGAGTGTTTGATTACTACTAAGGAGACTCCTGATAGTGATCAACCTTACCATGTGGATATCCAGTCTTTGTTGGGTAAGTATGACAGAGTATTTGGAGAGATTCCTCTAGGGAGACCATCAAATAAGGGTTTTGAGCACACCATTGAGTTGGAGGAGGGGGCCAAGCCTGTCATAACCACCCCCTATAAACATCCTAAAGAGTTTAAGGATGAGATTGAGAAAGCAATTAAGGAATTGCTTGACATGGGGCATATTAGACCGATTTCCAATCCCTTTGCTTCTTCACTAGTTCTAGTGAAGAAGAAAGATGGGACAATGAGAATGTGTATAGACTCTTGGGCTTTCAATAAGAAAACAATTAAGAATAGGTACCTAATTTCCAAGATCGATGAACTTCTTGATGAGTTGCATGGGACAGTATTTTTTCAAGATTGATCTTCGTTTTGGGTACCATCAGATTAGGATTCGTGAAAAGGATATTCCCAAAACAACATTCAAGTGTCACTATAGGCACTATGAGTTCTTAGTCACGCCTTTTGGTTTGACTAGCGCACCTGCCACTTTTCAATCTTGCATGAATCATATTTTCAACAAGCAGTTGCGTAAGTATCTGTTGGTGTTCTTTGATGACTTGCTCATTTATAGTAAAACTTGGGACGATCACCTAAAATAGTTGGATGAGGTTTTGGGTATCATGGGGGAGTAGTCCTTGTATGCTAAGGCCTTGAAGTGTGAGCTTGGCCTTAATGAGATTTTATACCTGGGACATGTGATCAATGCACAAGGTGTATAGGCTCATTAGGAGAAAATCCAAGCAATTCTTGATTGGCCACCACTTAAGTCTCTTACTCAATTGCGTGGATTCTTTGGGCTTTCTAGTTACTACAGGCGCTTTGTTAAGGGTTTTTCTCAGTTGGGTGCACCATTGACAAATATAACTAAGGAGGGAGCTTTTAAATGGTCAGAGGAGGCACAAAGAGCTTTCGATAAGCTCAAGGAGGTGATGAGCAGTTGTCTTGTTCTGGCACTTCTAGATTTTAAGCCATTTGTCTTGGAGTGTGATGCATTGGGTGAGGGCATAGGAGTAGTGTTGATGTAGAACAGGCATCTGATTGCATTTGAGAGCCGTAAGATGAGGGGGTCGAAGAGACTGTATTCCATTTATGATAAGGAGATGCTCGCCACAATGCATGCATTGGCAAAGTTTTGGCAGAACCTAGTTGGTGGGAAGTTTGTAGTGAGAACCAACCACAACAGTCTCAAATATTTCTTGGAGCAGAAGGATTTGAATGAGAGGCAGTAGAAGTGGGTTAGCAAAATACTGGCCAATGACTTTGACATTGAGTACGTAAAGGGCAAGAAGAATATAGTTGCAGATGCCCTTTCTAGGAGACTAGCAACTTGCTCACTTACAGAGATTTCAGCATATTGGAAATCTCATCTATTGGTGTAGTACTCCTAGAACAAGTTTGCTTGTGAGTTGATGGACAGACAGGTTCAGGATGATCGCTACAGGGTAGTGGATGATATCTTCTACAAGGACATAATCTATTTAGTGCTGAAATCTAAACTAAAGGAGAAGATATTAAGGGCTACTCATGACACTCCCTTGGTGGGACATCAGGGTTACTTTAAGACATATCAAAAGGTTAGGGAGAGGTTCTTTTGGAAGGGCCTCAAGGATGATGTATTGCGGTATGTGAGGGAGTGTGCGACTTGTCTGCAAAACAAGTTAGAGCATTCACATTTGGTGGGCTTGTTGTAGCCATTTCCCATCCCTGAGTAAAAGTGGGAGAGCATTTCGATGGATTTCATCACTGGTTTACCCAAGGTTCATGGTAGAGATTGCATTTATGTGGTTGTAGATCGGCTAACTAAATATGCTCAATTCTTTGCTATTTCTTCTGAGTACAAGGCACCTCAGGTGGCATAGTTGTTTTTCAGAGAGGTTTTCAAACTTCATGGGTTGCCGAGGTACATAGTTAGCGACAAGGACAGCAGGTTCCTGAGTTCTTTTTGGCAGGAGCTGTTTAGATTAGTAGGTATGGAGTTGACTCCGAGCACGAGTTACCTCCCTCAGATAGATGGCCAGATTGAGATTGTGAATAAGTGGGTTGAGGGATATTTGCGTAATTATGTTTTTGGATAGCAGAAGGCGTGGATTAAGTGTTTACACTTGGGAGAGCATTGCTATAACACCACTTACCACATGTCGATCTGTATGACACCTTTTCGTGCATTGTATGTATATGATGCACCATCATTTTTGGATCAGGCTTTTGGAGAGAGTAGGGCTTCTAAAGTCAAGGATTGGATACAGGAGAGCCAAAACATTCTTAAGGCTCTTAAGGAGAATTTACAAGTGGCATAGAATCAATAGAAGACCTATGACAGACATAGGGTTGAGCACACTTTTGAGGTGGGAGATCTAGTTTTCCTACAATTGCAGCCCTGCAGGCAGTCTTCACTGAAAAGAAGCGGTGTAAAAAAGCACAAGCCATGGTTTTATGGCCCTTACAGGATCACCAAATGTGTGGGGTAAGTAGCCTATGAGTTGGATTTTCCAGAGAACAACAAAATTCACAATGTGTTTCATGTTTTGTGCCTCAAGAAGGCACTAGGGCAGTAGGTTACTTCGTCATTAGAGTTACCTTCATTGGATGAGGAGGGACACTTGGTTCTAGTTCCAGAGGAGATAGTAGATACCTGAGAGAAGAGATTAAGGAACAGGGTGATTAAGGAGTATTTGATCAGGTGGAGAGACTTGCCAACAGAGGGCACAACTTGGGAGGGAGAGCAGATATTGCAGCATCTCAATTTGCAATTGCTTGAGGGCAAGTAATCTTGGGAAGGGAGGACTGTAACGTTCCCTTCTCAACAGGGATACCTGGGGACGCATCCCCCCCCCAAAAAAATCCCTCGTCCTGGTTTCCGGGATGTCCCGGGTACTGGGGGACGGCAAGGGGACGGCAGGGGACTGTCCCCCTTTGCAAAATTTTTAGGAAACGTCAGGGGACGGCTGACCAGTCCCGATGGCCAGGGGAGGGGCGGCCGAGGGGACGGCTAGGGGACTTGGGGACGGCCAGAGGACTTCTAGGAGTCCCCTGGCTGTCCTCGGGACAGTTAGCCATCCTAGAAGTCCCCTGGCCGTCCCTAGGATGGTCAACCGTGCCCCGCATCAAAGCATGGTCAAAACAAAACATAAAACACATTTTCATAGCAAGGGAGTGTGAACTTAATTATGTCCACCCATTAAATAAATTGGTGCCACTGCTTGTTGTCTTGAAACTTTGGATAAGTGTAACTGATACAATTATTCAAGAATCAATATTGGTTTATGTACTGAGGTGCCAAGATGAATTCCAGTGAATAACCCAACACTCAATGCTTGTTCTCAATGCTATTGTGCCTCATAAATAAGTCTCACAGGTCTTACTCTATTGTGAAGATGATACATAGCGGGCCTTGGGACATCTGATCATGCAAAACAATAACATGGTAACTGTGTAGATTATTTGCCTAATGCAACTCACTATCATTCTCAGAAGGCTGCACTCCATTGTTCCAGTTATCAATAAACAAAAAAATTATCATCAGAGTATCTGTTTTCTTAGCTCAAAATCAAGCTTTCCATTGAATAAATTCTAACTTATTCATTAAGATCAATGCATACCCAATAAACCATATCAACTTGAACACAAATGTTATATGTGAATGTTCTATAATGTATATTATGCATGCCTTGTCCATGTTATCTGTTGAACATTTAAAATTTCCCTATATTTTTTAAATTTTCCCTATATTTTTATATAGCTGTCCCCTGCCGTCCCTAAATTTGGCCTAAAAAATCGGAAACTTGGGGACTCGTCCCACTGTCCCCTGTCGTCCCTGTCCCGGAAACTTGGGGTAACCTTGCTTCTCAATGATCACCTGGGATGTTAATTTAGCCTTTTTAATTCCTGAAGGCTAAAGCCGGAATAAGGGAATTCATTTAATTAATTATTTAATATTACCTAGCAAGAAAAGCAAAAATTAAAAAGGTAATGTTAAGTGATTAATTAAATAAATACAAAATGACTTTAAGTGCAATATTAAAAGGTAACTTTATAAAGTCACTTATTTATTTTGAGCGGGAAATTAAAGTTAAATACAAAAGGAGATTTGAAGGCCCATTTTCATTCATGCTTGGTTTATTTCTCATTTTCATATTGGAGAGTTCTCAAAGCTTCTTGGTCTTGGGGACAAGGAAACCCTAGGGCATCTAGTTTCGGTGGTGAAACGATTCCACCCTAGCTGGTTCGTTGAGGAGATCATTCAAGTCTTTTACTAGAGCGTTAATGCAATTTTGTGAGTCTCTTTTAGAGACAAACTTGGAGAAGAACGAATATATTTTCAGCATTGAATTTGTGCAAGGGTTGAGGCTGGGCAAGTATCTCTTTCTGGTTCTTTTGGTGGCATCCCTTACTGAGCTTGTGTTGGCTGCATAGAATGACTTCATTATAAGGCTGTGAACTTTCAAGGAGCTATGGTACTCAGCAAACCCTAGGTGTCTGAACATACTACCTATTTGAATAGGGAGGTGGGAATATTTGGAGGTCGTGAGCCTTCTTTAGGAAGGCGTCTTAATTTTGAGAGAATTGATTCATAATAACAGGTGCAAACATTGGAAGTCTGGAAACATCTTGAGGATGATGTGAAACTGCTCAGACCAGTTCGTGGCTATTTGAGAGGGTTAAATGCTCAGTATGAGGGTTGTGAGCTTGGAGATGGAGGTCGATTGGTTTTAAAGTCTCCAAATCTTTTGCAAGCAGTAGCGAATGCCTTCCCAGGGTCGTGGGAGATTGTAATACCAGGACGTGGGTCTGAAACTGAAACCTGTGCGGTCTCTGGCACTCTTCACTCTTGGCATAGCCCCTATTACATACTTTCCAGATCTGAGATATTCATACATTCATTGTATTATGTATCACTGCTGCTAAATCTGATATCTGCTGTTATAAACCATTGTCATTGCTGTTCAATCAGTCTGTGTGAAGTCAATGAAGATTGTAATCTTGTCTCAGTCTGAGAACAGACTTTACTTTAGCTGTAATAATTTCTGAGTGATATTTCCTTCATAACAGCTCTGCAAATACACAGGAAAGCCTTATAATATGTCTGAAAATCTATTTCTGTGTGTGCCTTGTAATCTCAGTCCATTATTGAGTTTTATGCTCCAGATTTGGGTTATCAGATTTATGCATTTATTGTCCGCTGAATTTGGTTATTAATATATTATTGTACATTCTGTGTCCTAAGTTTCATAAAATGGAACATCTATGAAACTGAGAAATTCACAAAAACTTTACACCATCCGGGAAGGGAACTTTTCATGGAGGTTGAGATATTAAGGTTTTGGATTGATTGATAACTTGTTTAAGTTATGATGACTTATATTTTATCTCTTCCTTAGTCCCCTAGTCATTAATAATTGTTCCCTTTTAGTGCATATAGGAATTAGTCTTCTTTACGTTCAAATTTTAGTCAAGGAAATCATTTAGTCTTGACTTAAGGTTTTTGATCGATTGATGACTTGGTTTCTAAGTTGTGATGACTTATATTTTGCCTCTTCCTTAGTTCTCCTAGCCATTGACAATTGCTCCCTTTTCGTGCATCTAGGAATTAGTTTTCTTGCTTACATTCAAATTTTGGTCAAGAAAATCATTTAGATCTGACTTATGGACATATATTCAATCATGTAAAGTTTCTTAGGGTAACAAGAATGAAACTATTTCTTGATTTGGAAACATCTATGGTACTTGGTAGATTCTTAAGGTTGAGATATTAAGGAGTTGGGATTGACAACTTGGTTTTTAACTTGTGACGATTTATATTCTACCCCTTCCTTAGTTCTCCTATCAAAGATACACATCTCTTTTCACTAGAATTCATTTTTTTCTTTTTACGGTTTCAAATGGTCTTTCAGTCTTCTAGCTGAAGAAATTGTAATTTTTTTGGCTCAAACATTCTTTCACTCCTTCAAAATTTTGACCTTAGGTTGGAGATGTAGATCTTTTGAACTATTTCCATTGAGGGTTTGGCTTACCCTAGGATTTGAATTTTATTTCTATGTTCTTTAGTCACCACATCCTTTTGGAACTATTGCATGAGCTGATCATGACAAGGAACATACTAGTTTTGAGCTACTCTTGGTATAAAGTATCTAAGATTATGAAAAATCCACCTCTCAAAATATGTGGACTGCCCTGACTTGGTGCTGTTAGGAAAGGTTTGACATTTCTGGTCTTAAATATGGTAAACCTTGAAGGAAAACCTGGTCTTTCTCAGCCATGCGCCTAGCTCCACTTCTCTTCCAAAAGCCCATCATGGAGTCTTCGTCTAAAGGTTGAATGAGTTATTCTTGGAGTTCCAAGAGGTTGGCAATTGTGGGGGATGTTAACTCTTTTCCCCAAATGTTTTTCTCTGTGATGAGCCTTGCTAGCTCACTGCTTAAGCCCCTGTCTTTTTCTTAAGTCTATTTGTGTTTTTTAGTTTTTTAGAGAAATTTTGTAGACAAAAGAGAAGGTGCGCATCATATAAAAGCTCACAGAATGAAAACTTGAGCAAATCTAATCAAACTGAAATTGTAGAAGGTATTTAATAAGCTCAACAATGGATTTAGAACATATAAACATACCCGAAAGCCTCCAGTTTATTTAATTAAAAAAACAAAGCCAGTTTGCCAGTCTATACATGAAAATCTGACAATATTCAGAATAGGATGAAACAAAGTCTAAATCCAGCTGTGAAAATGGAGCAAAAGAAGAGGGGATGCCAAGTGTTGAAGATAGTGAAGAGAAACCCTCAAGAAGATAGGCGTTTCTTCAACCAGCAAATGCGCCCAAGCTCAAACAGCCACGCCTTTCAAGCAAAAGAGACCAGAAAATATCTTAGAAGGTGCACCCAAGTAGCTATGATGCCTGCCATGAAGAAGGAAGAAAACCATCTATTCAAACCCTCTGTTTCTGATGAAGAACACTTACAAAAATCTGTTAAAGCACTGTAGAACTTCTGAATGAAGCTCTCTCAATTTGCACCAATTCAGCTGATCTCTCACAGCCTCACAAGTGCTCACACTGAAGAGATTTCGTTCTCCAATGGTGGATTGCTGCAAACCTGATCACAGGATGAAAGCAAAGGGAAAACCTCCAAGGAAAAGTTGAAATATTCAAATAGATGAGTTTCTCATTGCCCTCAACCCTTATATATCAAAGGAGGTGAAAACACAAGGAGGCCGTACATTTTAAGGTTTTAGATCATTTAAATTTTTGGAAATAAACTCAAGTTACTTTCCATAGTTCTAACTTTGATTTTTGGCGCCTCCTTTAAGTGATTAAATAAAATACTTTAAAACACTCACTTTAGACTTATTTAAGTGATATAAAAATTATAAAGTCAATTTGACTTTATAAAAAGACTTTAAGTTAAAATATAACTTAAATCACTTAAGTAAGCCTATCTCCCTCAATTCTCCACAGAATTCAGTGCCGTCAGAAGCAAACAAACTCCTGTACTGCCAAAGCCTGCAATGAGCCAATCCATGATCTCAGAAATGAAATCGATCAAACTCTCCAGAAGATACCATTGACCCTCTAACCAAACCAGTTAGCCCACAAGGGTCGAAGATATAGGCTAACACTTCTAAAAACTGATGCTCATGAAAAAGGGGACATTACAATCCGCCCTCCCTGAAATTGCTTGTCCCCAAGCAATCTCAACTGCAAGGAAAACTCTCCTCCACCTGGATCCCAAGGGAAGATCTGTGTAATGTCCCTGCTATCACCAAACAGCTCCTGTAACACCAGCACTAGCCCAACCTGCGGAATCAACTCAATCCCAAAACTGTGATGGTGAGTCGGATGCAACCATACTGTTAGAAAGCCAGTACCTATCACTTTCCGTTGTGCCACTCTGATACCCTCTATCTCCAAAACGTAGCAAGTCCCCAAGTCCTGAATCAAATAGTAAACATCATGAGAGAACAAAATAGAAGACCTGCCAAACTTGGAATCACCATCTGAGGTTGGATACCAGAACTGACTAGGACACTCCTTTGCCAGCTCTGCTTGAAATCCCAATGCACTGGAAGGATTCCAAACGCAATGATCAATGCTCATGTCAAGAGTACGAGCGATATCTAACTCAAAGAGAAGATCATCAATACGAATGCCATCATCATCCCATACGCAAGTCCCAGATAAATGAGTCTCCAAACTACGAGCAACCTCCGCACAACATGATGAAGCCACGTCCTCATTACCAACATTAGAACAAAGGGCATTTCCAGATTCACCCTTCATTTGAATGAGGAGTCTCCTAATGTGATCTATCATTTTTCGCCTTGCTATGTTTAGGTGATTGACCTTTTCTTTCACCTCTTGAAGACGTTTTGCATTTGCAGCCACTAACCTAGCCTCCTTGGCCTTCCACAACCACTCTTCATTCAACATTTCAGACCTTTGAATCTCTTCAATGCCAAAGTACACAAAATCAGTCTTCTTAGGCTTGATATCTTTGTGCCCACTAATATGTGTAGAGCTTCCCTCAAAAGTTGATATCATAACATTAGCTTGCTGATGATCACAAGCTTCCTTTTCATAAAAATGATGACGCACCATGTTGCTGTCCTCAAACAAACCCGTGATGACATCATGCCATCGTAGAATGCCTCCATCATCATGTGAAGACAAAACACTAGTGGCTGCTCCACTAAGTAGAGGATCAAATTCCACATCCTCAATATCTTGGGCCTCCAAGTCACAATCTGTTTCTTCATCATGATAGGATGAAGTAATGCTAGACTCACCTAATGAAGCATCACAAGAAACCTCATCTTCATTTGGCTGCTCTAATGCAACTGGTTTGTCTTCAAACAACACTTGCTCATCCTGAAGTGTCCTGTGCCCAACATCTACTTCTATGTAAGTCTGATTTTTGTCCTCCATAAGATCAGCTGTATGCTGGTCACTAACTGCTGAAAATTCATTGTGAAGATTTCTGGATACTTCACCTGTAGAGACCTCATGTATCTCATTTTTATTTTGTGATGTAGACCTGAAGATGGATGCCATACGCTGCGCTACTCTGTCTAGTTTTGCAGGATTTGAAATCAATTCATTTATCCCTTTCTGATTTTCATCCAACTTTTTCAAACTTTGTTTCAGCTTCTCCATATTCTTGTCCCATTGCCTCTGAGTAATTGAAGTAGCCATGATCAATGCCCAACAGGATGGCAGGAAACCGCTCTGATACCACTGTGATGAGCCTTGCTAGCTCACTGCTTAAGCCCCTGTCTTTTTCTTAAGTCTATTTGTGTTTTTTAGTTTTTTAGAGAAATTTTGTAGACAAAAGAGAAGGTGCGCATCATATAAAAGCTCACAGAATGAAAACTTGAGCAAATCTAATCAAACTGAAATTGTAGAAGGTATTTAATAAGCTCAACAATGGATTTAGAACATATAAACATACCCGAAAGCCTCCAGTTTATTTAATTAAAAAAACAAAGCCAGTTTGCCAGTCTATACATGAAAATCTGACAATATTCAGAATAGGATGAAACAAAGTCTAAATCCAGCTGTGAAAATGGAGCAAAAGAAGAGGGGATGCCAAGTGTTGAAGATAGTGAAGAGAAACCCTCAAGAAGATAGGCGTTTCTTCAACCAGCAAATGCGCCCAAGCTCAAACAGCCACGCCTTTCAAGCAAAAGAGACCAGAAAATATCTTAGAAGGTGCACCCAAGTAGCTATGATGCCTGCCATGAAGAAGGAAGAAAACCATCTATTCAAACCCTCTGTTTCTGATGAAGAACACTTACAAAAATCTGTTAAAGCACTGTAGAACTTCTGAATGAAGCTCTCTCAATTTGCACCAATTCAGCTGATCTCTCACAGCCTCACAAGTGCTCACACTGAAGAGATTTCGTTCTCCAATGGTGGATTGCTGCAAACCTGATCACAGGATGAAAGCAAAGGGAAAACCTCCAAGGAAAAGTTGAAATATTCAAATAGATGAGTTTCTCATTGCCCTCAACCCTTATATAACAAAGGAGGTGAAAACTCAAGGAGGCCGTACATTTTAGGGTTTTAGATCATTTAAATTTTTGGAAATAAACTCAAGTTACTTTCCATAGTTCTAACTTTGATTTTTGGCGCCTCCTTTAAGTGATTAAATAAAATACTTTAAAACACTCACTTTAGACTTATTTAAGTGATATAAAAATTATAAAGTCAATTTGACTTTATAAAAAGACTTTAAGTTAAAATATAACTTAAATCACTTAAGTAAGCCTATCTCCCTCAATTCTCCACAGAATTCAGTGCTGTCAGAAGCAAACAAACTCCTGTACTGCCAAAGCCTGCAATGAGCCAATCCATGATCTCAGAAATGAAATCGATCAAACTCTCCAGAAGATACCATTGACCCTCTAACCAAACCAGTTAGCCCACAAGGGTCGAAGATATAGGCTAACACTTCTAAAAACTGATGCTCATGAAAAAGGGGACATTACATTCTCCTTTCCCCCCTTAAAATTTGTCATTTTCTCTACAAAACATTGAGTATCTTTTGAATTGTTCTCACCTACAAACACAAATCGGTTCCTTAATCCACTTGAACTTCTGTACTAGATGCAAAAATTGATCGAATAACTAGTACAATCTTGTAGTGTTCCTAAATGAGACTAGGAAAAATGCCGCAAATACAAATTTGATGCTTAATAAATGAAAAAGTATGTAGGCACATTATCACCTACAATGGATTTACATCTGAAATCTCATGTCCTAATGAAACAACTCTCTTTGTTCATTAGATTGATATAAATGCCAAAAACTACAGGCAAGCTAGGGACTCATGGGATGAAACCCTCATCATATGATGCAATTAGCACTAAAATAGTCCTATATTCTCAAATGTAACTTTGATCCCTAACAAAATTAGTACTATGAACTAAAGGATAAAGTGGCAATTGTATGGTATTAATAGAACATGGGACCTGCCAAATGAACATGTGCCTTAGTAAACATTTCTTGGAACTTTATGGGATAGATGTTGTACACCTTGCATAACAAACATTCTAATGTTTGTTAAATGTGGGACACTACACTTGGTTAGACAAATTTTCTCCTACATAATTGTTGTATGTAACATTGGAAAATGTATTTAATGAAGGGGTTACTTAAATGCAAGCAAACAAGACAAAAGAGGAATAGATGGTTACAATTTGCCATTCTCTGGGTTGACCTATTTGACTGTGGAAGGTGAAAAGCCATTGAGAAGGAATGAAAGCTCACAAAGGCACATAAAGGGTCATACTTGGGCGTGTTTGGTGGATGTGAATCCATAGTTTTGGATTCTTGTTTTAGATATCATTTGTGGTTTTTTTAATCTTTGAACTCTGTAAATAAGAGGCACGGGTTAGTAGTTGCATATAGTTGCCTTTGGAATAAGTAGGTGCTGCTGAAATGTTGTTGGAATTTTGTTAGATCTAGAGCATAGATTGGAGACACTTAAATCAACTTTTTTTTTTTTTAGGCTGCAGTAATCGGGTTTGTATAGCACGGCCCCCTATAAACTGCAGCGCGCCTGGTAAACTTTTTAACGTGACCGGCGGCGCTGGCGCGACACGCCCTCCGGTACCACGGGACGGGGGAGACTAGAACTCGTGACCAGCCTCCTGCAACAGGAAAGACTTAGCCAACCGAGCTAGGGCCCCCGTCCGACACTTAAATCAACTTTATCATTGTATTGTATTCCTATTTTTTTTGATAATATGGTGATTGGTATAGATTTGATGCTTTGATGCCTTTTTTTTTAACCAAAAGGGTATTGATTTGCATACATATTTTGAGTTTTTGGAAATCATAGTTGAAAATCTTGAATTCAACAATTACTTGACTAACCTAATTTTTTTAAAAACTCGACAATAACTCAACAAGTTTATTAAATATTAAAAATACATAATATTTGAAAAGATATTATTCAAAAACATGCTTATTGCTAATTTTATGGAACATATTATCGATTTCCTTCATATATAAATCAAAATTAGAGTTAAATACATTTCATAGGCTAAAAAAATAGTTCAATATCAATAAAACTTACAAATCATAAATTTCTTCTACAACTAAATCTTAGAAAAGTGTGTTGTTACTGTGTGGGTGGTATAGCTATAGTATCCTCAACAAGAGCCTTAATAGGAGCATTATGCATAGAATAAAGCTGTGTGTGCAGTGAACCCACATCTTGGGTCCCAAAATCACTACTCACACTCCTAGGGGAATCAATCCTCTTGAGAGTTAGGGAAATGTTGTCTTGAAGGGGATTGATCAGCTCAACAATAAAATATGAGTGATTAAAGGCCAATTGTTTAGAGTGGATTTTCACTCCTTAATTTTGGGCTTAGCTAGATCTAGGAGGGTGTTCCTAGAAGTATCCTTAACAAGATTGATCACAATTTGATTGTGGACAAAATGAAAGTGCTCTAGTAGTATCCAGTGTACACTTGGCTCCAAAACTTGTCACTAGACCAAAGAATAACCTAATGCACAAAAAACCTCTATTTAGTTGATATAGACATCATTGCTCAAATGCAAGATGAAGGTATGCAAAACATGACTATCTAGGATAAGAATTATTATAACTCACTATGGATGTTTTCCTTGGCTTATTTGTTGAATCATGAGATGCATACAAGTTGCTACTCCTACTTCTAAACTATTGGTGAATGATGATTTTTGTTTTTAGTGTATGGTGGATTATTAACTTCCAAGACCATTGCCTTATCTATTGGGTTACAAAGTCAGTTCACCACAAGAAATGACAGTTTGAAATTACAACACAGATATGATATCGAACAACTAAACATACTCAATAATCCCTCTCCAAACCTAAAAAATCCATACACAATATATAGTAGACCATTATAAATGCAATGACTTGAAAGCCATGATATTCATCTAATCGTATTAAAATCATGCCAACAAATGTGGCAAGAGAAAACCCTAGGCTAAAATGCTGTCACAATTCATCACTTAGAATTTTCTTGAAAATCTACAAATGGCCAAGGAGACATTCAGTTATAAATACCAGTTACAAACTTGCTATCTCTCTATGATTTACAAAATATGCTGCTTTGTAGGTGACTGGACTTGTAGGAATTGAAACCTTAGAAAATCCTTAGACACTTGCAGTTGTGTGGATGTGTAGAAATGACCGACCTTTGTTTTGGAAAACAATTGGTATTTATAACACTTCACTCGGTTATCTAGTTTCTTGCAGGAATTTGACCAAGAATTGAATATCGTAAATGTGACGTGTGAAACAAGCTGAAATCTCATGAAATCCTCTAAATGGGTGGCCTAGAACTGGTTCAAAAGTCATTTGCATCTGGAACTCAACCATTACAATAATGGCAGGATGGTTGCCTTCATTATCATCCATCATTGATTTTGGAAGAAAACCCATGCCTTTGAGGAAAGACATAAGGTTTTAGGTTTGAAAATCCTCCTTAAGTAGTTCTAGTGTCAAATTTGGTCATTAATGGTGTCTTGGGAAGGTTAGGGAGTGGTTGAAATGGATAGGAAGAAATGTGGAGGTTTGATGTAGGTAGGGAGGTTCAAAAAGGAGATGTTGGGGTTTGACTGTAGGATAGTATATTAGGACCGTACATAATAATGGAAGTCTAGAAGTCCATTGAAATATTGCAAGGGAAGTGAAATGAACAAAAGAAATGAAATGAAGAAATGTGGGAGAAAGAGTCAGAACTAGACAGGGGAACAAGATGTCCAAGTTGAAATAGAATGTTTGAAGGTTAGCTTGAACTCTGCAAAAGGAACTTTTTTCGGGAATTCGCTATGAAAGTGGACATTAAAAGAGAACATTTGAATAGAAGTCTAGGCTTCCACTAAAAGTTCACATGAAAGGATTAGAGGGAATGTGGGGGAAAGGTGGAAGAGTAGGAGGTGTGGAGTTCCAATGCGGAATTGGAGGTGGGAATTAGAGATGGGGATGAAAGTCCAGAAGTCCAGTAAAAATTTGCAAATGGATGAACAAAATGCGGAAAAAAGCTGTAGAATTGGCAAAGGGAAGTGTATGTAAGATTGGAGGAAGTCTAGAGGTGCAATTGAATGTATAAAAAGGGAGTGGGAAAAATTGCGGGAAATGGGAGTAGAGAAGGATTGGAGGTGGGAGGAAAAAGGGAACAAAAGAAGTTTGGATGAACATTGAAAGTTTGCAATGAAGAGGAAATGGAAGATAGTGGGAATGGAAGATAGTGGGGATGCAAGAAAGGTAGGGAGGTCGGGACATAGGAACGAGTAGGGTAAGTCTGAATGACTATCAAAACTTCGCAAATCTACAAAACAGAGAGAGAAATGAGAACAAAAGCAAGGGAGTGGTAAATGTAGGGATACGATGTGGAAGTCGATAAGAGGTCAAGAGGAGAAACATAGGTTTGTATGTCCATCAAAATTTTGTAACAAGAAAAATACGAAAGTGAAGGAATGAAGAACTCAATAGAGTTTATGGAAACTCTATGTAGGAATGGAGATCAAAACTGTGAATATTGGATGACTGGAAGAAGTTCGATACTCCATAGAAATTCCTCTATTCTTCAAAAATAGTAGAAAACGACCAAAACACTCACAAACATAGAACTTTCTTGGGTTTTTGCAACTTTCAGGATATGAAACGAACATGGGGGTTGAAGAAGAACAACACTTAGGCAAATTTGACCAAGGGAGACCCATTTGGAGATTTCGTAGATCAGTAATGATGCTTAAAGCGCAAGGGGGGTTTGGGACTTATATTTTTTTTGGCACTGCTAGATTGAGTCCCAACATTGCCCCTGATGGTTCACCAACCTTTCCTTTTACCTCTTCATATGTTACCATATTTGCTTGCTATTTGGCTATTTCCCTCTTCAAATCAGCTATGGCATCATCAGTAACTAGTGGATCCACATCAACATCCTCAACAATTCAATTCAAATATGGATCAATGTCAAACACATGATTTTTATCCTACTGTACCTTTTTTTCATGTAATTGAAGGTTGTACTACATAAAGACAAGGTCATTCAAGTGCTTTTGAGTCAACATGTTGTGCTTCTTTGTGTGAATGGCCTAAAAAACCCCCTAGTTGCGCTCACAAGGAAAAGCACTATAAGGCTGCATTAAAATGTGGATGACAAGCTTTTGAAGATTAGGTGTTGTAGAACCAAAATCTTCCCACCACAAATCTGCAAGATTAACATTTTTAACTTCGAAAGAATTCTAGTAAACTTAAAAGTTAAAATAAATAGTATACTAAAATTAAACATATATGTTTTTCAACCTTGTTGCAAAGTGGCTCTCCTACGAATCCATAAAGCTGAAAAAAATAATGCCCCCTTCACCCTCCGATAAACTTGTATCTCATCATGTATGAGATCTTGGAGGTTGTCATTAGGGACCAACCTCTTAATACATGTGTTGTTGGTTTCACCTTTGATTAATAATGAACCATATAGTTTCATATTTGGTTTTATTTGACTCATACAAATGTTGAATTGTCTCTTTGGCCTTATCCATGTCCTCATAGAGATACCACATGAGTTTTTTTATCTCCATCCACCAATTGTAGAACCCTAACCAATGGTTTCAACACCTAAATCAACAATGGTTGAAAGTGAAATCAGAGAATTATAGTAAATCAACAAATAAAAATATCAAAATTTTACGAAATCAACAAATTGTAACATTATAAAAATAAAATAAAATGGAAATTGGAGATTTATATTTTACCTTGATGATCTCCCCCATGACCTTGGCAAATCTATCATGTAAAATGGCCTCCTTGACGTTTTTTGCTTTCGCCCTCTTGCAACAATAAGGACTCTCCAACCACCTTTCCCTCATAATCATGCGCTTTGTAGTTAGCCTAACATGCTTTTGTTTTGTTTTGTACTCAGTTATATATTATTCACTTGTTCGCTTCAACAAGTTAGTTGTTGATGGTTGTGGTTTATATGGCAATTGTTAGGTGCTTTATATAGATTGTGTGTAGACAAGGAAAGTAGTTTGATGCTTGCCTAAGATCATCTCTAGCCTACTTTTGTAGGAACTTTATGTGGATAAAGATATATTTCCATTATTTTATTTGGTATTTATTGTTATTTCTATTTATTATTTCAAGTATTACTTTTATCAGATCAAAGAGTAAACATTAGTGTTGTTGCCTTAAATAAGTTGAATTTGAATTAAGATACTTCATGCCCTTAAACCCCAATAAAGGCAGGAAGATACCATCATGTTCCAAGACTTAGAATTTAGACAAATTTTAAGGTTTGTAGAGCAAAGAGAATGAAGAAGAGGACCATGAGAGGTAGTTGAAGAGGCTGCAGTAGTACAAATTTGAAGCCAAAGTCTCTCTTGAAGTAGAAATTAGAGTTGGATTCATAGTCAAGAGAAGATATTGAAACATTCAACTAGCTATGAATAACCATACAAAGGAAGAGTGGTTGGAAAGAGCTAGACATCTTCCATTATTGGACGAAGTGTGTGTTGACCTTGCAGACCAAGTTTGGTACCAAGAATCAATACAATCTCCCGTAAATGAGGAAAGTCTTTGTTGTGAGATGGAGTTTGAAGATTCTATAGATAGAGAGAGAGAAGCATATGAGAGCAACTTCAAGGCATTGAAGAATTGTTAATAGAAGTAGAAATGGAGCCAAAAAGTCTTGGGCTAAGGCTTGGAGTGTACAAAAGAGAATTAAAAGGTGAAACAAATGTGTAGAATGTTGAAGCTGCACGAAGAGAATTCCCATGTGTTTTTGTGTTGGAACACAAAAACATCTAAATTATAACTCTCTGAGGAGTAGGTTCTAGGCACTAAGTTTGCATTAGAGTAAGATTATGGTAACTCCACCATCAAGCCCAAGTATAGAAAGATAGAAGTTGCCGAAGTTTATAGGAGATTGATTCTAGGGTCTAGTAAGACACTCTAAGACTTGTGAAATCATTTGGGCAACAAATGGCTAGAGTGATAAATCATATTGGCTATATGGTCCTTTTCAACCACCTCAAGAGCTATGGCCATTGATTGGTATATGTAGATTGAACTAGCCTCCCAAAATACATGGGAGGAATGATAAAAGGCTTTCAAAGAGGAATTCAAACTACTTTGAGATAGAAACAAAATTTTAGCTTTAATCGACAACACCAAGCAAGGTAAGCATTAAAGTTTAAGGGCTTATAATTGTAGGCTCATGGAATTATTTGTAAAATTAAAAAAAGAACCCATAGATGGTTTAAAGAAAAGATATTTCATTAAAGGCTTTATCCTTTTAATAAGGAAAAAGATGAAAGTTGTACCACTTTTCATATGCAAAAGTGTATAATAGAGTGATAGTCATAGAAAGTGAGGATAAGATGTCTTCATGATGTAAAAGAAAAAGGGATGAAGATGATGGATTGAAAGGAAGCAACGACAATGAATCTAGAACATTATAAGCTTTATGGGGAGACATGCTTTGTATGGTGAAGAAATTGAAGGTAGACAAGGAAAATAACAAAGAACCCAAGGAATTATGGTGTGCAAATTGCAAAAGTGAAGGTCACACGAAAGCTAATTGTCCCAATAAATGTTTTGTGATATTTGTTAGATTATGAGCCTTTTAATCAAAGAGTGCTTGTATAATGTGAAGAGTAAGAGTACACAAGTACTATTTACACAAGGAGAGCATTACACTCTATTGAAGCTATATAATAATATGAATGCATCTCTATGCGGCTATTGGAATCAAAGAGGGGGAGATCAAAGTCCGATTAAGGTCATCCCATTGTCCAATGTTAGCAATGTAGTGAATGGGAACACTTTGCTAGGGATTGCTATAGAAACTGAAACGATATGGGACTTATTTGTAAATGGTGTGGACTTGGAGATCATGATGATTTGGGATGTTTGAAACAAAAGGCAAGCATCAATATAATTGATGTAGAGAGACATAACAAAGTATTGGTTGTTACTCGAGTGTAAGCAAAGAAGGCCGTGTACCTAGACCGATGTACAAAAAAAGAAAGGCTTCCTAAAGCAAGGGTTGAGGTGGATTATATTGTGGATAACAAATGTCGCTCCTCAAATGCAAAGTAAGGTAACAAATCAATTGCAATCCGATAAGATTGTTGGGAGACAAGTATTTCAAACCACCATACCAATTAATGTAGTGGATTTACTACAAAGTATTCTCAAACTCATAAATGCTATAACTAAAATTGTAATTTGAGAGGGATGAGATGACACATGTCAACACCCATTTAGAATCTAGAGATAATGAAGACCCCATAACCCAATCTCCATTGTTGGGATACCAAGTGGTCGATCCTATGTTGTTGATAGTTGACATGGAAAAGAAACCAATGATGTTGCACATGGAGATCCTTGAAAGGAATCTCACTAACACAATTATTGATGGTGGGTTTGGTGTGAAAGTAATTTTGGAAAACACTTGGAGAAGTTTGGGCAAGTTGACCATTTGGCCTCCAACTTTCTAGTTGGTATAAGTGGATCAACAAGGAATGAAGTGCTTGGAATCCTCATGGGGAAAAAGTTACTTATTGGAACTCAAGCATTTTTATTACATTTTGTAGTCATCTCGCTATTGAAGAAAGCGTACAATGCATTGCTAGGTTGAGGTTGGTTGGTTGCAACCAAAGCCAACCATAACTGAAAAAAGATTACACTCTCCATTGGAAACAAGAGCATAAAGTATATAATTGATTTGAAGAACTAGGTAGTAAGTGAGAAGGTAGCTTTCTTAGAATCATCTTATTTGAACTCTAGAGAAGAGTGGACAATGTAGCTGTTATACTTTGCAAAGTGATGAAAATAGTTGCAAAGTATGTGACTCCTAATCCAACAAGCTTGTTGCCATCAATGTTCTCTCATGAAATTTAAATCCCATGTGTGGTTGTAGATGCACTTTGTGATATTCCTTGCATCATCAAACAAGCAGCGGTTGAACAAGTGAAACATCAAATTACATGAATGTCTTGGCTCCAATAGTGAAATTAAAAACTATGTGAGGGAAAAATTTAGGACTGCCATGTGGTCAAATCAGATTGGGCGAATAAAAGCATACTACATCAAAGAGTTTAACCCGACAAAGGATCATGGTGAAAAAACCTATTTAGGTGCAGCTATTAAAAGGAAAGCGAGGCTGTTTGTTGCACAATTGAGGACAGGATCACACCATTTTAGGTGTGAGACTGGTAGGTGGAAGATACCTAAGGAAACTTGGAAAGAAAGAACGTGCATATTCTATAATAAGGGGGTGGTGAAGACGGAATGGCACTTCGTCATGGAATGCACAGCTTATGAAGATATCCGTAATCAGTACGCAAATAGTTTGGGTGTGGACAATATGTAGCAGATATTTGAGGATAAGATCAACCAGATGACTAGCCTTCTAGTCAAAATTAATAGTAGGAGATCCGACTTGGAAAAGAGTTTGAAGACAAATTAAGTTGTTTGTCTCGGTCCCATAGGCTGTTTAGTCTCGTGGACATCATTAAAATATTTCATTCATTCATTCATTGTTCTGTGAATGCTTTTATATACTCAATGACATAGTGTTTCTAGTTTACTTCTATAGCGTATTGAATTACCATTATTGGAGTAAACATTTGGTGCCGTTGCCTTAGCGGCCTAGGGCATCACTCGTCATGGCAGCGTAATGGGTCAACCGGCGGAAGAACCTGTAAATGCTAATGAGGAACGGGAAGACCTATTGACTGAAGATTTTATCAACATGTGGAAGATATCTTTACGAGATCACGTACGTAGGGAATCCCACAGACGGGAGATCCCTGAGGAAGTTATCTGGGATAGGTTGGAAGTGAATGACGAGGTGAAGTGCCTCCTGAATCGTATGCCCTGATTACTGGCCCGTCATTCCATTATTCTGCAAGATCTCCGAGAAGAAGAGGATCGGGAACGCCGAAGGCAGCAAATACTACAGCGCTATGAAGAATGAACTAAAGGAGAAGAAGAAGAATTGAGACACAAGCCGGAGACGTACATCCGGTAGCCAACAATGATCGCCTGAACATATTTTAAATGCCCGTACGGCCAAACAAAGACAAGAATCGAGTACCTGACGGGCATGGGACTCCGGAAGAGCAAGTTCGGCGGCCACTCAGGCTGCAAGAACAAGAAAACCGGCGAAGAAGACTGAAGCAAGTCAGTAAGGAATTGGATGAGGATTTAATTGAAATAAATCAGAGCATTAAAAGAACATATGAAAATCTGACAAGAATAGACACATCCATTGGACGAGCGCACCAAAGTTTGAAAAGGAAGGGACGGAAAACCCTTTGGCACCCCGTATATAGGAAGATATGATCCCAGTACACGACGACGAACGACTGACGAGTGGAAGATCTGAGCCCAGTACCCCAAGGCGGAGAGAGTACCGAAGGGAACCCTAGGAGACTCAAGGTGTCAAGGACGCCAAAGGAAGACGTGGGAGTGACTTGTACATGGCCAAGAGTGCAAGTGACACACTGGAACGTAGCAGGGAAACCAGTCTACTCGGGTCCAACACACAAGGAGGACAGCGGGGAAAGATGGCTCATCCTGATCGGCAAAAGCTGCCGAAGTTCATGGGGAATGGGTCAGAAGATCCAGTACGACACTGTAAGACATGTGAAACTATCTGGATAGCCAGCGGACAGGATGATCCCGACCAGTGGCTGAAAGCATTTCCAGTGACACTCAGAGAGAGTGCCATTGATTGGTACTCTGAATTAGATCAAGCACACAAAGCTACATGGAGATTATTGAAGAAAGCATTTCAAGAGGAGTTCAAACTCTTGCGGGATGATAGCGAGATTGTTGCGGAGATATACAATACCAAGCAAGGAAAGCACGAGATTGTGCGGACCTACAATCGAAGACTCAAAGATTTGCTAGGGAAATTGGAGGCACAGCCGGCCGACGGGTTGAAGAAAAGATGGTTCATTGAGGGCTTGCTTCCGTCATTAAGAAAGAAAATGAAAGTCGTACCTCCTTCGTCGTACGCCGAAGCATACAATCGGGCAATGGACATAGAAAGTGAAAATAAAACATCCTCTCGAGGGAAAAAGAAGAAAGACGACGAGGAGAGTACAGACGACAGCAACGATGAATCCAAAAACAAGTACTCAGGAAAGATATGATGCGAATGATGAAAGGAGGTTCTGACAACTTGTTGTGAAACTATTTGGATTGCCAGTTAGGATGATCCCTACAACCAGTGGCAATGCAATGGAAAGCACGAGTTGTGTTCGGTGCCATTACAATTGGACTCTGAATTATTGCGATAGGGAACACAAAGCTACATGGAGATTATTGAAGAAAGCATTTCATTGAGGGCTTTCAAACTCCATGCGGGAATGATATGAAAGAGATTGTGCGGAGATTCGTCGTACACAATCAAGGACAAGGGCAAGGATGTGCGGAACAGTGAACAATAAGACATCCTACTCAAAGGAATTTGCTAGGGAGGTTGTACAGCACAGCCGGCCGACGGGTTGAAGAAAAGAACTGTACAAGTAGCTTGAAAGATATGATAAGCGAAGAAAATGAAAGAATTCGGGTTGACAAGGAGAGTATCGTACGCCGAAGCATACAATCGGGCAATGGACATAGAAAGTGAAAATAAAACATCCTCTCGAGGGAAAAAGAAGAAGACGACGAGGAGAGTACAGACGACAGCAACGATGAATCCAAAACTGTACAAGCACTCAGGAAAGATATGATGCGAATGATGAAAGAATTGAAGGTTGACAAGGAGAGTACGAGAGAAGCCAGAGAAATGTGGTGTACGAACTGCAATGCGGAAGGTCACACGAAGGCGAACTGTCCCAAGAACTTATTTTGCGATATCTGCCAAGTGATGGGACATTCCATCAAGGAATGCCCATACAACTTAAAAGCCAGAAGTGCACAAGTACTCTTCACTCATGGAGAGCCGTCAACACCGCCGAACACACCACCAAAGCCCCAGTACAATAGCAATGCATCCCCTGGAGGTTACTGAAGCAACAAAAGTCCGAGAAACATGATATAGTACAATGCAAAAGGAAGGCCTATGATCCAATGCAGGAAGTGCAACGAATGGGGCCACTTCACTAGGGACTGCCAGAACGGTCAAGGTTCGGGAGGGAGATTGTGTAAGTGGTGTGGACTAGGCGATCATGAAGATAACGAATGCCCTAAGCAAAAGGGTATCCACATGCTGGAAGTAGAAGAACAAGAGGTATTGGCGATCACCAGAGCACAAGTAAAAAAGGCCACTTACCCAAATCCATGTATGGAGAAACAAAGGATGAAGGAAGCAAAAACCGAAGTGGAACTGGCGATGGCGAAGGAAAACAAAGTACCTTTGGAGAAGCCAGGAACCTCTTGGCGATCGGAGGCGGAAACCAACATCATACGGCAGGTACTGTAGACCGCCATACCAATCAAAGTAATTGACCTTCTCCAGACTATGCCGCAGTTGGGACTGGCGATCACAAACGTTGTCGGGGATGGCAAGCAACCGCAATTGGAGGAATGAAGGCAAGAATTGATACCAGAACTACCATCGTATGGTGAACAAACAATCGAGCCAGTATTGCTCACAGTGAACATCGGGAAGATGCCAGCGGTTGTGCATATGGAGATCAAAGGGAATATCTTGAAAAATACTATCATCGACGGAGGATCGTGAGTCAATGTACTACCTGAAGACACATGGAAAGTCTCGGGAAGCCTACACTTTGGCCACTGACATTCCAACTGGTGGGCGCTGATCAACATGGTATCAAGCCGTTGGGAACACTGATGGTGCAGAAGGTAACGATTGGCACACAACAGTTTTTGCTAAATTTTGTCGTCATCCCATTACAGAGGAAAGCATACGATGCACTACTTGGGAGAGGATGGCTGATAGCCGCGAAGGCAAATCATAATTGGAAGAGGAACACACTCTCAATTGAGAACAACGGGTGGAAGTACGTCATTGACTTGAAGAACCAGGCCGTGAGCGAAGAATTGGCTTCCTCCGGGTCTGAATCGGATGGAGGTGAGTCAGATGTGGACGAAGGAAGGAAAGCTATGGAACCGAACACTGAAGGCGTACTTGAACTCGAGAGTTGTTCGGAGGACGAGACAAGCTCACTGAATGGCATTTCATTGGCGGATGGAAGACTATGAAGTGTTCCACCGAGAGTAACATGCTACAAATTGGGGAAATCAGGAAGGAGAAGCGAGGGGAAGGCCGAAACAATTGGCCCAGGGAATGGAGTACAAAGAAAAGTATCCAAATTGGGTACTAGTCCATAGATCGAGCAGTAGATGAAAAATTTGGTTGGTGAAAAATGAAAAAAATAGCAAAGGAAATAATGGAGTAAAATGAAAAAATTGAAAAAATAAGAACAATTGGAAGTGAGAGAAAGGGAAAAAATACAGAAGAAATTAAAAAATCAAACAAAAAAAGTGAAATGGAAGAAGAAAATAAAAAATTGAAAAAAATAAGAGAGAAGAAAAATAAAAGAATTGGGAAAAAATTAAAAAGTGACTTGGGAGAGTTCATGAGGAAGAAAAAAATGGAAAGATTGAAAGGGGCCAAGAGACGAAATATTAAAATAAAGAGAATTACAATAAAAATCATGGCCATTGGTAAAATTGGGCGGCTAAGAGAAAAAGCGACCAAGTTAAATAAAGTTTGGAGAAACACAGGAAATTTTCAGCGTACGGCCTTTTAGCTATGAAGACAGAGAAGGAAGCAACAAGGGTCCGTATGACATCAATATTAGGAGGGACGTATGGCAGCATGGAAGGTTAAGCACAGAGGAAGAACATAGGAGAAGAGCCAAGGTCGTACGACATCCTCGGGATTTCCAAGTCGTACGACATCCTCAAGTTCTTCAAATTGTACGATGTCCTGAGGTTTTCCAAATTGTACATCATCCTCAAGTTCTTCAAATCGTACGGATGCCTCAAATTTTCCAAGTCGTACGGCATACTCAAGTTCAAATCGTATGTCATCCTCACATCGTACGGAGTTTACAAGTTGGCCAAGCAGTACAGCGTACTCAGAGCATCGTACGAAGTCTACAATTTATTTCAGTCGTACGGCACCTACAGGAGAAACTCAAGACTCCCACCATACGGCATCAATTGGCAATTTCTAGTCATAGAGTATGGCCTCAAGCATTGACCAACGTACGACATTCAACATTTGTTCAATTCGTACGGCCTTCACACTCAGAGGTTCTCTAGGTCGTACGACATCCACTGCTAGGGTTAAACGTACGGCATGTAAGGAGTTTTCAAATCATGCCAGGCATAACATCAGGTTGTAGCGTACAACTCAGCAAAAGTAAAAACTGTGTACGCCCAAATCAGGAAGAGACCGTACGCATCAGACCGAGAAGCACTGTATCAAGCCAAAAAGAATGCCACAAGGAGGCTGTACGGATTAAGGAGGTCGTACGTATCAAGGAGAAAGTCGTACATACCAAGCAAATAAAGATTGTACCAAGCATCGACCTAGAGAAAGTAAAGTCTAAGAAAAACAATGCAAAATTTGTATTTTTCAGCTTCATCAGCACTATTCGGAACCTTTGGAAAAGTCATGAAAATGAGGTATGCGATGCAGTTTCAGGTGGTTTCAGAAGTGTTGAATTGGTCTTGGTGGCGGGGGCATTGCCCCTCAACCCCGCTGGGGGCGCTGCCCCTTGACTCCGCTGGGGGCGTTGCCCCCAAACCCCCATCAGATTTATGGGAATTGTCAATTCACAGTGCAACCCGCCATCATAGTACAGTTATAAGAGCAGTTGGCAGCCGAGCAAACAAGAGTGGCAGCTCTTGAGGAGAAGTTGATAGAGAAGGATACCCAGGTGGCCGATGCACGACTTTCAGTACAGAGGGAGAATCAATTACAGGAAAACTACGAGGAGTTGGCACTTTTTGTTTTTAGTCGTCTGGAAGACGACTACTTTGTAGGGGGGGATGATGTAGACGGCCATGTTAATAAATAATTATATTGTAATCGACCGTACTAATTAAATAAATGTTGTAGTTAGTCGTACTGGGAATAGATAATAATAGTTTAAATAAATAATGTTAGTCCTCGGGATTAGTTAGCACTCGGGACTAGTTAGCACTCGGGATTAGTTGGTACTTGTCAGTTGCCGACGGTTGGTGCTCTCAACCGACGCCGGTTAACTATTTATGTTGCTGTATGGTTCGTAGTCGGGGAGTATGTTGATATGATAATGTAATACTGCAAGTACATGAATAAAGACTACAATGCTTCATATACATCTGTTCTGTTCTGTGAATGCTTTTATATACTCAATGACATAGTGTTTCTAGTTTACTTCTATAGCGTATTGAATTACCATTACTGGAGTAAACACCTTCCAACAAAGGTTGCACACCAAGAGAATTACAAGAAACAAAAAAGTCAAAACTATGGTTGCCCACATTGGCTAGTATCTATGGCCTGATGGAAGAAGAAGAGTCCCCTATATTTTCCTTTAAGCCCATATAACTAAAAATTGGAGTTGGGGTAGCCATTTCCTTTGTTGTCCTATTTTTCTCATCTTTTCTATGCTCAAATGTTGTAAGGAGCACTTTCACATTCTTCTCAATGTATATGGTGTAATATCTCAATAAAGGACCTAAGCAAGGTGATATTTGAGGCAATTTATGCCTCCTTTGATATCCTTAGTGTAATATTTACAAATAACCACTCGTTGCGTTGGACTTTTTGTTTGATGTTTTGAGCAAGGGTCCTTAGGTTTGCCATGAGCTATCCTATTTGTGAAAGCTATGTTCTTTTCAGAAAAAATGAAAATGAACCCTAGCAAAAGGGAGACAATAGAAAAAATCTTTAATACCCTAGTTAGCAACCTAAACTAAAAATAAAATAAAAATTGGTGTATAAAATATTTAAAAATGTTTTAACCAATTTTGTTAGTTGGATGCTATCACACTTCCATTGACCCTTATAACTTCTATCTGTTTTGAACAATTTAAAGGCTTGAAATCTCACTTTGAAATTTTATATTGGGTGACTTTCCATACATAGCTGGAATGCCTAATATTTATTCATATGCCTTTAAATGTAATTACTATCAAAGATGATTTTTCAGCCAATCTAGTGCCTCTAAACTTTCTACTTAAAGCAATAATACATTGAAAAGATATGTTGTAAGCTCATCAAGGTCGCTCATTTCTTTTGCAGAATTCAGTAGGGTTTTGTGGGTGCCATTTCTTTCATTAGAAAGGGCAGGAAGCAAATACTCACATCATATGGTAGGGAGAAAATATTCACACCGTATGGAAGACCCTCCCCACTGTATGACATTAATCACAACTCATCGTACACCCTCCTTCCAATGTATGACATTGTTCAAATTGCACTATACGACATCACCTGCTGCACGTCATACTACCTGCATCCATATGGCGTCATTACCTTCACAATGTACGACCTCAACATCATCAATTTCGCAATGTACGACATCTTCATGTTTTTAGCGTATGACATCGATAGTGGCATCACCTCAACGTATGACCAAGTTCATTCTTCAATGTATGGCCCAAACCTAGCATTCACATCATATGGCCAATAATTCAAAATTGTGGGATTTTTGTGGTCAACATCGTATGGCCATCAACCATCATATAGCAACTTCCTTGTTTGACATCATACGTTGTTTAAACACTCTAAAATCTTTATGTTTCGGCTTTGTTAGTATTATTTTGTCTCTTAAAAATTCATGAAAATGATGTATGCCATGTAGTTCTGTATGGTTTTGAAGGGTCCTTTGGGGTTTGCTCAGGTATAGCCTGAGTTCACCTAGGGTCCACCATGGGCACCTTGGGTTTCCTGTGGGTTCTTCACAATGACCTCAGGCCATACTTGACCTCATACCGAACCCATAGGGGGATGAGAGGCAGTGTAGGAGAGCTTGGTAACATAGATCAAAAGCTTTAGATGTGTCAAGTTTATTTAAAATTCTTGGCCAAGCTTTAGAGTTGTTTAGTTGTGTAGAAGTTGTTGGAATGTTATGCAATTATCTATTATTTTCCTTCTAGGAATGAAGGTCAATTGTATTTTTATATGATTTTGTAGTCAAGTTACAAAGAGCTATTGGTTTGTGTTGTTCAATTTTTGATGCCTTTGCCTCTACAATTTTTGGTATCAAGATGAGCTTGGTGACGTTGATTTGAATGAGAATTTTTTGTTCGTCATTGATTTTTCCACCACTTGGATCAAATCCCTTTTGACTATTTCCTAGAAGGTTATTACAATGTTGAGAAATCATCTTGCCTTGGAGGTTTGTTTGGGTTGAATGAGAAAATTGCTTTGAGCTCTTCTTTGCTTATTCTTTTAGACAACTACTTTCTTCTTTTGAAATGAGGTTGGGAATTTGGTGATGTGGTGGTGATGGTGTGAGTGTGTCATAGACTAGTGGTGATGTAACATATTGTGAGTGCAACATAGCACTACTTGATTGGAGTTGTACGATCAAGGTGGAAAATCAATAAATCTAAAAAATCTTGAAAGTTTTAGGTTGAGTGGTTGACAAGTGTTTGAGTGTTATTGGGCCAATGCTCTTGCTGTTTATGCTAGATCAACCATTCATTTTGGTTAGTGAATCAAAAGAGGGCAAGTGATAATCCAATTCACAAGAGTAGTTCATTTAAGACTGGAAATAAATAAATGTTTTGTTTTATAAGCCTATGTTGTTATATTAATCCTTATAAACATTAGATAGTGATGTAATGAATGAATTTCAATTGTTGGTGGTTATGTTAACCAGTAATTGTAATTTTTTTCATTCATCTAGCAAGTCTTATGTTAGGGTAGGGGTGTTTATTAGGTCACTATATTGAGCAATTGGCATTGAACACTACTTGTATAAGAAGCTTTGATTATTCTATATTATTTATATTGTATAAATACTTTTTATACTTGTAATTTATGTTCTTTGATAGTGTAGTGTAGAATTTATTAGCAAATATTCTGGCGCCATTCCTGTTATGAATGTTGGGTTAGTTGAATTTGGCTTAAAAAGGTACGTTGTTCAGAAAAACTTGTTGATGATGACACATAAATAATGGCAACATTAATGGGCTGGATGATAGAAGAAGCAATTGAAACAAATAAAAAAAGAGAAGATGATATCACAAGCGACTTCAAGTATTTGTGGGACCTATAAATGTACGAGAGCAATCATGGAGGAATAAAAACAAAACCAAGGGTTGTTAGATTCTATCTCGAAAAAAACTTGGTGGAAACAATTAATTGATTGTTTGATAATTTTCCCAAACTTCTTGCTAGGCACTTCATTATATTGCAAGGCCTTGATGCCGGACATAACCACAAATTACATAAAACAATAAAATACTACAATTGCACAAGGAAAGGTGTCAATTGTGAAGAGGAAGAAATATCCAAGGACCAATGCTGAACTAGGAGGATTTAATGCCATTGTTCCCAACAAAAGTGGGAAAAGGAGATAACTTAGTGAGGGAGTAGACCAAACAATTTGGCTGTCTCTCTGACTATCGGAACAAGAAAAGAGACTAGGGTTGTGAGAGATGACCTCTAGAAAAATGAGGACACAAGTATAGGAAGTTAGAAAAAGTTGAAGCTGAAGTGTAACAAAAATCAGAACCAAATCGAGGAAGAGTTCAACCAATACTAGAACACTATACAACATCGACATGTGATAAGTGGGTGGAGATTGCACTGTAACTGCTTCTTCCAGAGGAAGAAAATGTTGACCTTGCTAATCAGATATGGTAAACATGTGTAATATCCCTTGTAGGAACACTTGTAACATATGATGTAGATTTGCAATATATTTGATAAATGAACAATCTTTGGATAATTGATAAGTAGATAATCTTATCTTATATGGATATCGAATAGTATAAATTATCACAATTCTTCTTTCAATACAAGTGTAAGTCTGATAAGGTCTTAATTCTTGACAAGGAATCAAATTTACCTTCTTGAAGATAGTTCAACATGGAAGATTCTATTGAATATCATTATTATGTAAATTCCTTCTTGATTATGCCTCTGATTACATGAGAGTATTAATTTGATCCTTGTCTATATCCAATTTGCTGTTCCTGAATTCTTCACTAAAACCATGCATTAGCTTTGAATATATATCTTCCTATATATTATTGAGTTATAGGCCTTGAAACTTGAATGCCTTTCCTGATTGATATCCTTATAATCATGCATCTTGCCTTGGAGTCCTTTCTGATTTATGTACTTGAAACATATACCTCCATATTATAAATTTCTCTTCATATAGAGCGATTCCACATTAGGAAATTTAACAATAAAAATAAGTCTGCAATATTCAATGATGATTGCTTGAAATATGTTTTCCTTCTATACCCCACGATGGGAAAGGTCATGGCTTTTCTATGCACTCTTTCTAAGAGACATTTCTCTCTTCTTAACTAATCGTTAATTCTCCTCAAGGCATGTGCTGTTATGACATACATAATACCTGACCCATATAAAATATATAGTGCTACTAAATTGTGTGGCAATAGTTTTTAGAAGGCTGCAATGGAATTAAGGGTGAAGCGGCAACTAAATAAAGACACCTTTCCTTCGATAATCTCCAAACCTATTAAATGATACGGCCTCATAGAACATTGTTTGGTATAGTCGCACCTCCTTGCTAACCTCCTTTGACCTCCATGTCATTCCCTCAAACTTCCCTAACTTGTACGGTGATCATATCACTGGTCGCAACTTCTTTAAATATGACTGCAATGATATATTGCTATCGAACCTTGGTCCATGAATATTAAATCACCTACTTAATAACAAATATCGCTGCTAGGAATAATTAAATTTATTTAACATTATTCCTTTAATAGAAATTTCCGACCATCCTCTTGAGGTAGTGATCACTTTGTACTTTATTTTATTATTTCTTTATGAATGGCACCATCTCCTTGTGTGGTTGGGAAGGGGTTATTACAGTTTCCCCTTCTTGTAAATTGCTTTCCCACAAGCATTCTTAAATTGTTATGTCGATACTAGGATCCCAAATAAGCCTGTAGAACGCTCCAACACATATCCATCGCTTCATGCTGATGCCATTAAATTCACAAGGTTTGTTAGACTCCATCACACCATGAAGCAATTCAATGTTATTCAATATATCCATTATAGAAATTCTTGGGTCCCAAGGTTAGTAGCACCATCTAGTGAAAACATAACCTTGTTGATCATTGGTAAAGGTGATCTCCGGAAAACAACCAAGGAGAAGAGTAATCCAATGGTGTACAAAGTTCTTAGATGAATGCCCTTTTATAAGAGTAAATGTACTATATTCCTCATAGATCATCTTACTTTCAACAACTATTGAATCCCAAATGATTCTAGGATTCCAAGTCAGCCTTAGAAGTGAACCATCATGCTGATGCTGCGCTACTCTGATTTTAATAATCTGCTTCTCATACTCAAACTGCCTCCATTTCTTCTGGAATCCTAAGAAGTGTTCATTGTCTAACTTCAAACTGAAATAGATATCATTGTTGGTCTCATTCTTGTTTAGTGGCAAAAGAACTTTGTTCAACCATAGAATCAAAATCTCGACACATTCCCTCAGGTTGTCAAGGGGAAAATTGCCAATATTCCAACTTATTGCAATTATGAATGCTCCAAAATGTTGGTAAAAAACATGGTTCACTGTGGGGTAGATGGAAATCTGAATTGATCTTGGAGAGTTTCTCATTGTCATCTGCCTCCACTCTATCAATGGTTTAAAATCCACTTGATCACAAACTAATGGTATTATTGTGGAGAGACCAGGGCAGTGGTAATCTATTGGTAACTTCATAGGAGGTATGTGTAAAAAAGTTGTTGGAGAAGCACCCTTTCTTCCGTTCAAGCCTAAATGTTCGATATAAAGAGTGAATCCAACTCATTGACTTGTCATGAATTGCAATCTCTTGCAATTTGATTGAAGAGAGGTTGGTGATAGTATTTCTTGGGTTTGTCTCGCTGCTCCAAGCTTGTTTCCATTCTTCATTGATAGGAGATGCGCTGGGATCCAAAGTTCTACGATTGTCTTTAATCTCGTCACAACATTCATGAAGAGCTTCTTTATTCAACTCAAAGAGTGGGTTGTCATAAGTCTCATTTGCTTCAACTTCAAACAAGGGATTATTAACAATCTGAAAGTTATCCTTAGTTCCTAACTTAGATCCATCTATTTCTAAATTTTTATTACCTGATTTTTTCCGGACAATGATTTGAGTCATAGGTCTCATCTATGTTGTCCAATTCCTTAATCTCATTTCTTCCTTAGTCTTCTTGCTCCTTGAAGTGTTTAGTTACTTCATTCTGATTTTCTGCATTGTATAATGCTTGTTGACCATATATCAATTGAGCTCCTCTTTGCTTGTACAGATCTAAGGCCTCATGATCTTTAGCTAGTAATCTCTTCGCACTCTCTTCCTTTGGTGTATGAGCCTCCAAAGTCTTTGACATTGGGTGTTGAGAATTTTGACTAGGTGGATGGGTGTGTGGAAATCTTGATGCAATATCTGAGTTACAATAGTTAGTCTGAAAACTCATCTCGTGTTCATCTATGTGTCCATGCCTTTGATTAATTTTCTGCAAGTTCTCTCTTGCTTCAGAAGCTACCATCTTGGCATGCTTAGCTTTCTCATTCCACCATTCACACAGTTGTAGAGTCCTCTCCACATCTTCAGTACTATCCATTAGTTTCCCTGGTTCTTGGCCCATCATTGCTTCATCAAAGATTTTCCTCATTTGTTTGTCTCTTTCCTCCTCTGAATTTTGTGCTTTTGTTGACCCCTTTCTTTCCATTCTCTCTTTTGTGACCCATAACTGTCTTTTCCCAATTTTCAATGCTGAAATTCTTTGTTTATTTGCCTCAAGGTGACTTGAACTGTCATATAACATCTCTTTTGTTTTACTTTCGTTAAAAGGAGTACTCTTCTCATCAGCAACAATTGACTGATTAGAGGAGACCATGTCCTCCTCAAAAGGTGAGGTAGAACTATGACCAAAATCCTTATCCCTAGTGACTGCACATAATCTGATTTATTATCACTAGATTCAATCCCTTCTATATCATTTTCAATGCATGATTCTTGAGATGGAGTAAGAGCAACCTCAGGGTGAGAAGGAGTTTCACATGCATTTTTCTTCATAGGCTCATTTTGGTAGTCAAACCAAAAACATCATGCATCGTTGAAATGAAAGAAGTTATCATCTATAGCAGATCTGAAGCCTTTATCATTTTTAGTTGGCTCCTCATGTAGCGACTCCTCATTAGTGGCTGCCTCATGACCCTCATGAATCCAAGTACTTATTTCATCTATGATAGAAGAAAAATATGAAGATTTATCTTCCTCCTTACGAACAATTTCCACATCTTGTATTTTCTTGCATTCATTTTCTGTATATACAACTAAAGGAACTTCCTCCCATTCATTTTCTGAATTGATCCTCTCCTGCTCTTCTTTTTCCAAGTGAGGTTTTAATTTTTCCTCACATTGTGTGAACACATCAAGGAACAATGTATATGCAGATCAGGAGAGAACCCATTCTTGTTTCCAAACAAGCCATAGTATAGATATGGTGGGTCGGGAGAAAACATCACTCTTCTGGATAGTTAGAATCATAATATCTTTCATGGCTGCAAACACACCTTTATCATGTGCATTCTTAATTGTAACGAAGAAATGATAAAACATATCGTAGATCAAATATTGCAACCCTAAGTCCAAAAGAAGGTTACTTGCTCTAATTTCTGAGAATATCTTTAATGCATCCATGCTTCTTGAGTAATGCATACTACTTATGTCATCTAGGTCTTGGAAACTATCTACCATCAAGTGCAATACCTCCTTCATGGTGTCATCGTCATAGGGAACTAGAGGTACCAGAATTCTCAAAATCTGACTTAAGCATGAAGTAACCACCAGCTTGATCTCATTATTAGGATGCTTTAACAACTTTGGTTGCCTTAGAGAGTTTACTATAGGAACAAGAGCTAGCTGTAATGAATTTGAAGGTGAGTGCTCCACTAAACTCAAATATCCCTCTAGTTCATTCAAGGTGTTGAAGATATCATTTCTTGATTGGTGTTGATTGTCAAGCTTGTTACCAGCTTCTTGTAATGCTTTTACTAACCATTGTCTATCCTTTGGTGCCATGCTTTTGATATCATAATCTGAATTCTGACTTTACCCAACAGGTTGGCAGGTTCACCAGCTCTGATACCACTGTAATGTCCCTTGTAGGAACACTTGTAACGTATGATTTAGATTTGCAATATATTTGATAAATGAACAATCTTTGGATAATTGATAAGTAGATAATCTTATCTTATATGGATATCAAATAGTATAAATTATTACAATTCTTCTTTCAATATAAGTGTAAGTCTGATAAGGTCTTAATTCTTGACAAGGAATCAAATTTACCTTCTTGAAGATAGTTCAATATGGAAGATTCTATTGAATATCATTATTATGTAAATTCCTTCTTGATTATGCCTCTTATTACATGAGAGTATTAATTTGATCCTTGTCTATATCCAATGCTGTTCCTGAATTCTTCACTAAAACCATGCATTAGCTTTGAATATATATCTTCCTATATATCATTGAGTTATAGGCCTTGAAACTTGAATGCCTTTCCTGATTGATATCCTTATAATAATGCATCTTGCCTTGGAGTCCTTTCTGATTTATGTACTTTTACCTCCATATTATAAATTTCTCTTCATATAGAGCGATTCCACATTAGGAAATTCAACAATAAAAATAAGTCTGCAATATTCAATGATGATTGCTTGAAATATGTTTTCCTTCTATACCCCACGATGGGAAAGGTCATGGCTTTTCTATGCACTCTTTCTAAGAGACATTTCTCTCTTCTTAACTAATCGTTAATTCTCCTCAAGGCATGTGCTGTTATGACATACATAATACCTGACCCATATAAAATATATAGCGCTACTAAATTGTGTGGCAATAGTTTTTAGAAGGCTGCAATGGAATTAAGGGTGAAGCGGCAACTAAATAAAGACACCTTTCCTTCGATAATCTCCAAATCCACTCTATTAAATGATACGGCCTCATAGAACATTGTTTGGTGTAGTTGCACCTCCCTGCTAATCTCTTTGAACTCCATGTCATTCCCTCAAACTTCCCTAACTTGTACGGTGATTATATCACTTGTCGCGACTTCATTAAATATCACTGCAATGATATTATTGCTATCGAACCTTGGTCCATGAATATTAAATCACCTACTTAATAACAAATATCGCTGCTAGGAATAATTAAATTTATTTAACATTATTCCTTTAATAGAAATCGCTGACCAGCCTCTTGAGGTAGTGATCACTTTATTCTATTATTTCTTTATGAATGGTGCCATCTCCTTGTGTGGTTGGGAAGGGGTTATTACAACATGTGTCATGTCCCCCAAAATTGTAACACTAAGCTATCAAGCGTCTAAAGACAAATAAATAAATAACATACAAATAATTGTTAAATTCCAAACATGAGTAATTACGATTTAAATATAATTATAGTTACCATTGGTAATATTATAATTATAAATATAATATTAATGATAAATATGAGAATTATCAAATACACAAAATATAATATAATATACAAATTATGAATGAATGTAAAATACAAAATAGAATAATACAAATCAAAATTTAAAATATAACACCAATTAATAAATAGAATGAATAAACAAGTAATAAATAGACTGAATATATAAGATATATAATAATCAATAGCCAACATGAAAATAAACATAAATAAATAATGAGTCAGCAAAAAGTAATCGCTACTTGGAATGCAGCGATCCTAATAAGAATCACGTCCCTTTCGTAAAAAGGCACGAACCTCCTGAAATTGCATGTCTTTCTCCAGCGTATAAGATGGAAAAGAAATAGTGAGGGTGAGGGATATATTCTCTTGAATCCAATGCAGGGGCATCAAGAGGAATGGTGGATTTTCTACAAGATATTCACTGTTTAAGTTCACTGCCTTCCAAAAGGGGGGACAAGGTCTGAAACGCGGGCCCCAGCAGCAGCCCAAAGTTGTGTTTAAGTATGGAAGGAAAAAGGAGTACATTGAATGGAGGAATAAAAAGAGGGATATATATGCTAGTGCCACCGTGGCTGGAGAAAGGAAAGAGAATAAGGTGATCAGCACTAGGGGTTGGTATATATATATATCACTTTGTGATTTCAAGTTACAGTTAGAATAATTATAATTTCAGATTATAGTTAGCATAATTAGGATTTCAGGCTATAGTTAGCATAATAGAGTTTATGATCTCAGATTCTCAGTTAGCATAATTATTTTATGGTTTCAGACTTATGGATTAATTTATATTATGATAGGATCAGATATATGTAAAGTGATCAATGATATATGAAGTAATATACAATAGTTATATATATAAATATATATATATATAGAGTAGCATATATGATATATGAAGTAATCTATATGGAATAAATATATATAGATATATCAGTGGTTTATATATGATAGAGGATAAAGTATATAAGTGTAAGGTTATATTGATATATATAGATGTATAAAAATAAAGATACTTACATTGAGTCAAATTAGAAGTGTTGATATATACTTATTTAGATAGGATATATATATATATATATAATTGTGCAAATAATGATGCTTGCAGCAATAATGGAGCCTTATAAATAATGATACCATTTATTCACTATGTGGTAAAACAATATAATAGAATTCTAACTATGGGATCTCAAAAGATGTTTTACATTTAATGTACCTATGAAATATATTAAAGAAGAATCATTTATAGTGAGTGATAAAGAGGAAACGAATAATCCTTTGACAAGAATGAAATATTTATATCAACCTTTGAACTTATTAGATGTTAATACTGAAATTTATTGATCTCTAACATTCCTAACATCTCTTTGAGAACACTTTGAAAACAAGATTCAGGTTTAAGTGATTCCACCAGAAAGGGGACATTACACATGTTTGACAAAGTCAATGGAGTCCCTTGAGGATTTGATTGAGTAGTTTATTTTTAAGGGAAGTCTTGATATTGGAGTGGAATTCAATAGTCATTTATAGACAAAGAAAGATTGAGTCGTGAAAAAAACAAATATTTGTGACATAGAGGGATTACTTGTTGAAGATTGACAACCAATAATATTAGGTAGTCTAAGCCACACATGGGAAGGATTAACATAGAAAGTGACCTTGACATTGACCAAGATAGTGTATGTATAGCCGTTGAAAGAGGGGTCAAGTATAGGGTTGTGTTTGATAGTGTTGAGGAACCTTTGACACAAACCTTTTGTAGTTGAATTGTATTAAGAGGGTCACCTTAGAAGAATCCAATATCCATTGCCATGGGTAACTCATCAACTGCATCTCTTGAGAAGTAGAAGGTACCAAAATTTATTAGCAATGGATTCATAGATACAATTTGCATTACAGGACACACAGTACAATCTGGACTATCAATGGGAAAACAAATGAGTGACACTAGTTGAGATGCTTTCCAACCATATTTTGAGAAGTGGTGATTGATTGGTACATTTATGCTCTAATTGGTAATAAATCCACTTAATAGAGACATAGGAAGGTGTTTGAGAAAGAATTTAAACTCTTGAGAGATGACGATGAGATTGTTGCAGAAATCTATAATACCCAACATGGTTTTGAGAACTATTGGGGAGACTTGAGAATGAATTAATTGATGGTTTGAAGAAGCGATGGTTCATTGAAATGTCAATACCCCTCATTATGGAGTAAGATGAGCATGGTTCCCCCTTCATCTCACAAGAATGTGTAAAACGACTTTATATACATTGAAAATGAGAACAAGACATTTGCTTGTTTGAAAAGGAATGAAGAGGATGGCTTTGACTCTATTAAAAAATTACTAGGTTGATCAAACCATTTCCTACATAACCCAATGAGAGAAAAATATGCATACAAGCTTACAAATTAAACATAATGCAAAGGTCAAATACATACCATAAGATTACATGATATACCTTGGGAAAATCCTCTAGAAGGAAAACCCAACCTCTAAAAGCATCCACATTCAATTTATTATTCAGCAATGAAACATTACAATACATTTATAGAGTCCCCATGAATACTTCTAAAACATCAAGCTCCTCCAATGCATCCTCCATGTGTCCAAGCATAATTAATGGGTAACCATGCCACACATCCCATGCCATGCTTCACATATGCACTCTATAAGAGAGCTCGATACAAATGACAACCAAGCCAAACAACCAACTAGCCAAGCGGCCAATCCCAACTACTAAACATGTGCTTACTTTTATAGATTCAAGCTCACACAAAACAACCAAGTGGTAAGGTAAAACCATGTGTCTCAAAACCATTGACCCCCATATTTACTTTTTGATACTAATTTTTCCAATATTAAATATTTTTCTTGTGGGCAACCCACACATACAATATCTAACCATTATCACGTACAACTTTACAAGTGGATCTAGATAAATATTTAATGTGGCTAAACACATCTCCTAAAGATGGACCACAAATAAATATTTATTTTACATAAGTAAAATAATTATTTCTTGTGCAAGATGTACAACACCCTTTTCCTAACATAATACAAAAACAACAGACAAAAAGTTAACCAAGATTGCATAAAAATCTATTTAGAAATGAAGAGCAAAAGTATCCTTATATAGGATTGCAAATATCTTATCCACAAGGGATAAGGATGACAAATATCTTATCTACAAAGGATAAGGATGACAAATGATAGGATAAGATTGACAACTCATAAAGCAAAAAGGTAAATCTTATCTACAAAGGATAAGGATGACTTTAGATATTTTTTCTATGAGTTGTCATCCTTATCCTTTGAGGATAAGATATTTGTCATCCTTATCCTCTGCGGATAAGATATTTGTAATCCTATATAAGGATGCTTTGGCTCCTTATTTCTAAATAAATTTTTATGCAATCTTGGTTAACTTTCTGCGTGTTGTTTTTGTAGTATGGTATTAGAGCTTGAGGTTTGTAAATTCTCGGGATTGGTGAGCGCGTGAATTCTGCAGACTGTGGCAATGATAAATTGCATGCAAGAGACACAAAAGAACGTGCCAAAGGAAGTTTTACGAATCCGTACAAAGATTGCAGGAGGGATGGCTTCATTGCCCAACATCATGTTAGAAGGCAGCCAAAGGTTCATTGGCAAAATTATAACACTTGGAAACAAAGGATGCTCATGATCTTTGAGTACAAATGCCTTGATTAGATCATCCTCGGTACATACAGTAGTCCAACAGTTGTGGCTAAAGACCAGGACAAGTTTGATGAGCATAATTGTGAAGCCATCTTGCTCATTAAATTATCAGTAATAGATGAAATGCTTTTGGAGGTTCCATTAGGCAAAACCTCTATAAAGATTTGGTTGCATCTATGAGATTTGCACGAGACCTCAAATAAAGGCAAGGCCTTCTTCTTGAAGAATGTTGTTTTCAATTATGATGGATGAGAAAATGTCTTTGTAGGATCATTTGATGAAGATCAAAGAAATTTGTGACTAGTTGTTAGCCATAGGTCGCAAGATGGAAGAAGAAGATATGGTGGTTATAACGCTGAAAAGCTTACCATGGTCATATGAGCATTTCATCAAAACACTCAACATCACATCTACCGATGTTGATTTGAAGTTCAACGATTTATGCAACAAACTCTTGCAGTAGGACAAATGGAAGCAGTTTGGTAGCAACAGTGATTCACTGAGTGTGGAATAGGTCTTTGTAGCCAAGAACAAGGGAAAAGGCAAGTGGCCTCGAAAGAAGGGCAAGGGAATTTTTATGATACTTAAAAGAATCTGAAGACTATCACATGTCATTATTGTGGTGAACTTGGTCACATGAAGAAGCATTGTAGAAAGCAGTTGGTTGATCAAAAATCCAACCAGGGAGAGTCTCCACAAAAGGCTCATGTCGTAGAGCATTATGAGCAGAAGGAGTCACCCTTCTTTGCTTTCATGGCCAAATGACTAGTAGATCAGGTCAAAGGCTCATGTTGTAGAGCATTATGAGTAGGAGTCACCCTTCTTTGCTTTCATGGCCAAATGACTAGCAGATCAGGTCAAGTTTTTTGTGTGGTACATCGATTCTGGAGTGTCTCGACATTTTACATAGAAGGGTTGGTTCACTGAGTATGCAACTTGCTCAAATTCAATGATCTTCGATGGTGGTGAGGAGTATATAATTGTTGGAAGAGGCAATGTTCAAATAACCTCTGGAGCGAAAAATCTTCTTTTCCTCAATGTATACTATGTTCTAAGCATGGAGATTAATTTTCTCTCAATGAGTTAGATTATGTGTCACTCTCCCAAGTTGGAGTTCATTTTCAACACACACAAGTGCCAAATTGTTAACAAGGAGTCCAAGAAAACCATCATAGTTGGCATAGAGGATCATGGTTTGTATTGGCTTGTTGACACTGGAGAAGTTTAGGAGCATGCATTGGCTGCAAAGAGTTCATTTTCTATTAGTACTCTTTGGCATCAACAATATGGGCATCTCAATCTTTCTTATCTCTCTTAGTTGGCTCAAGAGAATATGGTAGAAGGTTTACCTAAAATCCAAAAGCATATACAAGGTGTTTGCAGAGCTTGCCAAGTAGGGAAGCATCACAAAACTTCATTTCCAGATGGAAAGGCCTAGAGAGCATCGAGAGTTCTACAAATGGTTCATGTAGTTGTATGTGGACCAATGAATATGGCATCAGTCACTGGTGCTAGGTATTTTCTTTTGTTTGTTGATGATTTCAGTAGGAAAATGTGGGTGTCTTTCCTAAAAGCAAAATCAAATGTGTTTAAGGAATTCCAAAAGTTCAAAGCATTAGTAGAAAATGAGTCAGGTTCAATAATTACACTTAGGTCTGATAATGGAGGTGACTTTTGTTCAAATGAATTCATGAAATTTTGTGCTAAACACGATATCAAACATCAATTCGCAACACCCTATACTCCACAACAGAATGGAGTGGTTGAGGGAAGGAACCTTACTATTACGAAGATGGTCCGGTGTATGTAGGAGAATAGGAGCGTTCCCAAGAAGTTTTGGGCAGAGGTAGTTTACATTGCAGTTTATTTTCTCAACAGGTCTCTGATAGAGGTAGGGAAGGAGAAGTCCCCAGAGGAAGCATGGTCTAGGAGGAAACCAAAAGTGAGTCATTTGAAGGTTTTTGGTTCCATTGCATACGTCTGGATTCTAGACGCAAAGAGAACCAAACTGGACTCCAAGAGTCAGAAGTTAATGCTTATAGGGTATAGTGAAAATCATAAAGCCTATAGGTTGATTGATGTGGACACTGACCATTTGACATTCAACAAGGATGTGGTGATTGATGAAGAAGTTGGGCCTTTTCAGCTTTCTTATAACATCAAGAGTATTGAAGATCAGCCTCAGAAGGCTAATGATTTAGGTGTCCAACTTGCATTAGCTATATTTGAAAGAGGGTACTTTGATGATTCCAAACATGTGGAATCTCCCAAGTAGGTACTAGTACCAAATGATTTTCTTTAGGAAAACTTGGATCAACATCCAAATGATATAGTATCAGGTAGCCCAAGTCATGATGACCATGCTGATTTGGATGAAGGGGTTTCTACAAAGAGATCTAAGTGGTGGGAAAAAATCATTGGTGATGTTTGAGATGATGAAATGGTTGAGGGTCCATCGTTCAAAGACAAGAGCAAGCAAAACGCAATTAACTTTGCTCTTGTGGCCAATATTTAGGGAGTGTATGAGCCTTAGGCGTTTGCTAAGGAAAAAGATAAACTTGAATGGGAAAAGGCCATGGAAACCAAACATTAGAGTCTTATGAAAAATAAGACTTGGGTTCTTTCATATCTTCCACCAAGGAAGAAACCCATTGGCTGCAAATGGGTGTACAAACTCAAGTACAAAGCTGATGGTACGCTTGACAAGTACAAAGTATGGTTGGTGGCTAAAGGGTTCTCATAGAGAGAAGGTATTGACTATGAGGAAACCTTTACTCCTATAGTAAAGATGAGTACCATAGGTTAGTTCTAGCCATGGTAGCACAGTTTGGTTGGAAAGTCTATCAAATGGATGTGAAGAGTGCCTTCCTCAATGGTCACTTAGAGGAAGAAGTGTACATGACTCAGCCTTGGGGTTTTCAGGTTGAAAGAAAGGAGCATTAGGTATGTAGACTGACAAAGGCTCTTTATGGCTTGAAGTAGGCACCTAGGGCATGGTAGATAAAGATTGATAGGTATTTGGATCGATAGGGATTCCAACAAAGTCCTTTAGATCCAAATTTATACGTCAAAAGCATAGCCAATGAAATCATCCTTCTGGTCATTTATGTAGATGATATCATAATTATAGGTAGTGAGGCACATTCAATTGAAGAAATCAAATGTAATTTGTGTAAGGATTTTGACATGATAGACTTAGGCCTCCTACAGATGGTGGTATTTTTATTTCTCAGTCTAAATATGCTCGGAGTTTGCTAGACAAGCTTAGAAAGATGGATTGCAAAATATCGTCTACACCTATGGAGAAAGGGTTGAAGCTTTCAGCCAAAAGCGACTCGAAAGTGATCAATGAGTCAACATGTAGACAACTAGTGGGCAGCCTTATCTATCTTACAGCCACTGGACCTGATTTGAGTTACGTGGTGGGTTAAATTTTCCATTCTATGATAGACCCAAAGGCACAACATTGGGTTGTAGTGAAGTGGGTGTTGAGATATGTGAAAGGGACACTTGAATTTGGCATTTTGTATGGCAGAAGCAAAGATCCTAGGCTGGTTGGGTTCATAGATTCAGATTGGGCAGGTCTTGTTGATGACAAGAAGTCCACTTCTGGATATGTTTTTAGTCTTGGTACGGGTGCAGTCACATGGACCAGTAAGAAGCAACATGCAGTAGCTCTTTCCTCGAGAGAAGTAGAGTATCTCAAGCGACGGTGAAGCAAGAAATGTTCAACCTCTTTGGAGGGAAATGCTATAGATGATGAAAGAAATAAAGAACAACAAAGAAAAATGAAAATATTTTTGGTGTGCAGATTGCAAAAGGGGTCATACCAAGGCTAATTCTTGGAATAGAATATTCTATGAAATTTGCTAATTGGTGGGCTAGACAATCAAAGATTGCCATACAATTTGAAGAATAAGGGCACTCAAGTACTCTTTGCTCAAGAAGATCGATCAACACCACCTACCACCTTGAGGAAACCTCAAAATAATAAGGGTGCTTCTTTAGACACGTCTATCAATGTATTACTTGGCAACTATTGCAATTGTTTTCCCTAAAATTTGCCTACACAAATTGATTATGGGTAGCATGTGAGACTAACTTTCTCCTCTATTTTTAGGGAGGGTTTCCCCATATTGAAAACTTGTAGAAATCTTATAGTTTATAGAATACACAAGAATTCTTACATACATATAGGGATTGTTTATAAGATAAATCATTTATCAATAGACAATCATAATGGGAAAGTAACACCATTCAGAGAAATAGAGAAAGAGTTTCCCCTTATAGTGCTATATTGCAGAATATCAATTATCTTTTTAGAATAATGTATAGAATGGAAATCAACTTTTTTTTATCAATCAACAATATAGTATGATCTTGTACAAACAAACCAAAGAATCTACAAGATCAGATTTTCCAAGAAAATAGACTTATTTGATGACATCAAAACCCTATAAGACGTGTTCAATCTTATTACAAAAAATAGCGTCTTTACAAACTTGGAATCTCTCAATAGCTATCCTCTTGTTGATTTCTGAAAAAGATATTTACAAATGACAAGGTGTCCCTTATTTATAACCTTTTAGGTAGTTATAAGTTTTAACATACTTATAACTACCCTATAAATAACTCTATAACCTTGCAAATAACTTTATAACTGCTAAAGTTACTTTTAAAATATAAAGTGGGGCCTATTGATTTGAGTGACAACTTAAAGTCACTTAAAATTAATAGCCCATGGCATGGTCCATGACCTCAATGCAAAAAGATGACATGACTCACATTTAACTACTCATGAAGCTCGATAATGGCTCCAGTCCTTTTCGAAAGGGATGGCTACTTGTAGAAGACTTACAAATATCAATGATTTTCCCTAGGGTGGAAAGGCCCAATGGCCCAAACTCTTTGGAATGACGACGTTGATAAAGGATGAGATGGTAACTTTGCACTCTCTTTATTTCTAGCTCTTCCACACTATTCTATAGGTTGATGGTGCTTGAAGACAGGTCACATGCCTCTTTAGTATAAAATGGTAGGGGTGGTCCAATTGGAAACTCTTTGTTAATGATGGCATCCGATAAAATGGAGGTGGATCTCTTTGCATTTCCTCTAATTGGAAGGAAGATAGAATACCAACTTTATCTAATGGAAAAATTATTCCTAGAATAATCCTTGGGAAAGGTCATGTTGAAGAGTTGGAACATCAAGGTGGCTTTCCTTAAACTGTAATGAGCCTTGCTAATTCTGATCACAATTTGCTAAATATAGGCTCAAGGAATCTTGTCAAACAAATCACATGCAATCTTCTAACTTGCTGGTCTGATGTTGCAGTCTGATATGTCTGCTTAAAAATGACTTCAAAGTGTTCCAAATGTTTGAATTTCAATGCTCCAATGCTTGAACTATGCAACCATGAATAATCCTTACCCAATCTGCCCTTAGTTCTTGCAATTGGCTGACTTGTAAAGGTGCTTACATGCTGGGTTTGTACTTTAAGTTTGATTGTTTTTTGTATGATGATGAACTAATGCTTCAAATGCTTATAGAACAATGCAAGAATGACAATGCTAAACTCTAGATGCAAGAATGACTTTCTTTTGTTCTTTTCTATGCAAATAGAGGAATTTACAAAACAAGCTAATCATCTACAGCCAAGAGGCATTTTGTCAAACACTTGGCATGAAACCTATATGCTGATTACAAAGGCTAAATAATAAGGCTTTCAATGACAAATATGATGCAACAATAACCTCCTTTATTGAGTTGTCAATTTGGATATAGAAAATATAGAACAGCCAAGACACTTGGCTTTACAATGATGATGCAACTTAAGTATCAAATCTAGTTACACAGATCATCTACAGCAATAACTACAATGTCTGATTGCCTATAAAGAAATGCAATGTCATGAAAAGAACTTGGTTCATGGAGCACCCTTAATTGAATGTATCTTGCAAGCTTAGAGAAGAGCCTTCAACAAGCCGTATCATGCCTTCATTAGTGTTGCCCCTGTTCTGTTCTGAAAGTGATAAAAATTAAATAAATGGCAGTGAAATTCCTCTTTCTCATACCAAGGTCCATCGCCATACTCCTATGAAAGCAGTGTCAATATTCCCAAGAGAATTCGTTCCTCCTTCAGCAAGCTATGGATAAAATCACAGGTCTGTAACAGCTAGCTCTTCCTTAGTCGATTCTTCAAGGTGCCTTCAAATATTCCTTCAAATCTGCAATGTATGGCTCTTTATATGCCCAGCGAACCTTCCTATATTATTTCAGAATTTTTGAATAGTTCTTCTTCCCAAATTGCACCAAGTCTTAGTGCACCCAGCTATTGCACAAAATTTGTTTTTTCTTCTCTCTATCAACTGAAGCCGTCCCTTCTATAACAAAATAATCTTTAATGAAATTGCTCCTCTTCTGTGACAAAATTGCTGATCAATTATGCAATCACCCCTAATTGATTTATCTTCAAGAAATCGAACTTCTCAAGCACTTGAGTGAGCTTCTTCAAAAACATTCAACAAGCTGATAAGACATTGTTATCTTCAAATTTGGCCAAAGGCCACAAAATTTGCAATGTAGCACAAATGAGAAGTTTGAAGTAACCTGTCCCTCAATTGCAATAATTCAAGTGATATTTCACACCCTCAAAATTGCTATCATGTCATGTCCCCGAAATGGAAACATTAAAAAAAATAATAATAAGATATACAAGATACATATTGGAAACATTTTCAATTATCAAAGATAATAAATTTAAGTATAATATTATAATATAAGGTTATGATTATGATTGTGATCATCATAACATCAAATGAGGAATTACAATTTAAATACAATAATAATCATTCCCTGAAATTGGGATATTTAGAAAGCACTTAATCATTTGATATTGCATAAATTGTCCAAGACGATAATATTATGAATATTCCGATATAATATTATCATAAAATATTATTAGTATATGTATATAAAATATAAATATAAAATAATATTATATTGGACAAATTATTAAATACTTCCTATAAGTCAATATTATAAATATGTAAAATAATAATAATAATACATTTATTACCTAATATAACATCATAGCTAATAGATTGAACTAAATATTATCCTTCATTGATTAAAATAAGAATATGCAAATGAAAAGTCGTGATTCATTTAAGTGATCCTTCGACGCATATAAGAAAAGCTTTAACCAACGGCACTGAGGGGGAGCAGGTGAAGAAGGCCAAGGATGCAGTGCGAGGGTTGAATAGGCTCAAGACCTCGGTAAGAACTCGTATCACCAAGGGACGCTAGTGTAAGATATAGGCTTGAAGATGGCCGATCAGCATTGAATAACCTTGTTTGAGAGCAAATAATATATCATAACAGAGGATTTAATATTGAATGGCGCTATGGCAAATATTACTCCTAAACCTCTAGCGATATCATGAAATCACTTTCTAATGCGTGCTAACAGGAGGTATCTATTTAATGGAGGAATAGGTAACCAATGGGCGGTAAAAGAAAGGATTGGGTGGGGTGAGATAGGTGAACATCCTCATGGTTGTCAAAATTGATATCGGCATATTCTCCACCACCGTTTCTTCAGTGAAATCAAATCGCTGACTTTAGAGGATCAATAAATCGTGCTTTAATGGCTATTATACTCTTGGAGCTACCTGGGACGACACAGACAAGGTGGCCATTCTATTATTATTTATTCTTGGACGAATGCATCGTATTGCTCTAATTGACGAGTCTGGAGATGGAAGCTTGAACCATAGTTCATACTCATTTACCTTCGATATCTGAATTATGGAGTCATCCGTGAATTGAAGAAAGATATCTCGGGGCATATACTCTGCCATTCTAATGTCGTCCCTGCTAAAGGAGCCAAAGTGGAGATTCTAGGACTCGATGAAGGAATAAGGTGATGGATAATTAAATACGTTCTAAAGCAGATTAATGAGTCATTGATAGGAAAATACCTTGATGGGTTTTGTCGGCTAAGGTATGGGAATTACAAAGTTATTTGATATATATTTGGCTATTGCTGCTTTACTCTGTCATGCTTATTATTTATGACTTTGTGGAGGGTCTATCAAACCCGGGCCTATAGATTACTTATAGGCGCTCCTGCGTATATATACATATATGTTAATATTTATAGGTGCACATATATATATATATATTTTGTAATATAGTATTTACAACGATTCCATAATAATGTTTACAACAATTATTGAACCTTATAAACAATGATGACTCAATTCACTAACCATTGCCAAACGATATAATGGAATCCATCAGATATTAACAGCTACCCTAATATAATTATAAAATAGATTATAGAAGAATTATTTATAGAGAAGTATTAAGAAGGAAATGAACAATCCTTTGATGAGAATAGAATACTATATCTTCTTCGATTTTAATAGATACTTATTGAACCTTAAACACTTCTAATGTCTCTTTGAGAAATGTTTTGAATATAAGATCCAGGTTTTAGGACCTCCACTGAAAAGGGGTCATTACAAGTGGTATCAGAGCAACTTTCCTGCCATCCTGTGAGAAGTGTGTGCGAATTGACCAAAGAAGCAGGTATACTCTATAAACGCATAGAAAACACATTTGATTTATGCAGACCAGGTATGGGTCATATCCCTCCTAAAATTGTGAGATTTTGAATAGGAAACAATGATATTATTTTATACTTAAATATATGATGACTGGTAAGTATATGATAGGCAATTGATCAATACAATTTATGCATGATAATATCTGTCTAATAAGTGTTATCAGGCCACTATAATAGTGTTGGTAATATGTTATCTCAAATTGGGCAACTAACAATGGCATGATGATTAAACAATGGCATGATGATCTATCACTCTATTAAAACATAGTATAAGAAGGCGACATCATGGGTTGGAGGTTTTTTTTTTTACAGATCAAAGTGGTAAGTATGAGGTGCGTATTTTCATAGCCCTAAATCAACAATACCTTTATATAGTTGAAAAATAATATTTGTTAAACATGATATAAATGATTGATAAAGGATTGGTGATTGATAGATTTATAACATAAAGGACTAGTGCATGTACATGTTAAAAGATTATTAATATCTTGACGAATTCATGAATCCTCATAGCATGTTGTAAATGTGGGTGACTTGTTAATATGATAATCATTAGGTGCAAGTGTTTATATCATCAAAACAATCATGTAGTTGGTTAAGGGATGGAACCGATAGGTTGAGCAGATACTAGAGTCCCTTCATAGTAGACCACCCTCATTGGATGACTGTAGGTCTGCCAACGAGGGCCAAGGGGGTCATTTCCAGGGGTGTTGGATTGGCCACTCTCGGGCTAAGAAGGGAGTACTCTAAGGGCCTCCTATGGGAATCCTTCCTCCAAACTATCACATGGATTATGTGTCTACCCATTACCAAATTATCATTTTGTTTCAATCCAATCACAAGGGAGGAGGTTTGGGCGCCCATGAAGGAGAGCAGGTACTAGGATCTCTTCAAGGTAAGCTACCCACTTGGATGACTGCGGTCTGCCCATGTGGGCTGAGGGGGTCAGTACAACAGTTGTTGTTGACTACCTTCGGGCTGAGAAGAGAGGCGCTAAGGGCATCCTTGTGCGTGGTCCACTCCTGCCCCTTTGTGAATTGGATGAGCAAAAGATGGTAACTTGGGGTGTTTTAATATCGATTTAGTTTGCTTAGAAATTTACAAATTGAAGGCTTCGTAACATATGTTCATGTGAATGCTTGTGCATTATATGTATTCGCGTGTCTACTTCATGTTTACGTGTATACTTGATGACCTTGGGAAGGAGGACGGGTCCACGGTGTAGTATGGGATACACCGAATCCACCTTCTCGATTGTCTGACAGCATACTTCATTCAAGTGTATTTGTAATTGATTGTACACCCTATAACTTGTGATTGTATTTAAGTTTATACTTGCCGATTGTGTTTATTTGAGTGTATACTTTATGATTCGTGATTGAATTTGTAATTGGGTGTATACTCTATGACTTGCATTTGAATTCGAGTGTATACCCTCTAACTTTGCACTTGTATGCTTTGCGACTTTGAATTCAAGTATATACTTCATGATGATGTATTCGAGTGTATACTCTATGGCATTCTATTTGTTGCGACTTGTATTCAAGTGTATGCTCTATGACTTACATGCATTCATACATATTCTTTGTGACTTCCTGCACTCATGCATATACTTCATGTTTTACCAGACTTATGGCATTTGTTTCTTGGATAACATCTTACTTAATCATTTCATGACTGATGCACTCTTATACATAACTACTCCATTCCTAAAGTGTATACTTGTGTTTGTGAAGTTCATACCTTGTATGTAATTGTTTGTATGTACACTCTAATGAATGCTTCATAGTATGTATTTTCCATTTTTTGAATGAATGATATGCTTATATTTCGTGCATAGAAGTAAAATTGAGTATACTTGAACGCTCTACATATTCATGCCCTAAGTAATGACTAAATGCTTCTCTCTTTGTATGCTTCCTGTTAAGGTGTATCTACATTGATTCCTACCTTATGAGTATTTACACACTGCATACCTTGATTGAGTTTATGTGCTCTACATGTAGTTACATGATTTATATGCCTTATGCAAATTTGTTTGAGTGTCTTATCCCATGTATTTATAAGTGTATTTTGTGTATTTCATATGTAATCTGTGATTATGCTCTATAAATGTATTCTTGTTTGCTCCATGCTTGGTATCTTGTATGCATTTATGTCTAATGCATTCAACATGACTACTTTATGGATAACTTTCTGATGTGTCTTTCATGATTAGTGTGTTTTCAGCATGTTTACTCCATTCTCATGCATACTTGCAATTGAAAAGCATACCTCATGCTTTATATATTTAAGTGTATACTTCATGAATACTTCATGCCGTATGTATTCGAGTCTATGCTTCCATGCTCCCTGTATTTATTTACGCTTGTACTTCATGCTTTACTGCTTACCTGTATTCAAATGTATGATTCATGTCTTATGAGTGTACCTCATGACTTACATACTTGCTTTATGCCTAATGTGCCTTAGCATGTTTTTGCATGTGTATATTTCCGTTATATTTCTTGAGTGTAAACTTTCAATTGAACATGTATATATCTTGAGTGTATTTGCATATCTTGAGTATATTAACACACCTTACTTGTAAGTGTATGTATCATATCTTGTGATTGGTTATGTGGTTGATGTGCCTTCAACACGATTATTTCATGATAGCTTTATGTGTGATTAACTCATGTTTGTCAAGATTCTTCATACATGAGTACCCTCTTAATGCTTTGAATATGCTTTGTAACATGATTTTCTCATGCATCATATGTTACTAGCTTCATTACTGATGTGATTGTAGCTTACAATATCTTATGTGCATTCCTTGTGACTGTTTCATGTATGATAAATTGCTCCATGGATGGTATGTGTTCAACATGAGTGATTATATATGTATCTATTGTAGGTCATTGATTGCTACATGTCTAAAACATTTTCCTATGTCTGATGTGTAATCAACATGCATGGACGAAACATTCTTTTTAGCCTGAGTGTTTACGTGTATGACTTGCATACAACCTTTGCGTTACACCATGTGTGTTTATAATCGCTTGTGCTTAGCAATGATAAGAAGACTTCTTAGTAGTTTAGTTGCTATTCATGTTTGAGATTGCTTGGGGACAAGCAACTTCGAGCGGGGGAGACTGTCATGTCCCCGAAATGGAAACATTAAAAAAAATAATAATAAGATATACAAGATACATATTGGAAACATTTTCAATTATCAAAGATAATAAATTTAAGTATAATATTATAATATAAGGTTATGATTATGATTATGATCATCATAACATCAAATGAGGAATTACAATTTAAATACAATAATAATCATTCCCTGAAATTGGGATATTTAGAAAGCACTTAATCATTTGATATTGCATAAATTGTCCAAGACGATAATATTATGAATATTCCGATATAATATTATCATAAAATATTATTAGTATATGTATATAAAATATAAATATAAAATAATATTATATTGGACAAATTATTAAATACTTCCTATAAGTCAATATTATAAATATGTAAAATAATAATAATAATACATTTATTACCTAATATAACATCATAGCTAATAGATTGAACTAAATATTATCCTTCATTGATTAAAATAAGAATATGCAAATGAAAAGTCGTGATTCATTTAAGTGATCCTTCGATGCATATAAGAAAAGCTTTAACCAACGGCACTGAGGGGGAGCAGGTGAAGAAGGCCAAGGATGCAGTGCGAGGGTTGAATAGGCTCAAGACCTCGGTAAGAACTCGTATCACCAAGGGACGCTAGTGTAAGATATAGGCTTGAAGATGGCCGATCAGCATTGAATAACCTTGTTTGAGAGCAAATAATATATCATAACAGAGGATTTAATATTGAATGGCGCTATGGCAAATATTACTCCTAAACCTCTAGCGATATCATGAAATCACTTTCCAATGCGTGCTAACAGGAGGTATCTATTTAATGGAGGAATAGGTAACCAATGGGCGGTAAAAGAAAGGATTGGGTGGGGTGAGATAGGTGAACATCCTCATGGTTGTCAAAATTGATATCGGCATATTCTCCACCACCGTTTCTTCAGTGAAATCAAATCGCTGACTTTAGAGGATCAATAAATCGTGCTTTAATGGCTATTATACTCTTGGAGCTACCTGGGACGACACAGACAAGGTGGCCATTCTATTATTATTTATTCTTGGACGAATGCATCGTATTGCTCTAATTGACGAGTCTGGAGATGGAAGCTTGAACCATAGTTCATACTCATTTACCTTCGATATCTGAAGTATGGAGTCATCCGTGAATTGAAGAAAGATATCTCGGGGCATATACTCTGCCATTCTAATGTCGTCCCTGCTAAAGGAGCCAAAGTGGAGATTCTAGGACTCGATGAAGGAATAAGGTGATGGATAATTAAATACGTTCTAAAGCAGATTAATGAGTCATTGATAGGAAAATACCTTGATGGGTTTTGTCGGCTAAGGTATGGGAATTACAAAGTTATTTGATATATATTTGGCTATTGCTGCTTTACTCTGTCATGCTTATTATTTATGACTTTGTGGAGGGTCTATCAAACCCGGGCCTATAGATTACTTATAGGCGCTCCTGCGTATATATACATATATGTTAATATTTATAGGTGCACATATATATATATATATATATATATTTTGTAATATAGTATTTACAACGATTCCATAATAATGTTTACAACAATTATTGAACCTTATAAACAATGATGACTCAATTCACTAACCATTGCCAAACGATATAATGGAATCCATCAGATATTAACAGCTACCCTAATATAATTATAAAATAGATTATAGAAGAATTATTTATAGAGAAGTATTAAGAAGGAAATGAACAATCCTTTGATGAGAATAGAATACTATATCTTCTTCGATTTTAATAGATACTTATTGAACCTTAAACACTTCTAATGTCTCTTTGAGAAATGTTTTGAATATAAGATCCAGGTTTTAGGACCTCCACTGAAAAGGGGTCATTACATATCAATAGGAAGTTTTCGTTTCCTATGACAAAGAAGCAATTTACAGAAACCCTAGGCTCCACAAGATGAATCAACAACAACAACATCCAATCTGCCTGATGAGAATGAAGCCCAAGATGCCTATTTATTCTTTTTCCTCAATTTCTCCAGAAGCTTCTAGAACATTATTTTATTTTTTATTAAGTGACTTTATAAGATATTTTATAATTCAAGTCACTTTATTAAATTAATTAAATATAAGGTCACCTTTTAATTTTAATTTATTTGATAACCTTATAATTAATTAACTTAATACCACTTAATGATTTAATTAAAATAACTAATTAGTCATCCTCTTGAAAAATCATTAATTTGGACAACTAAATTAATTAAATTAATTAAATCAAATTACCTCCAAAACGGGGACATTACATAAACCTTGGTGAATTTTCTTGATAAGGGTGACAAAAAGCTGATAGGACCCTTCAAGAACACTACAATGATGCTTGATAGTGAAGAGCCACTTTAAATGCAATCAAGGGAATCCATTATCCCCCCTTAGAGAATCTCTTGTGTCACTTCATGATCCCTTTGTTTGGAGGAAGTCTTAAAGTGTGAAGACCATCTTTTGTGTGCTTTTGTGCAAAGTTTGAGCTGTATTGCACAACTATGAAAGCAATCCTTGACAAAGTTGAAGGTTGTAAGTTATATCCCCTTTGAATGCAGTTTCATGTGCCATCAATTTAGCCACATGAATGAGTTTGTTGCATTGATCACTAGATGTTGGAGGCATTTCCCCAACAATAAGAGCATGAATACTCACCTTTGACACACAAACCTTGTTGGCGTATTCAACCAAGACTTCTTTTTGGGCTTTGAGATCAGCTACTTCTTCAAGCAACTTTTTGAAGTGTGCTTTTTTGAATTCCATTGCCTACCCAGCCATGTTCAGAATATCTTATCGATTAATTTACAAGAAAAAATGTCATTGAACTTTGAAATCTTCAATCTGTACTTTATCCAATCTTACTTTGTTCCTAGTCACAATTGTATCAATCACCATTCAACCCATGGTAGTGTTGAACTTGACCAGCATCATGGGATTTCCCTTGGGTGATTCATGGCTGGAATGTATTGTGTTTGAGAATTTTGGGTTGAACTTAGGGATTGTTTGCTTCTTTGTAGTGCAGCCTAGACAAAATATTGATCAAGAAAAGGGATAATTGACCTGTAGGAATTAATGGAGAAGTTTTTGTTAGAAATATTGTCATTGATGTCAAAGGTGTATGGACAAGATTGTTAGAATTATTATCATTGATGTCAAAGGAAGATTTTTGTGATGACAAGTTCATTGATTGAAGACAAGGAACAATAAGAATTTGATTTAATTTATTTATGGCCAACCTCCAATTACTTATGGTAGCATTGGATTTAAAAGATAGAAATTAAAATAGAATATTGATTAAAGGTGCCGAGCCCTTAAGTGTTATCTCCCATGGATGGCTGACCTTACTTTAAATTAATATTTATCAAATATGGCCGACTCATATCTATGGCAGTGCTGATTATGAGATTTATATTAATTATATTGTAAATGTTGGCCAACCAAGATAAAGGCATTGTTTATTATAAACAAAGAATGTGTTTATTTAAATTTGATGTGTCCGACCCTTGATAAGTGGTACCTCACATTGGGGAATTAAAAATAAATAAAATATTAATGTTTCAAGTCTGGCCGACCCCTCTTGGATGGGTCACCTCCCTCGGGCAAAAGAGTATGTTTTGTGAGGTATAAAATCAGGTAGAGTGGAGATGTGAAATGGAAGAGTTTAATGCAATATTATTTTTATACAGTCAGATGTATGAGCAGATTCAAGGCAGATTTATGAGCAGATTGTTGAGGATGTTATAGCAGACTTTATGAGAAGTTTATTGAAGATGTTATAGTAGATCTAAAAGCAGAGTGTTGAAGATGTTATAGCAGATTTAAGAGCAGAGTGTTGGAGATGTTATAAGTTATAACAGACTTTATGAGCAGTTTGTTGAAGATGTTATAGTAGGCTTTATGAGCAGATTATGAGTATGTGCTGTGAGAGGTATATGAAAGAGATGGAAATGTTCACCATCCATTGAAGGAACAATTTTCCGAGCATAAGAGGTTGGTGCCTCCTATCAAAAGAGATTGGTGTCTCTTGCTGAGTTGGTGCTCAGTTGTGGGGATTGGTGTCTCCAGTAGGTTGGTGCCTACAAATTCGGTAAGTGGGGATTGGTGTTTCCAGTAGGTTGTTGCCTACGAAGTTTGTAAGAGGATTTTATATAAAAAAGCAATATTTTGCCGTGGTTTTCACCTGAAAGGGTTTCCATGTAAATGTTGTGTTCATCTTGTGTTCTTGATTGTTGATGTAGTGCAATTGATATTATTGTGGTTATCAATATTGAAAAGGTGTGCAAAAGTAAAAGATTGTAAGAGTTGCTTGTTAGTTTTAGCTATCCTTGGGGTTGGTGTAGTCAATTTATTGCATTGATCTTTGTGAGGACCAACCTCGTTCTCTTTATCTTTCCTTATAATTTTATTGGGATCTTGGGAGAGTTGGGTTATTGTCTTCCTTTTTTGATTTGGATCATCAATGTTGCTATCATCTATTGCTTTACCACCATTGGTGTCATGTCCTTGAAACTTGTGACATCTAGAAGCATAATTAAATAGCTAGCCATTTGATATCTCATAATTCCGAGACAATATTACAATTATAAATATTGTAAGTAACATTGTAATAATTATAATATAATGAATATTAAAATATATAAAATAATATTATATTGACAATTATGATAAATACAAATATTAAATAAGTCGATATTATAAATATATATAATAATAAATCTGAGTATTATAAATACTATTAATATATTTATCTACACTCAAAAGAAATCACAAAATACAATAAAGTAATCTAACCACTAAACATTGTTAATAATCTAACCACTAAATAGAATAAAGACAAAATAAAGATATCAAAGGGTGTGGAGAGCTCAAACATCATACCGATTCCCAAATAAGACAAAACCCTTGGTCAAAGGGACACGACCCAAGGACATGGATCGGATATAAAGAGAAGTCAAAAGCAATCTAAAAGGAATCAATAAAGGAGTCATCATAAGGATTCGAATAAGACACTGCACTCGGGTTGAATCCCAGGTTATTAAGGGCTGCGATCAGTAGGCTGCAAAAGCTACGATCTGTATGCATAGAATTATTATGTGTTTTCAACGATATTTTGGAAAGTAGGATTTAGAGTGTCTTCAGCATTGTTTCTTCCAAATGTAGTGTAGTCAGAATTTATAGGATAGATAAATAAATATGCGGACTGCTGTTGGTAATATAATCAGAAAATTATAGAAATATAAGCAATAGGTATATTGTTATTATTTACCATTAGTTATTGTTTACTAATATCTATTAGTGTTATTTATTATTTATCATGGTGCATCCTTGTTTACTTCTATGTAGGATAGATTCAGAAATTATATACATTTATTTGTACATCACCAATCTGTTTATATCAGTATATGTATATTGTTAATTTACTTATATATAGAAATAGATCAGTTTTAGATGAGTAAAGAGATACTTATATATTTCTGAATAGAGAGAAGAATAAGTGGGGTGGAAAGATTAAAGGGAATAAGTTAATATATATGTAAAGTAATATATGATAATATATCTGATCAGATATGTGTAAAGTAATATATGATATTATATATGATCAATGATAATTTGTTCCTTATACGGATTATGAATATTTATTCTCTATGGGAAGTATATATGAATGTGAGATAACATTATATCAATCTTACATCAATATAGAATATCTCATATATCATTATATATATTTTATACATCTATATATATCCATATAATCCTCACACTTATATACTTTATCATCATATATAAACCATTGATATATATATATATATATATATATATCAATGGTTTATATATGATGATAAAGTATATAAGTGTGAGGATTATATGGATATATATAGATGTATAAAATATATATAATGATATATGAGATATTCTATATTGATGTAAGATTGATATAATGTTATCTCACATTCATATATACTTCCCATAGAGAATAAATATTCATAATCCGTATAAGGAACAAATTATTACATATATTTATAAAACAATTAATATGCTGAGATGTAAGCCTGCATAGCTTATACAAATCAATCATAAAGATTTATAATTTGCATCCTTAGGCCAAATAGTGGGCAAAAGTCTAAAGAGAATCTTATAGAAGTCTATTCGTTAAGCAATTCTGTGTCATGAAATAGTCACCTAGGTAAAAATCGGGATGTCTCTTAGAAGGGGTCATTACAATTGGTGGGTAGTTTCTTTAGGACCATGTGATTTGATTGAAAAGAGGCTCCTTGTTATGTTCATTGCTAGATGACCCTTCACCTAATGCTTTTGTGATATGAATTTCAATTGGCCCTTGGCAAGATGTATTAGGTGCTTCAGGGCAAGGCATAGATTGGGAATCTCTCTCATGCAATGTTGGATTAGAGAATCCATGGTTCTCACATTACTTCTGTCATCTGTTTGGTTGATAGAGTTGGTCATGGCAATGCCACTATGTAGTTGCATTAGTACCAACAAGATTGGGTGGTTAGACCTCCTTTATTCATGCCACTAGTTTCATAGGTGGTCATTGTACTTACAATTTTCCCACAAGTATTTATTGCTGTAAGCCTAAGTTATCGAATCGTGGGCTTTTCCCCCCCGTATCCGGGTACGGGACGTATGGATACGGGTACTGTTCAGAATCCCTGTGGAATCGCATAGGGCACGTGAATTTTGACATTGAAAAATTTTCCAGAATTTTTGCCGAATCCTGCGTTTTCCTTGCTGACGTGGAGCTTCCAAGCTGAATTCGAGGTGATTCTGATGCGATCCCACAACATTTCGAAGAGCTGGCACCTTCCATTTTATTTTCTAATTTTTCCCGCTTCTATTCATGGATGCTATTTCTTCGAACAACCACTATTTCGGTTGGGTCGGCCTTCAACACCGTTCCTGCAAGACACGCTGTAATATCCGGGCCTGTGCAGATAGAGAAGTTTCGAATTGCAGTCCGGGCCCATATGATAAAATGCCTAAAATATTAAAATGTTTCGAATCACTGATTTATTTAATTTTCTTTTTAGTGTAAATTTATTAATAATTATTGTTAATAGTTTTAATTTTTTAAACTTTAAATTTATTAATATTTTGTTTTATAATGATTTTTAAATAAAAATAATATAAACAATTTGTATTTGTATTTGTATTTATTATTTTAATTATTAATATTTTATTATTTTGTATTTAATTTATATTAATATATTAATATTAAATAAATTAATAATTAATATAATAGATATATATGTTAAATTTACATTTATATTAATATTAAACAATTGAAATTTGAATTATTAATTACTAATTGAAATTCTATATTAATAATTTTTAAATTTTTAATATTATATATATTAAATTATTAACTAAATTATAAATTTTTATATGTTTTTAGTAGTATTAGTTCAATAATTAATATTTAATATCATAAATTATAAATTATAATTATGCATGATATGTGGTATTCTAGATTTTAATTCTTGTTTTTACTTTTTAGGCTGTAAATATGTACATATCTATGATTATTATATGTTTTTTGTACGGACGTACCCAAACGTACCCAACCCCCCCAAAAAAAATTGCCGTACCGACGTACCGTATCCGTATCCGTACCCACGTACCCGTACCCGATTCGGCAACTTAGCTGTAAGCATGTTTGAAACTCCCTCCTAGGAATTAGGACACTTCATCATTCATCTCCCCCTTGGATGGAAATGATTCCTTGCATTTGTAATGTCCCCTTCTCAGGCTTAATCAGTTTGAAGACCATTAGCCTATTTCCTAAGTTTCCGTGGGCTAAGTGGTAAGGCAAGGGGACTCCAAAGATCTTGGAGGTCGCAGTTTCAGAGTTACAAGGTTTCTTTTGTTGGCAATGAGCTCAGTGGGCAATACTGATTTGAATGACACTCTTTGAAGTGTTTTCAGACTTTTGGGGTGTTCTCCAAACTTCTTGGAGAGCACGTCTATTTATAGTAATGTTGGTGTACGTTTTATCATCCACCAAACACATAGAATAAAATGTCTAGAGACACTCTATCCTCTCTTGAAAAACCACCGCGTATGCTAAGATTGCGAGAAGATCATATGGCGATTCCAAGGTTTCTTTTGTCAGGTCTTGACGTGTGGATAAGCTCAATGGGCATTGTGATTTGCTGGTAATACACAAAGGGACTTACGTTAAAGAAATTTTCACAAGTTTAGGACTTAGGCGGATTTATCATTAAAGGCTTCTTCAATTAGGACTTCAATTTGGATCTAAAAAAAAAGGCAAAAGGATAAGGGTTTAGGGGATCTACTCTACGCCTAGGAATTTAAGAGACAGTAAAGATCCGGTGAAAGGGATAACCGCACTTTGTTTCGCCTCCCTGGGACAACTTATGCAAAGTGGGTGCAATCTTCAAGGGGTGTGATAATGATTTTCAAGCCTCGAATGAGACTGAAGTTAAGCTTCCACAATTACAAGCTCAGGCTAACTTTACGCATCGAATGCAAATCATCCATCTGAAGAAAGTATGAGCAATATTTCACCATTGAATCTATACGATCAATCTCTCATTCACTTAACCAATATTTAAAGCAAATTCTACTTAACTTAATTCTATGGTAGAAGAAGCTATGCAACCTTGCTTACTACTTGACAATAAAAGTTATTCAAAGCAAATCATGCATAAGAGCTTTTATTATCGGAAATAGTCTCAATGCAACAATTTCATCCATTGTCTCCACCCTTTACAAATGAGGGGTGAGCTCAATTTATAGGCTCCCCAATTACAATTCAGTGGCCAAGATTGATTTTGGATCAACGACCAAGATTACAAAATAAAACCCTAATTAGGGTTTGTCACTTTCGACCAATGGGAAAATTATATTCGAGGACACTTGTCCTTTTTGCTAAATATAAATCAACAATAAAATAGAAAGTTGTTGCATGTTGATTCAGAACAATTTGATTGGTTGGAAGATGACGAGGCCCCACCTCAGCGTGCTAGATGCCTTCCTTGGTTGCTTCGTTTTTCTTCTGCGTGCTTGCATTAGAATATTTTCCTTGCCGATGACTCCGTCCTTTGTGCTTGTTCCTTCCTAGCTTTGATCTTGGATTCCTTTTGAGACTTTGATTTCTTCTTCTCACCTGTACTGGAATCTTTGAGGTCTGGAAGTCTCCCCTTGGAGCAGGTGTGTGGACTTGAAGTTGGTTGCTTTGAAATTCCTCCTGCTTGAACTGGGTTGATGTTATTCCTTGGGATTTCCTCTCTAAATTCTCCAATTTGTGTCAAGAAATTGACTAAGTATGGAGATGTGTTTGGAACACTCTTCTTGTCACCATCTAATTCTGATTGGAAGCTTGTTTTTAATTCTTCAGGAGATGAAATCCCTCAAGAAGTTGCCCTGATTGCTTAACAGGTCTGGGATTGTAGATGAAATCCCCCCCAAGATGTCCGAATATCCTTTCAAGTGCCTTGAATTTGGAGAAGAATGCCTCTGTGCTTTCGCCACAATGGGGGAAATTGGAATTTCCTCTGTGAAGTGTTTCCTAGACTTAGCCAAATTTTGGCTATTTTGTAACACCTTCATGTGGACCATTCAACATTTAGCCAAGGTTTTGGCCATCTCCATGCTCGAACGAACTTTGCCCGTGGATTTGCCTTCAATTCTGAATTTGGCTTGTGCTAAGGATTTTATTCATTTCTTCTTTACTTTTCCTCTTTATTCCTTTGTTTTCTTTCCAACACTTAGCCAATTTTCTCATCCTCTCCTTTGGAAAACTTTACTTGTGTCTTGACATATTCATTTGCTGCAATCTCAAACATTTTTATTCAATCAAAGTCGAACTTCATAATGTTCAAGACATTTTCTTCAATAGGCCTAGGTTAGACTTTACTTTGCCTTGGACATGCCTTGCTTGAAGAAAATTGGACTTCATAAAGGTTTGGACATGCCATGCTTGGGTAGACTGTAATGTCCCCGTTTTTAGCACTACACTTCTCAGTGATTGATGGCCTATCTTCGGTGTGTTGTCAACCAGTCAGAAGCAGAATTAGGGTTTCCGGTTGCTTGGTGGGTTCTCTTGATGATTCAGGGTTTTGCTTGTTGGAGTTTGGTTGTTTGGATTCTGGATTCCTTATGGGTTTTCAGAGAGCTTCGCAAAGGTATGACTTGCAACTGCGTCGGGCAACCTCTCCGGACTTACTATTTTTAGTAAGTTATGACGGCTACATCCTGGAGTTTGGGATTTTGGATTGCGGATTCTTTCTGGGTTTTCAGAAAGCTTCGCAATGGTATCGCATGCACTTTGATCCGGGCAACTTTCTGGAATTTACTATTTTTAGTAAATTCTATTTCTGGCAGTGGTCCTATTGGTTTCGGCACAGATGGCTCTCATCTTCAGTCAACTCAGTTGGTTTGATCAATTTTGGCCTTGGGAGGCATTTTGGAGAGATAAGTTCATTTTATTTAAACAATGTTATGTAAATGTTATAATTTAATGTTGACTCCCCCCTTGGCCTAGCTACATCACTTCAAGTTGTTCTTAAAAGGTGTTCTTCAAGGGTGCGCGCTTCATTGAAGGAAATTTATCATTGTTCAAAGGTCTATTTCATGCTTGAGTTGGACGCCTTCTTTGAGGAGGGAATTAATTTAAAATTAAAGTCAAATATTGCTTGGAAAATGGGACGCCATCTCTTGGAGGGAAAAAGATTGAATTCAAATTTGAAAATTAGGGTTTCTCTTCTAGAAGCTTCTGGAGGGTCTTCTCAAAATTATAAAAGGAAGCTTTGGGTCTTCATTCTGGTATCTGATATCTTGAGTATTGTTATGCTGCCGAAATGGTTGCTGGACTGCTTCGAGGAATGAATGCCTGCTAGCTTTGGCTCGACTTCGTGCTTGAGAGATAGCACCTAGTGGAGAAGTTTGCTTATTGTTGAGTGGATTTTGTAGTGAGGTTTGCATTGTAGTGTTGTTTTGTCATTGGAAGTTCAGTTTATTGCATTTCATGTGTTTTTCTGGAGTTGCTGATAACAGGGCTGAATCTGTAGTTTCATTCATAAATCAGAAAATAAAAATATATTCGTTCTGGGTACTGCACATTTCCTTTTGTCTATGCTGGGCGCCCCTTTTCACCAAGTTGCAGATTTTTTAATGAAGCATTGAATTTTATAGAGGAAAATCGCCCCTTCTTGTTTGGCCGCCCCTCTTGGAGTGTGTTGGAAAGCGTGTTAAATAATTATGAGGGTTTAAGGGTGGTTTCTTGTTTGCAGCATGGTCGCCTTCTTCCTAGGAGGTTATTGCATCATATTTGAGGTCATTCGGTTGAGAGATGAGTGAGTTATGATCATTTTACTAGGGTTCTATGTTGCTGGTTCAGTAATTTCAGTCCATAACCAGTTATATCAGTTTGCATAATATCAGTCATTTGAGTTGGGTAGTGGTGAGGAGTCATTGTGAGCATCTAGGAGACATTATACATCAGTACAGCAGTGATAGACCTTCTTACTCTTTGTGGTTGACATGCATTCTCTAATTATTGTAAGCTGTACAGTAGTACTGTCAGCACTCTAACTTTGCTCTTTCATTTACTGTATTTCCCACTGGATAAGTGGAAGAGGCTGGCTTGCCGCCTACTTTACATTATGAAGTTGCATTTGTATTTCTTTATATCTCCGCCATATGGTCGCCTCATTTCCATTCTGGATTGGGTAGCACATACTTGGTGTTGAGTTAATTTCAGTTGCAGTTTGATTTAATTTACAGACGATCCTCTTGCCATATGACAGCCTCTCTCTTGTTGAGATTGAGTGCGCATTCTTGTCAAAGAGTTATATTGTAACTGCTGGTTTGATTTATCTAACCCTAACGGGTGCTTCTGCATTGTTGTGTACTTGGCAAAAAATTGAAAAAATTGGTTCGGTTCTTTACAGTGGTATCAGAGCCAGGCTTCCTGCCATCCTGTGCCCAACAAGGTTAGTTGACAGTTGAATGACAGAGAAATCAGTTTCTACACCAGAGGTCAAGACAAAGTTCAGTTCAGTTTTCAGAAGTTCTGAAGATGTTGCATTTTTTGAGGTCCAGAAATCGTGTGAAGTCAGATTCAACTATGGTATCTGAGGAAGGAAAGGTTAGTGATGCAGTAAGGGATTTCATTGAATATGCTAAACAGTATAAAAGACAATGTGAACATGAGGCTGCCAAACTCCGTGAGCAATATCAAAACATGCCAGATGATTATAGGTACAATGTTTCATTTGATGCCCATTTGAATTGTGTGGCGTTTCTGAAGCCCGAAAAGTCGGAGATGGTGGACCACATTAGGAAAATGTTAAAAAGGGAAGCAAAACAAGCTTTGGTTGAAGAATCAAAGAAGGAAGAAGATGAAGTGCCTATTTGTGAATTGCAGCCCACAAATATGCAAGTTGAAGAGAAAAATCAGTCATCTAGCATTGAAGATGGCACAAGCAAGGTGCACATATCACATCAAAATGAACGTGAGCTTGATAAAGATACCTTGGCAAGTGAAGAGTTAAGGGTAGAGTCCCATAATACTTCCCTTGACTTGCATGTAATAGGAAGTAATGAAGATCAGCTTGGTAGGACTATTGTTTGCGATGAGTTCGTTGAAGAAAAGGAAGGACATATTAGTGATATTGGAGGCGAATCCCATGAGTTCATGCATACTCATTTTGAAGATTTGATGAAGAAGGATTTTCTTCTTGTTGCTGACCCAACTTCCCAAGAATTTCCACATGAAGAAATTGGCGACATACTTTTCCATGAAGGTCCCGAAGAAGATAGGGATGGTGAAGTTTTCAAAACAGCAAGTATAGAAGGTTCTTCACTCCATTTCCGTGGTGGCGTTATTGGACTTGGGTTTGACCAGCAAACCGAACCCTGGGAAAGAAATATTTTTGATGATATCAGCTTAAGTGATTTGGGACTTGACTTATTCAAAGAGTCATCACTACAAAGGGAGCATGATAAGTTTTTTCCGGTTGATCATCCTAATCAACCCACTAGCATTTGGGATCTGGGTGTGTTGGCACCAAGTAATGAAAGAGAATCGTTGTGGGATGAATTTCCCTTTGACCCTGATGAAGACCAAAGTTTCGTTTGCATTGCAAGCTATGAGGAGGGCATAGAAGGAAAAGCTGTCTTTGATGAAGTAGCTTGCTCTGAAAAGTTCCATGGTGATCCCCTCGAGTTGGTTGCAGCCACCAAGGAGGATGTTTCTTCTAAAACTTTCAGAACGGCATTCGATGATTCTTCGTTCGAGTTAGGGGCTGCCATAGCCTTTGATCAAGAAGACGGTGAGGTGGATGAAGAGCTAGAAAACCAAGTGGCTCTTGAAGATGTAGAGTTTGAAGGTGTTACTAAACACAAATATGATTTTCCAATGCATGAAGCTGATTACAAACTTAGGGACGAAGAATTTGTGAAGTATGATGCTTTTTATGACAATGAACATTATCCACTAGTCAATGGTGAAGTACAAGAATGTTGGAGCAGCAAGGAGGGCAGTAAAGACAAGGGACAAGGTTCCGATTTTCAGTTGCAGCCCATCAGCAGTTCACCATCTTCGCATTCTTATGAGTGGGAAGGTCAATTCAAGGTGCTCATTGACAAGGAAGTGCAAGCTCTATCCCTGTTTGACCGCACACATAGCTTGGTTGAAGAGCTTTTCTAGAAGGCTCAGCTTGAAGAGAGACGTAGAGGAGTGACCGATGAAGTTACTCTTCCTAATTTGCAACTTATCAGAGATTCCTTGGAGACCTTGAAGTCCGAGTACGTGCACTCTATTGGAGAACGAGATCATGCCTTTGAAGTTGCAAAGAAGGCCATTTGTGCTTTTCATGAAAAGGAGAGTACGATTGATGAGCTCACTCTGGAGCTTAAATCAATAAAGGACAAGTTGAAAGAAACTCAGTTGGATCTAACAGAGGTTGAAGACCAGTTTGCAGATTTCAAACTTTCCAAGGAGCAAGAGGATGCACAAAGAGCTGAAGAAATCAATCAAGTGATTGGAGATCTTGACTGTCTTCAAGAGGAGTTTGATCTTGAAAGCATTTCAAGAAAATCAGAAGTTGCATGTGCAGATTTGGATCAGCAAGATGAAAAGAATGACTTCTAAGTTTTTGACAATCCCTTCTTTGAAGTGGGTGCAGAAGCAACTTATGACAATCCTCTCTTTGTTTTGAAAAATGAGTCAAGTATTGAAGTGACCAAGCATGAGGTCAAGCATGAACTCCAGTCTAAGGATGCTTTGATTTCATTCTATGAAGATGTGACACAAATTGTGATTAATAATCTTCCAAGGTTGTTGGTTAGCGAATGCATAAGAGGGTTTGAAGATGAAGTCTCTACATGGGAAGTGTTGATTTGAGGAGGTTTCCACATCTTCGACATCAAGATGTTGATGCAACAAGTCTTGGTAGCTATTGGTAACTTCATTGCAGCAGCAAGGAGTGAAGATTTCAGACCTACTATCCAGAAGGCATGGAAGAAAAGTGGACTAGAACTTGGTGGTTGCATTCTTGATAATCCCTCCCTTGGGTGGAGTGATGTTTTGGTTCATACTAGTCAGTTTTGGGAGTTGAATTTGAAGCCACTCTATGTTTCATACTCCAATGTTGTTGAAGCTTTCATGGTTAAGCTTCAAGGATTCACTGGATGGTACATCAGTTTTAAGAGAATGCACCTGATTCTCACTAGCACTTGGGAGTGCGTTGAGATTTCTTTTCAAAATGTTGAAAATCATTTTCAGTTGGGTATCCATGCTTGGGATTCTCAACATAGGTTGATGGAGCTTTATGCATAAGGAAAGGACTTTCGGAGGGATAAGGACCAAATTTCCATTTTGGTTGGTATTATTCCCTTCTTTTCCAGCCACTTGATGGTCCCGTTTGTTCATCAACAAATGGATTGGAGAGAAATTTTGAGTATGGATTGGAAAGGGGAACAGTGGGTTGCTGTTGGCGTTGATCCTTGGCCAAGACAAGGGCAGATTTTGGAACATGGGCTTGCTGGTTGGAGGCAGACTAGCCATGTTACTTGTGGAGTTACTCTCGTTTGGGAGAGCTTGCCCATCACTACTTGTCAAAGAGGTGGTAATTTTCAGTTGGAGATTGTTCTTGTGGGTTTTCCTGCCATTTTTGGGGCTTTATCTTGTAACTCAATGTTCATCTCATACACTCACTCTTGGAAATTTCATTGGTGTTGCTGTTTTTCCTTGTGTGAAGTACTAAAATCAGATTACATTTCGCTGACCTCAGCCTTGAACTACAGAGATTATTTGTTCCTTCACACCTATCCTATTCTTGGAGTTCGCCTTATGAAGGTTTGTGATGTTAACTTTGACAGTTTCCTCTCATTGTTGGTTCAGGACAGCGAACTACCACTTGTTTTGATTCATCATTCTGAGACTCATGAGGTTGGAACTATGAGAGTTTTCTGTAGTCTTCATGGTGGTATCAGTATAATTCAAATGAGGCATAGTAGCTCCATGTGGGGACATGAGTATGAATTTGTTGAGCTCTTGCAATGGATTGCTTTCCTCCTTGCAAGAAGATTTGAAGATGTCACATTTGCTGTCATGACTTCGTTTATTACCATGTGGAGGTATGTTGAGGAGATTGATTTTGAGTTGAGTATCCTATCTTTCTTCTTGCCTAGAATTATGATTGACAGTGGTGTGGTTGATCTATTGATTCGGGGCATCGTGGACATGAGATGTTGCATGATATTGATTTCAGTCCTTTAAGATCTTTCAGTTTGAGTAACATGGATGGTAACACTTTGGAGTTAACAAGGAAGGGTAGTGCAACATTGGCATGATGTTTTCACTGATGTGATCAGAGTAGTGCAGCATCGGCATGGTGGGTCCTTCCTGAGATGGATTTGGGAACTTGGGATCATACTTGTCTGGGTATGGATTAGTCTTAATTTTTCTGGAGTTGTGGTGGTATTGCTTGAGGACAAACAATTTTGGGAAGGGCGGATTGTAATGTCCCCGTTTTTAGCACTACACTTTTCAGTGATTGATGGCCTATCTTCGGTGTGTTGTCGACCAGTCAGAAGCAGAATTAGGGTTTCCGGCTGCTTGGTGGGTTCTCTTGATGATTCAGGGTTTTGCTTGTTGGAGTTTGGTTGTTTGGATTCTGGATTCCTTATGGGTTTTCAGAGAGCTTCGCAAAGGTATGACTTGCAACTGCGTCGGGCAACCTCTCTGGACTTACTATTTTTAGTAAGTTATGATGGCTACATCCTGGAGTTTGGGATTTTGGATTGTAGATTCTTTCTGGGTTTTTAGAAAGCTTCGCAATGGTATTGCATGCACTTTGATCCGGGCAACTTTCTAGAATTTACTATTTTTAGTAAATTCTATTTCTGGCAGTGGTCCTGTTGGTTTCGGCACGGATGGCTCTCATCTTCAGTCAGCTCAGTTGGTTTGATCAATTTTGGCTTTGGGAGGCATTTTGGAGAGATAAGTTCATTTTATTTAAACAATGTTATGTTAATGTTATATTTTAATGTTGACTCCCCCCTTGGCCTAGCTACATCACTTCAAGTTGTTCTTAAAAGGTGTTCTTCAAGGGTGGGCGCTTCATTGAAGGAAATTTATCATTATTCAAAGGCCTATTTCATGCTTGAGTTGGACGCCTTCTTTGAGGAGGGAATTAATTTAAAATTAAAGTCAAATGTTGCTTGGAAAATGGGACGCCATCTCTTGGAGGGAAAAAGATTGAATTCAAATTTGAAAATTAGGGTTTCTCTTCTAGAAGCTTTTGGAGGGTCTTCTCAAAATTATAAAAGGAAGCTTTGGGTCTTCATTTTGGTATTTGATATCTTGAGTATTGTTATGTTGCCGAAATGGTTGCTGGACTACTTCGAGGAATGAATGCCTGCTAGCTTTGGCTCGACTTCGTGCTTGAGAGATAGCACCTAGTGGAGAAGTTTGCTTATTGTTGAGTGGATTTTGTAGTGAGGTTTGCATTGTAGTGTTGTTTTGTCATTGGAAGTTCAGTTTATTGCATTTCATGTGTTTTTATGGAGTTGCTGATAACAGGGCTGAATCTGTAGTTTCATTCATAAATCAGAAAATAAAAATATATTCGTTCTGGGTACTGCACATTTCCTTTTGTCTATGCTGGGCGCCCCTTTTCACCAAGTTGCAGATTTTTTAATGAAGCATTGAATTTTATAGAGGAAAATCGCCCCTTCTTGTTTGGCCGCCCCTCTTGGAGTGTGTTGGAAAGCGTGTTAAATAATTATGAGGGTTTAAGGGTGGTTTCTTGTTTGCAGCATGGTCGCCTTCTTCCTAGGAGGTTATTGCATCATATTTGAGGTCATTCGGTTGAGAGATGAGTGAGTTATGATCATTTTACTAGGGTTCTATGTTGCTGGTTCAGTAATTTCAGTCCATAACCAGTTATATCAGTTTGCATAATATCAGTCATTTGAGTTGGGTAGTGGTGAGGAGTCATTGTGAGCATCTAGGAGACATTATACATCAGTACAGCAGTGATAGACCTTCTTACTCTTTGTGGTTGACATGCATTCTCTAATTATTGTAAGCTGTACAGTAGTACTGTCAGCACTCTAACTTTTGCTCTTTCATTTACTGTATTTCCCACTGGATAAGTGGAAGAGGCTGGCTTGCCGCCTACTTTACATTATGAAGTTGCATTTGTATTTCTTTATATCTCCGCCATATGGTCGCCTCATTTCCATTCTGGATTGGGTAGCACATACTTGGTGTTGAGTTAATTTCAGTTGCAGTTTGATTTAATTTACTGACGATCCTCTTGCCATATGACAGCCTCTCTCTTGTTGAGATTGAGTGCGCATTCTTGGCAAAGAGTTATATTGTAACTGCTGGTTTGATTTATCTAACCCTAATGGGTGCTTCTGCATTGTTGTGTACTTGGCAAAAAATTGAAAAAATTGGTTCGGTTCTTTACATAGACTTTGCTTCATGCTGGACATCTTCATCTTGGGCGGACTTGAAGCTTGCCTTTCCATCCATTATCTTGTCCAAGGCATTTCATATTTCTAAGTATTGGAAATAAATTATTAAAATGTCAAAATATTTAATTTATTTCCAACCCGTTCGTTTTTGGACCAATGGCTATTTTGATTTTCTCTCCTTTTTTCTTTTGCTAAAAGTTTATTTTCCAAATTTATTTCGATTTTCGTCTAGCCAAGTTAAAATTCTAGCCATCTTGTCAATAAATGTTATGCCCAATCCTCATTTTCTTCTGCCATGGCGGACTTCAAATTGTGTTGGGCACATTTTCTTATGCCAAAATCAATTTTTTCTTGTTTGGACGAATTTCTCTAGGCAAAGTCTGTGTTTGGATATCTCCCTTAGGCAAAATTCCATGATACTTAGACAAATTCTTATCCCCTCTAGCCAAGGGCGGACTTTCTTGCCTCTTTGCCATGTGCATTTTCCTCTGTATATTTGGCCAACTTCATCAATTTTTCTCTAGGCATCCAGACTTAGGCGAATTTTTAATCTTCCTTCTCTTCTCATGCTAGGCGGACTTCACACTTCCTTTGCCATGGCCTAGGTGGACTTCCTCAAGTCCTTTCCATCTTCCATCAAGGCATGGCGGACTTTCTCAAGCATTTGCCTTTCACACTTAGCCAAAATTCGCATTTCTCCCCTTTAAAACATTAAGATACTTAGCCAAAATTTCAATTTTCCCCTTTTTTAGGCCTCCATACTTAGACAAATTTCAGATTTTCCCTTCAAGGCATCAAACACTTAGCAAAAATTTCAATTTTTTTCCCTTTCTTATGCCTAGGCGGACTTCCCAAGTGCTTTGCCAAGGCTGGGTGGACTTTGGAAGGTCTTTGCCAAGGCTGGCGGAATTTAGAAGGTCTTTGCCATCTTCCTCAAGGCTTGGGCGGACTTCACACTTGTCTTGCCAAAGCTGGGCGGAGTTTGAAGAGTCTTTGCCAAGTCCTTTATTTTAAGGGCCGACCTCATACTTGTCTTGCCAATTCTTCCTCAAGGCTTGGGCGGACTTGAAAGAGTCTTTGCCAAGTCCCTTAAATGTAGGGCCGACTTCTATGCCATTTTTTTTGACTAAGGCAAGGGCGGACTTCATACTTCTTCGGCCATGTCTCTCATTTTAAGGGCCGACCTTGTTGATGGCTGATCATTCTTTCTTGATGGCGAATTTTATTTCAGACTTAAGGCATAATTTATCACATATTTTATGCCTTTGAGTTCATTTTTTTGGCGATTTCTCTCATGATTTTGACTGATTTTTCAATGGTTTTCTAGATTCTCATGCTTTTGGGTTGATTTTCTATGATTTTTGACTGATTTTTTAATTTTTACTTTGATTTTTCAATGATTTTTCGATTTTTTTGGTTGATTTTTGGATCTAAAGATGGAAAGTTGAATCGTTGACCAGGGTTGACTTTCTAAAAATAGAAAAAGCAAAATCCCTAAAAAAAAGGGCACCCCGTTTGGTCAGAAAATGCCAAAAATGAAAAAATGGAAAAGCAAAAAAGCAGATTCCCTAAAAAATAGGAAGTGTCAGAATTGGCCTAGAGCACAGGCGATCCTTGTCTCTCGAGCCTTCTGAGCACTTCTGTGACGTTTAGGCACTAATTCAGGCATGGATTATTGACTTGGCTCGGATGACTCTCAGAAGACTGACTTGAAACTCTCAAAATGGTGACCTCATTATAAAAAGACAAGTGATAAGCAGTTGCGACGCCAAGGCAAAAAAGCAAAAACAAGGGGTCCCCATTTGCAATGGGGCAATGTGTGAAAAGGTCACAACAAGTAAGTCACTAAATTGGCTTCTATTATTCACCTAATGCCTCGATATCATATTGGCATGGTCAAAATTGGATTTCAATGTGTTTCGAGATTTTCCGCAATGTGGGGTGAAATAATTAAATTATTCACTTAAGTTATAATCTTTTATCATTATTTTTTATAACTTAAGTGTAATATCTTTTTGGAAAGGTATTTTAAATTCCCAATTGGATGGCTAGGAGAAATAAGGGGCTCTTGCAGATGAAAAAGTTTTTTATTTTATTTTAATTGGAGTTTTCTCTCTCAAAGCTCTATAAAAGGAGGCATTGGGGCTCATTAGTGGATATGCTGAAGAATGATATCGTTATGCTATCGGATTTGCTCTGGTTCTTCAAATCTTTGAGAACGTAAACCCTCGTGGATTTTCTTGTTTTGGAATTGAAAGAAATTCCCTAGCTAGATTGGTGTGATTCCATTTAGGGATCACCTTTGGTGCTGATTGCAATTTCCAGTTTTGGTTTTATCAGATTTGAATGCTTTGATGATGTTTGGGTTTGCATTTTGAGAGGATTGTTTGCAATTTAGAGGAGATGTTTTGAGTCTGTTTTGTGAGGCGATAGGAATGATTTGAAGCTGGCCGTATCATTACTTCCTGCAGGCCGTACCTTCCTCATGAGCTGTACCATTGTAGGAGACATCATTGGATGGTAAAAATGTTTTGTCATTATTGTTTCTTTGAGTTACTTTAACTCCTAATAGCAGGCCGTACAATTTGAGGCAGCAACCTTTCCCGTGGAGGCTGTACCACTTCCTTGGAAGTGCCTAGTGAAGGGAGTGTGTGAAGCTTGAGAGTGGAGTGCTTGGTTTTGGAGGTCTTTCACACCCTAGGATATGATGCCCAGCTCCATGGAAGCAGTTTGAATTATCATAAGACTGAACTTTGTTGGATTTCATGCTCCAGAGGGGGCCATACCATTCTATGACCTTGCTAGTTCAGTGTTTTCTGAGTTATGACAGACCTGTAGCTGCTGTTCACATCATTATCAAACCCTCATAATCCATTCACAGGAGGTGCTAAGTTGATTAGAGGAGCTGGAAACATTGTTCTAAGTCTACATTGACCTTGGGGTGCATTTGGGAGTGGATCATTGAAGAATTCTGAGTCTTTATTTCTCTATCCAGACTGCTGCAGCGAAGTTTCAGAACTGTACGAGTCACTTATTTGCCATTCCCTTGAGGTATACTTTTCTATTTTAATGACTGGTGGTTAGTTTCCTTAGTTGTGATGCTTGGGGGGTGTTCTTGTTAATTTCATTTCATATCATATTTTTGAATTTGAATGATTCAAACGAGCTAACATTGTAATGTTGAGTGGTAGTACCACTAGTGATCTGCTCATATTATTTTGTGATACTCACTCCACTGAATAAGTGGCTCTTGTACTCACCTCATTGAACAAGTGGCTTTTTGGTGCTCACTCACCACTGAAAAAGTGGAAGAGTTGCTTTACGCTTCATTATTGTATTAGCTTTCCAATTGCAAAGTGTACGTGCCTAGCTAACCCCACTAGATAAGTGGTTGTTACTTTCAGCTGCTTTCTTTCAAGTATAATTGTAATTCCGTACACCGTTTGCTCTCACCTTGCCCACATTGGGAACTTGGTGATCAAAAAGTGTAAAGGAAGTTGCTTGGCATTACATTCTGTTTGAGCTAACAAGTTTTCAAAAAAAAAAAATTAAGGGTGATTATTACAACATTCTCCATGGGAAGCTGAAGCAAAGGAGATTTGTGTTCAGATCTACTACCATTGCCTTGCCCTTGCATGTATAATAACCAATTTTGATGGGATACCTAATGGGTGATGGTCTCTTGTGAATCTTTTTTGAAGAATTTGTGTACCTTTAGAGTTTGACAAGTGAATTCCATGGGGAGGAAGTTAGGCACATAATGAGGAAGTTGATAAGGATTTACTTTGAAACCAAAGGCTTTGGTGTAAATGAAGGATTCATTTTTGATTTACCAATTAGCTTAGTATATGATGGATGAGCCTTCTTGAGAGAGAGATAAAAATTTTGGATCCCATTGCAACTCCAAGATGACTTGAAAGATGAATCCATTTATTGTTTTGATATCTTTCTCATAGTTTTCCAAATAAAATCTTTGGTAGCATTGATATGCTAGAGCATTTTGCTTGATCAATTCTGTAATTATTGGAGCTGTTGTTATGCTCACTGAATGCAAGAGTGTGTACACCAAGTAGAAAGTCATATAGAAGGACTTATTCTCAACAACCTTTATCAACTAGGGATGATTGCATCTCCAATTATTTGTGCCCATATGAATATTGTATGTTCCTTGAAAACTTGCTTCATGAAGAACATCCATCATTGGAAAAGGTTGGCATCTAGTTCTTCAGTGATTCTACTAAGGAGCATTATGGTATGCTTGTATTTATCTTTGAATTCCTTGCACTCGGAGAGTTCAATCATGAAATAATTATATTTTTGTATCAAATTCCATGTTGTAATTTATGAATCAGTGGTTGTCGTTGAAGGTGCACATCGAGTCTTCAAGACTCACTTTGACAACGACTTTTGGAATTGTTACCATGGCCTCAAAGAATTTGGGACTAAGATTTGCAATCTCATGCCCATGGATGGTTTTGATGGTGTGTGTGTCTTGGATGATAGTGCCTAGCAATCTCTAACACCAAATCCAAAGACATAATTGTACTTGCGAATCCAACAACGACAATTAAAGTGGAGGCAATGAGAGGGTCTTTGGTGTGTCGTTTCAGCAATGCTTTTGACCAAGCTCTCATGTTAACATCCTTGAAATTCATATCATGGATCTTTTTAACTTAACTAATCATGTAAAATGCTGCGAGGCAGAAGAATGTTCTCACTCATTGCCAACAGCGTTGCGAGGTAGAAGAACGATCTTCACATTCACAAAGAAATTGGTTTTATGATCTGGGTTGGGCCTGTCTTGGTGTGGCAATTAACCTCTAGTAGTCAATTAGGCTACTGATTTGCTTATAATTAACTATTAGTGGTTAGTTGATGCTAGTGGTCAACAAAGTTACTACAACTCCCCTTGCACAACTTTCTTTATAGATCTTATTACTTCCATGACTTGCTAAATGTGGGACTAAATCCCTTATTGATAATTCCTTCAAAACCTATTTTTCGACCACTTACTGCTGAATGCAAGAGAGAGTCTAACAACAACCAAATCATTGGAGAAAGGTTACAAACATTTAACAAACTGCCAAGGGATATTGCCAATCAATAAACTACCAAGGGACATTTCCAATCAATAAACTACCAAGGAGACTGCCACTAGTCAACAAACTGCTAGAGCAGGCCATTAGTGGTTAGTGTCCTCACCAAAGGAGTGTGTGGCTCATGGAGAGACCTAATGCTAGTAGTACTTTGTTTTTAAAACACTTATTCTTCTCCGCTCTCAATAAATGTAGGGCAAGTCGATATCCAACTATTGCCTCCACTTTTGATTTTTTGCCTAACACTTGTTGAACTTTCAGGACACCATTTGGGCTTGTGCTTGTTGTTTGAAGGCCCTTTGATTGTCTGTAAAATTTGCTTTGGCTTTACTGACTGGGATGATTTTCCTTGTCTTGCTTGGTTTCCGCTGCAAACTCTTTACCAGTCGATTGCAAATTTTTGCACCATTCATTGGTTGAGATGCCTATACCTACCATTGTTGTACAGAGGGTTTGATTCTTGAATATCAAACTAACTGTTATGGCATCTGGTTGTGCTTTGTTGGTGTTTCAATTAACACCTCTAGAGTGCTTATTGGAAACAGATAGCTATGCATAGAATTAACTGCTCTTCAAATTAGGAGGGGAAGCTCCCTCTTTTGCTGATGGTTGCGTAAAAGTAAAATGGACTAAGTTCCTATCTTTTTTACTCAGCGGCAGGGCACAAGGGTGCATAAACACAATGCGTTGTAGTTAAGGTTTTTTCTGCTTTTGTAGATCTTAACTACAACTAGGCTAACTTTTAATCTATCCTATTTCCTCTAGAGAAACAAAGCAAGAGGATATAGAAGTGGGAATGGAATGGTTCTATCACTTGGATGGACTGTCTCTTAGAATATATCCGAATGCTTTGAACTTCCAGATTTACACCGAAATAGAACTCATGCAAGTAATCATCAAATAGTAGGCTAGATCTTAGGATTCCCAAGGAGGCACAATGTCCTTTCCGAGGTTTAGGCTGAAAAGTAGACTACTAGAAACAATATATGACAATAATCCTACTCTCTAAATTCCCAAGGAGGCACAATGTCCTTTTTGAGGTGTAGATTGAAAGAAAGATTATTAAGAACAACATACAATGATAAATCTTGAGACTTTTGGATCAAATGCCCATGGCTCTCCTGATTTATTATCCCAACTTCGATCAAAGATTACACTTTGGGACAACAACTTGTGTCAAAGAGACAATCACACAAGAAGCGATCAACCAATAAAACATGAACATAGATTGAACACACCTATCTGAATAGAAAGAACGCAAGCTGTACTTAGCGTTTGACTATAACAAATATGATTCAAGAACATATACTAAGCAAACAAAGTTGAAGGCTTTTGAGCTCAACATTTTGCTGTCGTGAAGTAAAGTTAAAATACAGTGAGGAAAGCCTCTTTTTATAGAAGCTCAAAGGAGTAGGTAACCCTAAAGTCTCCTTGAGTTAACAATGAATTCTTGCCAATTTGCAAGATTTATTCCTATGTCTAAAAGTAGGTAACCTAACAGTTAACTAGGAAGTCTACTTCAGTTAATTGATTCTAAACTAAAAGAGAGCTCTAATATACAAAAGTGCCTCCAAAATAGACATGCACAATTAGTGGGACATGAGTTAGCTTGGAAAGAGGCATCAAGTTAACTCCTATGTCATAAATGCTATCTTGGAGGGGTAGGACATTCTTACTGAGAGCTCACACCTCATCAACTTGAGTCATCATTTCCTCTAACCAGTTGTTGACTATCTCTGCTTTTGGACAACTAATGCTTTGCAGGATGATGATGTGTCGTCGCAACATCTCCTCACCACTCACAATCTGCTCTTGATATCCAATCTTGTTTGTAGTTGTGTCGTCTAGCCTTGTTGACATGATTGCAATCTGACTTAACTTGCAGTCAGTAGGATCACCGCAGAAACTACTATGAATAAGGTCTTGAAACTTTGTCTGCACGTCACCGAGACTCACGTAGTCACGTTCTTCACATTTGATACTGGCAAGGAATTGATTGGTAACTTTGGTGGCTCTATAACTGGAGTGATGACCTTTGTTTCTCCCATAGCTTTGCGCTTCTGAGGCTTATCTTGATTCTTCTCAATGAAAGAGTGTTGTATGATGAAACCGCTAAGTTTGACTGTGAACACTCTAGCTGTGAGAAATGCGCATGAACTCGCTGAACACGCAGAGCAATAACGATATTCAACCCTCTAAACTGGCCTTGGAAGGTTATCATATATACAAGGTGAAACCATATGGAACCTGTGGACTTTGGTGTCTATGCCTGTCAATCTGTCCAAATCGACCTTTGGGTGTGCCCGATGTAGATCGATGTCATCCGTTTTCAGGAAGTCATGAAGTAAAACTGTTATGGTCTTGTATTCGACTGGAGAGAATTGCATTCTGAAAACCTTGAAGATTGATTGGGCACACAATATTGTTTAAACAACTTTTCTACAACTGCTAAAAATAGCTTTGCTGAGAATTACTTTTCACGAAATTTTTTGAGACGTGGGTTTTGTTGGGGATAATTTTCTAAATGAACCCAGAATGTCAGAAATTCCAAAAAGTTACTTTTCCTTGTACATGCAAGAACTTCTCGAGGCAGAAGCTTTAGAAGCAGCGAAGCACTATTTTTCTTGAAAAATCTGACACATGGGTATTGTAGGCACTTCAAAGCTAAACAAACTTAGTTTGTCTGTTTTTTGAAATTTTGACTTTTTCTGGAAACCCTAAAAAAAGGGGAAGCAGGGCTATTTTTTCTGGAAGAATCTGGCACATGGGTTTTGTTGAAATTGTTGTGTTGATCGTACTTAGAAGGTAAGATTTGTGAATAACTTCCGTTTACTTGGATATGCAAGAAGATCTAAAACCAAAACATAAGAAATATGAGGGTGAGAAGCTAAAAGAAATATGAAGGGGAGAAGTTAGAAGTTATAAGCTGCCTCCCTGAATCTTCAAGAAAATCACACCTGGAGATGTAAACTGTGATAAATTGCTCCTCTATGCAACTTGTTCTTGAAAACATGAAGAACGCTGAGAAAGGCTCATGTCAAATCTTCAAAAGGTGTTGGAGATAAATATTTGTGTTTGAGCTTCAACCTGCAAAGTAATAATGAAGAATGGACGCCTAGGCTTTGATAAATAGTGATTTGGAGTTGCAAGCACTAGTTAGGTTGTCCATATATTGATTGGGGGAGTCATCCCTGTGATCTGCAGTTAACTGAAATATCTCCACCTGATTTGGGACACCTAGGCTTGAAGGAGCTTTCAAAATATCTCAACTCAAGTCAATTGGGGCCTACTTTGACTTTTAGGCATCCAAGTTGAGGAGTTAGAGAAATTTTGAAGTTTCTCATCTTTTTTTGTGATGCAGTGCCTCTGTTTGATCCTTGATTCCGGTTGCTTGATCGATTTTGAAGTCTTGTTGATAGATCCATTGCATACTTGGATCAACTTTGAAGAAGTGTGCTCAGAGCTACAAAGCTTAAAACTTGAATCTGATGCCTCAAAATCTTGGGCGCCCTTTCCCAAAAAGGTGCATTTTTTAGCAAACTTGGTCAGTTTCTTGTATGCTTTTCAATTTCTCCATTTTGACCTTCAGTGCTTTGATTTGTGATCCCCGATGACTGATGATTCCCGTTAATGTGTTGAAACATGGAGTGGATAACCAGTTCAGTCCCGGAAAGGATGACTGGCCTTGCAGGTTCTAAAAGTTGATTTAGAGGTCCCAAAAGTATGGGCGCCAAGCCATGGGCGCCTTTGGCCTTTTGTGTTGTAATTTTCACCTTGCTACCTTTCACGAATAGCCGCAGTTTGATCTTCATCGTCAAATGTTTGATTTATATGTTGAATCTGCTAATGGTGTCATTGTTGAGATTGATCAAGACATAGAACTTCCTGGAGGTTACGAAGCTTGAAGACTGCATCCGGTTGCCCAAAAAGTTGGGCGCCTATTTTTAGGAAGGTGCATTTTCTTTGATACTTAGTCAATTCTTCATGTCCATCTTGCCTTTGCTTCCAATGTTTTCCGCTTTCTCTTCGTTTGTGAATGCTTGATAGGTCCTGTGAGCTTGCAATTGGATCAATCACAAAGCTGAAAGGATGCTATGCAGATGCCTCAGAGAAAGTAGTTGCTGAAAAAACCTCAATAGGTGGCTCAAAATGATTGGCGCCCCTGGCCAGCAGGAGCGCTTTTGCCTTACTTGATTGCCATCTTTGATGATATTTGCTTTCAACATCTTCCGTCTCCGCCTCCATTTGCCGGTGATTGATGAATCAGGTGATCTTGCTTGACGATGCGCGAGAAAGCTAGCAAAATTACGAAGGAGATGACTGTCTTGGCAAAAATTGATGACTGCCTTTGACCTTTTAACTTCATGGGCACCCCTGGCTAGTAGGGGTGCTTTTGGTTGCAATTTCATCATTTTCTTTGAAAATCTTCATTTCTTCGCGTTTTGCGTTCGCTGTGTAGCTTGACTGGTTTGAGCATTGTCATCAACGACGCGAGTGCGTGCATCCTAGCAATCACTCTCACCACGCTGCATGTACGAGTGCTTGAAAAATAGCTATGGTATTGACTGCGTCTTGGCATAACAATTAGCACCTCTAGAGTGCTAGTTGGTACAGATAGTTATGCACACTGCGTGATGAGTGCTCTTCAAATTAGGAAGGGAAGCTCCCTCGTTGTGTGGACAAATGTTTGAAAAAAGTAAACTAAACTAATTCCTATCTTTTTGTCTCAACTGAAAGAGGCATAGGGTTTTTGAGAAACTTTGAACGTTGCAGCCAAGGATTTTCTGGTTTCGTAGATCTTAACTACAACTCAAAACTAACTAGCTTATACTATCCAATATCCTCAAGAAATCAGAGCATGAGGAAACATAGTAGGATTTCCAAGGAGGTGACAACACCTATTCGAGGCGTAGGCTGAAAGAAAGGTTATTGGCGACGACATCAAATGATGAACTTTACTTCTAAATTCCCAAGGAGGTGACGGCACCTATCCGAGGTGTAGACATGAAACAAAGCTCATTAACACAATAACAACAAACGATAAACCTTAATGCTAAATTCCCAAGGAGGTGACGACACCTATCCGAGGTGTAGATATGAAACAAAGCTTATAAACACAAGAACACGAAACAATGATCATCCAACCAAAGTGAATAGATATAGAATAGAAATATTACAGGCAAATCTGGCTCAACATATATTACTATCGCGTGCAAAAGCTAATTACAAATGAGCTGAAAGCTCTTATTTATAGACATCAAAAGGTGTAGGGAACCCTAAAATCACCTTGAGTCAACTACAGTCTTGCAATGCATGCAAGATTTTATTATTAAACCCTAATAAAGCAAACTATACAGTTAACTGGAAAGCTACCATTAGTTAACTGGTACATCTAATCTAAATGGACAATGTGCGAGCATGCACGTCCTTATTGAAAGCAAGTTAACTGGAACACTACCATTAGTTAACGAAAACCCTAAATGAAACTCCAAGTTCTACAAAATATCTTTGAGGATAAGAAAGACGTGTGAACTCAGCAAATAGAATTGAAGATGGAAGTCGAGTTCTAATTGCTGCTCTTGGTTCTATCCTTGAAATTAACTGCATGTTCTAATTGGGTGATCACTGGCTGCTATCTTGAGCAACTAATCCCTCCACGAGGTTGTTGATTGCGTCACCATCTGGGTCATTGATACTCTGCCGTAGTATACCGTGTCTGTATAGCATGTCCTCACCGCCTGTGATCTGGCACTGAAGTTCACCTCTACTCTAATCGCCTCATCAAACAATGTTGACATGACTGTAAGTTGATTCATCTTACAGCCAACGGTCTCCCCACTGAAGATACCATGAATGAGTGCCTGGAGCTCTGACTGAATGTTAGCAAGCTCAACATACGCACCACCCTCAAGCTGATACGGGCACAGTATGCGAGACACGAAAGTTCTCACGTACCAGAGTGTACTAGTAACATGCTCTCTACTCTTAGCCAACTTTGATGCCATTGTCTCCTCTATCTTAGCCTTGAAGATCAACTGTGTCCTCCAAGTGTAGATAGCCTCTTTGTCTTTTGCATCTGTGACTGATTCATATGCCATTCTCAAGTGAGCAATCATGATCTCATCTTTGGGTTTGTCCATTGCCAAGTCTCACTCCTCATCCTAGAGACGTAGACGGAGTTCACATGCATTGTACTGCAACTGATATAACTCTACAAGCACAAAGCGGCCTCTGGTGAGGAACTACTCCCAATCCTCCAAATGCTTGGCGTATGCAACTAGGTGATTAAGCTGGCCCTATTCTACCGGTGGCTCTAGCATTGGTGGGAGTGAAGCGGTGACATTTTCTGTTCTATGTACAAGGCTAGAGATGTATTGATGAAGCTGCGGGATTTCAGCCTTGAGGGCTGCCTTGTCTTCTTTGTCTTTCATTATTCTATCCTTTGCGCTATCCATTGCAACCTGTAGGAGATCAACCTCTAGTTGGCGAGTGCTTCTACCAAGGTTGACTTTGATCACTTCGAAGTCTTGAACTTCAATCTCGTTCAGACTCTTACCCTCTGGAGGTGCAATAGTCTCTATGACGATCTCCTTGCCAGCATTCCTCTCTACATGAACCTGTTTCTTGATCCTCTTGTCTTGCGCATCGTAGTAGACATGATCAAAATTTGAATGATCAAGTACATAAGATGGCTGCCTCCTTTTCCTACGTTGTTGATTCTCAAGCCAAGACGAGTCTCGACTAATCCCATTGGAAGGGTCTGTGCTAGTCATGAGAGGTTTCGATGAGTGTGAATGTGTAGAGGCATTACTGCAAGGTGGTGAGTCTAGGTCCAAATCAATATGAATCGAAACCAAAGATTGTTGAGGTGTAGGTGATGGTATGCACAACTGAAACTTGGGCTCCGAAAAACTTTGAACTGGCTCTCTAACTGGCTCCATGTGCGTTTCAGTAGCAGGTGCCTTCCCTTTTGAACTATTAGGGACTTTATTCTTCTTAGGAGGGTTACTCCTTTTTTTTTGTTTAGGTTTCAACGAAGATGGTAGTGAAGCATCCACTAGTGGCGACTCTGTTCTAGGCATGACTACCATCCTGGTCTTCTTGCTTTCGAGGTAGAGTATGCTGTTTTGAATAACTCTACTTGACCTCTCCTTCACTGATGAGTATTCTTTGGCGAACCAATCAACAGTCGACAGTGGTTGTGTATCAACCCGCTCTTTGAAAAATTGAGGAAGTGTATCTTCCTCATCATCTGACAAACCTCCCACATCTTCTGCCAAGAAGAAAAAAATCTGCGAGAGAGAGAACCTGCTGTAGTTGCGTCTGCGCATCCCAAAGTCATCCTCGCAGTTCACCATATAATCCTCCATTGTAGGCTTATGGTAAGGGCAACCATTAAGGCATGCTGAATAATGACCCCAAGGATCATATGTGCGTGCATTGGCAAGGTACTTGAGATGAAACTTTTCTAACTTTTGTCTTGCAGCTTTAGCATCAACTGCTGTCTTGCACTAATAGATTCCCATTTGCATTGGAAAGTTGGCAGTTGGTTTACGCTTGTGGCGTAAACGTAGATGAACATCGTACAATTGCCTTAGGAACTCCATAAACACTGTCCTATCCGAAGGATAGCGTGGAAGCATGGCTGGATTTCCTGTGTATCCGTAAATGCGAATGTAGGGAACTGAATAAACCAGTTTGCCCAATCAAGCATTGCTGCTCTAGCAACCGCTGAGATATGAACATGCAACTCCCGGTCTAGATTTCTCACTGTGTACGTCAAGAAAGCCTCATGCACACGCTTGAAATGTCGTTCAGCCTTCGTGAACTCAAGTTGGTCATAGTAATGGTAGACCTTTTGTACACTGAGTATCCCCACTGTGTTCAATCCTCTAAACTGACCTTGATAGGCGATCAAGTATATGAGATAGAAACACATATGAAACTAGTGGTCAACTAGAAAACCAGTGATTTGCTCGTGGAGAACGTCGTTGATGAAGGATGCCTAGTCATAATGCTCTCGCTTGGAGATGATCTTACCAATGATATAGTACATCCAGGGCTGGAATCTGTTTGCATCTGCATGACCTGAGACGCCATTGAGAAGTGTAATCAAAATTGCATACTCATCCTTGTATTCACCACGACCCACATTGTTCGACAACTTGTTCTTCTATTTTAACCACCTTTCTGCCATCTTACTCTGACACTTGTTCACATCAGCATTGAATGCTTTCTCACACTGGTCCATGGAAATAACTAGACTATTTGGATGTTCAGGAATACCAAAACATCTCTTGATATCCAAGGGTTTGAGACTGCAAATCACTTGTCCATCTATTGACTGTATTTTACGAGTAGCAGAATTGTAATGCTTAACACAAGACATTACGAACTCTACGCAATGAACTGAGACAGGGATAGAAGAGGCCTCAAGCAACCCGGATTCTTGAATGTTTTGAAGTATTTAATCTTTTATCTTGATTGGATCCAAGATTGCTTCTGGAAGCAACACCTTATGTAGATTCGTGTCAACTGTTCCAATGAAGTCATGAGTCAAGACTAACTTAGTCTTGATTTCGAGTAGTGTATTGCATTCTGAAAAACTCGCTTGTTGACTGTGAACATGACTATATTCTGACAACTTTTCTGGAAAGCTAAAAAACCCTGTTGAGGATAACAATAGCCCGTCGGAGGGCAATTTTCACGAAAAATTCTAAGATATGGGTTTTGTCTAGAAAAAGATTCTAAGACAACCTAGCATGTCAGATTTGCGAAAATTGGACTTCTACTCGACCATGCAAAGGAATTTCAGTTAAGAAAATCAAAGCCTCGAGAATCAATGCTCTGGAACAAATTTTCCTTAAAAATTCTAGGACATGGGTTTTGTCGAGGAAGCTATTTTGAATCAACCTAGATTTGTTTTGTCAAAAGTGGCCAGTTTCTTGAACATGTGAAAGAAAATAAGACGAGAAATGGAAGAAATTGAGACAAAAGATTGAGGTTTTGATGCCTTTCTCTTGCTAAAATCTCCACTTTGTCTTGAATTCTGCTGATGAATCTGGACTTGTACTTGCAAAAGAATGTTTTTGATGTCTTTGCAATTGATTGCTGAAGAAAATTCGCCCAACTCAAGAAGAAATTCGCCTCTGCTCAAGCTGGATGAATGAAATGATGGACACCATGTTGATTAAATAGATAAATTCGTACCATAATGGAGCCACTGCGAGAATAGAACCTTGATTTCAAAAGAAAAGTTTTGATTGGACCCCCTTCTGATCAACTATCATTGACTTGGAGTCTCGAAAAATAAAAAATATTAAAATATTCAGTTCTCCTTTACATGCAAATTTGTAATTTAATATCAAAAAGGGCGCCAATATTAAAATATTGAAGAAAATCGCCCATTAATGCTTGCATGCAAAAAAGTTGAAATTTAATATTATTTTAATCAGTTAACCGAAATCTCTGCATCCGGGCGCACTCGAAAAAAATTCACTGATTCTGAAAAGTCTAAATTTGACTCTCCAGGCGTCCATTTGCAAAAGTTATGAGATTTTTCGCTAACTTCCTACTTTATAGCTCATTGAAAATTTACAATTGCCCTTGTTGAGCTTTGATTTTTGGACACCTGATTGAGGCTATGATTGAGCTGAGATATCCACCGCGAAGCCTACAGAGCAAAGATGAAATGTCTGCCAGGAGCTGCAACTGCTTAAAATGACGTTTGATGCCTCAAAAAATTAGGTGCCTTTGATTAAATTGATGCAAGATCTCCAGACTTGGCCATTTTTTTGTTTTGCCATCTCACGCTTCAATTTGTTGCTACCGGTGAACGATGAATCTTGCTGACTAAATGATAGGTTCATTGCGTGACTGGAAGAATTCCGCAACCAACGACTGTATGTAAGGCATCTGAAAGTTGCATTGAGGACCCCAAATGCAAGGGCGCCCCTAGCCTGTGAAGGCACAATCACTAATTTGACAAAGGTGAAACTTTCATCCGGACGCCATACTTTGACCCCTGACACCGAGAGTTGGAGTGCTCTGATTCGCACACCGACAATCTCTTTGCATAGCTAGAAGCACTGAGAAGAGATGTCTTTGGAGGTGACGAAGCGAGAAAACTGCTTCTAAGACCTCAAAAAGAAAGGTGCCTTTTCCAAGGGAGTGTGTATTTCCCACACTTAGCCATTTTTCTGTTTGTTTGATTTCTTTAGCGATCCCTACTGACCCTTCATGTATGGGCGTTTGACAAACCCTATGGGCTGACGGCTGAATTCACTGGATAGCTAGGAGGATTTCACATAAGTCTCGTGAAGACTGACTGCAAAAGACCGCATTTGGTAGGCCTAAAGGCTAGGCATCCCTGGCCTATAGAGGTACAGGTGTGTATTTCTATATTTTTCCACCCTTTGTTTTACGTGTTCGGTAGAAAATTTGTCACGATCACTCAGTATATCGGATCATCTTGCGAACTGGTGCGTTGCGAAGCTGAATTGAATTAGAAAAGATCCCCTGGGAATAGATTTTGGAGATTCATTCATCTGAGGGGTCAAATTCAAGGGCACCCTTGGGCTACAGGGGTGCAAAAATTGAAAATTTGATAGCCTCTGTGACATTTATTCTCTTCGTACCTTTAGCTTTTGACTTCAATTGCCAGATTTTTGCAACTCGGATGACCTCGCTTGATAGCTCGTTGGAAAGCTGGTTCAATTCTGAAGAGATTGAATGTATTTGCAAATGAAAGCAACTAAATCTGGGCCCTCAAAAAGAAGGGCACCCTTGGGCTAGAGGGGCGCAAATTTGCTTTCTGCAAAATGTCTTCATCTGTTTCATGTTCCGTAAACATTGTTCTGGCCATTGAATTGACCTTGTAGGAGTATAATTCTGTCGTGAAACACTTCTCCATCATAACATGTCCTGCTTTGAGTCTTAGGTTCAGGTTCTGACCTCCAGGTACTGACCAATTGCTGCTGATGACTGACATGACACTGACCAAAGTCCATACTTGATTTGCCCAAAAAATATATTTTGACATCATTTTAATAGGGTTTGGACTCTTTTAAGCAAAATGCCTCAATGAAGCAAAAACTTTGGTTTGGGTACAACATTGCATAGGCTCTTCCTTGTAGCAAAGCGTGCATCCTTCAGACTTAGTCAATTTTCAGCATTTTTCACTTTTGAAAATCTCCTCCGTCGCAGAGCATCTTTCGCCATGGATTCATCGTTGAAGCTTTTGAGGCTTAAATTTTGATGCCTGGTATTGGCCATCTACCATTAATGGCTGTGGAGGTCCCAACTTTTCTCCTAAAAAAATGAAGTAGACCCACGAGAGTAAAACAAACTTTTTGGTGATTTTGACTTGACTAGTGTGATCGCGAAGTCAAATTATGCTATCAAAATCATTTTCAACTAATTCTAGAAAGGTCCTATTTTTAGGGGTTTTCCTAAAAATAGGTGTACGAAACCCGAATTTTGAAATTTTCAGAAATTTGCAAGTATCTTCCTTGATGTAAACCCACAAAAAGCCTATGTTTTGTTTGACCTAAAACGTACTTTTGACAACATTTTTACATGATTTAGATCATTTTAATCAAAATGCCTTGTTGAAGCAAAAATTTATTTTGGGTACAACATGCTTGAAAATCATCTATTTTTTAAGTTTGATGCTAGGGAACTCATTGGCTTAGTTTCTTATTTGGATTTTGGGTCTTGCAATATTATTAATATGGCTAACATATTGTAGACTCTCTTGGCTAAGCTTTCTTAGAATTCGCTGCTTGGCCTTGCTTGCTAGTATATGTGCTGATAGTTTGTATTGCCTCCTTTCTTTCAAATTTTCTTCACAACTTTGATCATTAGCTTTTCTTGTAAATTCATTTTCTCATCTACCAAGTTTTGCTTAACTGCAAGAGAAGGAAGTTATAACATTTGGTTATCATACAACCATGGTCACCTTCTAGAATCCACATGTCCCTTTAACTGCTAAAATGTAGGAAAATCTAGTGTCAAACAACAAAATGTATATGAAGTCAAGGAGGCTGATGAAGATGATCTATCTGTTCTGATGAAGTTGAATTGTTACTAATGAAGATATCTTAGTTGTTTCTGAAACAAATAACTGTTGCTGAAGATGACAGATAGTGGCTATTGAAGATAATAGATAGTTGTTGATGAAGATGACAAATGGTTGCTGATGAAGATAACAATGGTTGCCTCTTGAAATGTTTTTATGCATTCTACAGTTTGTTGGAATTTTGGGCAGAGTTAATAAAAACAGATTTTGTTTTAGGGATTATTTCCAAGTCTATGTTAAAGAAAATAAAATTTGGCTTTTTATTAATAAATATTTTTCTTATTTGTTGAGTTGTTGGTTGCTGTTTTAGGTGTAAGATTTTGTGGATTTTTTTTGTTTGTTTTTGATCTGTAAGAAGTTGTGGACATGGGGTCCACTCCCATATAGAAAATAGTAAAAATGAGAATCGCATCAACCCAATGATAGGGGTGCAAACTAGGTCATCTAAACAAAAAAGAAACTCCTGTATCTAAGCAAGAGGCAAACAGATTTGCACAACCCAAAAGATTATATTGCCACATTTCTCTCCTTCTTGGAGGATCTCAAAGTCATATGATGTGGAGGAATATATTTTTTCCTCTTTACTTGTATCCATCCTTGATCTTTTGAATGATTATTCTCTTTTAATTTTCCATCTCCACCTGACCCATTTGAGAATGCCAATGCAACATGGAGTGCGAGTGCATTCGTCGCTCCCAAGTTCTGAGACCCCAAATCCAAAGTAGGAGAGACCAAATGAGTAAGTGAGGATCACTAAAAACTTTTTGTTCTTTCCAAGCTGCTTGTGTCACACGCTTGAAGTGATTTTTGAATTACCTTTGTCTCAAGAGAAATCATATTGTCCACCTCCACATTTTGCTTCCTGGAGGCCAACTTCTTCTTCTGCAAATTCTTGTATACATACATCCTGATTTTGAATTAGGACAGGGCCAATTCCACCTATAGAAACATCATCAATTCCCTTATTAAGTGTCTCAACACAAGAGGGCTTAGGTTGCTTGTTGTTTTCATCATCCAACTCATTTGACGAAATGCTACCCTCCTGAAGAGAAAGTGTGTTGTACACAAAATAAATTTTTGGCATTTTGTATAAATTGAGCTAAATCATGTGAAAATGTTGTCAAAAGTCTGTTTTAGGTCAAACCAAACATAAGAGCTTTGTGGGTTTCTATCAAGGAACACGTGCAAAATTCTGAAAAATTAAAAATTAAGGTTTTACACCCCTATTTTGAGGGAAACCCTTGAAAATAGGACCTTTCCAGAAATGATTGAAAATGATTTTGATAGGATTAAATGACTTCACGATCACATTGGTCAAGTCAGAATCATCAAAAGACACGTTTTACTTTGGTGGGTCTATTTCTATTTTTCAGGAACAAAGTTAGGAGCTCCACAGTCATTAATGCCAGATTGGCGAGTACCAGGTGCTGAAAGCTAAGCTTCAAAAGCTTTAACAAAGAAACCATGGCGAAAATGCTTGAAAAGATGCTTTGCGATGGAGGGGATTTTCAAAAATGAAAAATGCTGAAAATTGACTAAGTCGGAGAATGCATGCCTTGCTACCAAGAGGAGGCTATGCAGTCAAATGCCTTTGTCATTTTTCCAAACACCCATACACGACGAACGTGAGACATGAAGAAATGGTGATCTTCGACGAAGGAGATTTTTGAAATTGAAAGGTCAAAATTTGACTAACTCTGGAAATGCTACGAAGGAGAAATCAATTCACAAGGCAAAAAAGAACCTTTTTCATTGAGGGGCGCCCTTGATTCTCAAGGGTCAGATGCAGCCTAATGAATCATCCAAGGCAGTCATCCTCGATGTTCACTTGCTGGCTCGACAACGAAACAATCAGCAAGATCATCTGACAAAGTGATCACCAGTGACCATCAACAGAGTAAAAAGAGGTAGTTGATGAAGACATCATAAATGGTTGTCGAAATGATGACCAAGGTGGAAAAGGCGCCCTTCTTTTTGAGCCTTCAGATGCTGTCAGATGTCAGAAGGCCTCCCAAGACAGTTTTCTCAATCTAGGTCAATCACGACAACGTAGTTGTGAGCACAAGCATCTGACAAGTCAAGCCAGTCACCAGATAATCAAGATCAAACTGGAGCATCTTTTGGGATGATCACTGTGCAAAAAGGCAAAAGCTTTTAATTGAGGGGTGCCCTTGAATAAAGGGACCTTTAACTGACTTTTGGGAATTCAAACTCCAGTCATCTTTTGCGAAACAGAGCTGGTTACCTGATGAGATATCAAATAAGATCATCCAATTCTCGGATCAACGGGAATTCCGGATCAAAGAACGAGAGGTCAAGAATAAAAAGTTGAAGAACAAACACAAAAAATGACTAAGGCAAGGAGAAAAGCGCCCTTTCTTGAGAAAGGCATCCTTCTTTACAGGGCCACAAACTCAGCTTTATGACTTAGTGCCTCCCAGGCACTTCTCTTCAGCACAGACCCAACTCGACAGTGAGTGTACCAGCAACTGCTCAGGATCGACAGATCAATTTGGAGCAGGGATCAAACAGAGGTCATCTAACATGAAAAATGATGAAAAAAGGACAACCTCAAAAGGGATGCCTAAAAAGGTCAAAGGCAAGTTTGTTGACTAAAGTTAAGATATTTTGAGACAAACTTGGCCAACTCACTCCACAATCAGTGGAAATCACCTTTTTGAACTTCAGATCAAGCCAAATCAGCTTTAGATCATGAGTTAGGCTCCCAAACTTCATGGATTCAAGCACAAATCTCTATATGATCAAGCCTAGGCGTCCATTATGCCTATTTCTTTGCAGGTTGAGGGTTTGAACAACAATAAGCTCTCCAAGGACGAATTTCTCAGATCTAAAGGAGGTTTTGATCGTTCTTCGTGATTTTTCGAAGATCAGTGAGAGGGAAAGTTTGTCTTCTCAGAGGTTGCATCCAACAGAATATTTTTTCAAGAAGGCAGCAATAACTTCCAATCTTCCTCTTGTCTTCTTCCTCTCTTCTGTTTTAAATTTCTTGCATGTCATAGAAAACAGCAGGCTAGCACAAATCTGGCCAACTTGGGTATGATCAGCATAATTTTCCAGTGAAACCCATCTCTTCAAATTTTCCAGAATCAACAAACTTGCTGTCCCTATTTTTAGGGATTTTTCTGGAAAAGTCTCTGAATAAAAAATCTAAGGAACTGGGTTTGTTCAGCACTGAAGCACAAACAAAACCCATGTGCCAAATTTTTTCTGAAAAAATACTTCTTGGCGAGTGGCTATTTTTAGGGGTTTTTCAGAAGTTGTCTTAACATATCTGTGTTTATAGTCAACGATCGAGTTTTTCAGAATATAGTACTCCCAGGTGAAAATCAAGACCAAAATGGTCCTACTTCACGACTTTCTGAAGACACTTGACACAGACATGCACCAAGTGAAGCTCGTAGTCAAGATGGACGCCTTGGAAGGCGTAAATGACATCACCTTTCAAATGGATAGCCAAATATGGAAGGTAGTAATTCTAAACACAGAGCCACCACCAATTACTACCACACTACCTTCCACATTCCATGTCACCAAGCTGGAAGACGCAACTACAAAGAAGATCAAATATCAAAAGTAGTTTGCAAGAGGTAGAAAAAGTCAACGACTGGTCAAAGGAGTTGTTGACTCAAGATGATGAGGTGTCAGACACCTAAGAAGGACGTCCTACCCTCCAAATGGCATTTATGATACTTAAAGTTGACTTGATGCCTCTTTCCAAGTCAACTCAAGAAGGCATTAAATGTAGTTGGAGTTAACTTGATGCCCTTTTCCAAGTTAACTCCACATCCCACAAATCATGAGTTGTCAGATCCCACTGATTAAGGATGTCTAATTGACTTCCATAATTTGTGGATCTCAGATCTCCACTAAATATGGATGTCTATCTTGGAGGGATACTTTGCATTAAAGTTTACCTTTAGTCTTTTTTCAGTCAATTGAAGTAGTTTCTAGTTGACTCTTTGTTTAGTTTCAGTTAACTGAAGTAGATTTCTAGTTAACTGTTTGTTCCCCCTTTTTAGGAATAAATCTTGCTAATTGATTGGCAAGAACTCATTGTTAACTCAAGGAGATTTTGGGGTTGCCCACTCCTTTGAGTTCTATAAATAAGAGCCTTGGGCTCATTGTTTGTTTAACCTTTATTTGCTATGTAAAATTGCTGCACCATTGTTGCCAACAACTTTGAAAGTGAATATTTGTTCACTCTTGGATGAGAGTTCATTGGTTGATTGTAATTGTGCATGATTTTGTGCCTTTGCTGTCCCAACCTTTGTAATTCGTTGATAAAGCTTGAAGAAGAATATCAGAAGGCGCTTGCATTTGATCTACATACTTGAGTTCTTTCTGCGTCTTTTATCAAATAGCTTGTTGTTTCATTTCCCTCCTCGGATAGGGGTTCCTCCTCGGATATTTGTCATTGACAGTTATCGTTTGTTGTTGTCTAATGGATTGTCCTTCAAACTATACTTCGGATAGGGTTTCCTCCTCCTTAGCAAGTTTGTCGGCCAGGACATCGTAATTTGTTGTTTCTTGTAAGTCGTTTCCTAGCCCATACCTTGGATAGGGGTTCCTCCTCCTTGGCAGGTATCAGATCCAGCTTACCGTAAAGAGCGTTTGCTTGTATCTAACCTTATCCTGGCATATATCCGAGAGTTCAGAGCCTCAGCCATATTCTAAGGAGACGGCAGATTCAAGTGATCCAACCAATCCATTCCCGCTCCTATACCCTCATGCTCTGTTTACCTTGAGGATATTGAATAGATTAAAAGCTAGAATAGTCATAGTTAAGATCTATAGAAACCAGAGAAAAGCTTAGCTGCGGCGCATTGTGTTTGTGCACCCTTGTGTCCTACCGCTGAAGCACAAAAAGATAGGAACCTTAGTTTACCATTCCCTTCCTTACGCATTACATTCAACAGAGAGGGACTTCTCTTTAAATAACGAAGAAGTGTTGCAAAACATTTGAAATAGCTGAACGTTTACAATTAGTACTCCGGAGGTGCTAATTTAAACGCCAACAAAGTGGAACTGGTATACCAAGTGAGGTTAACTCTTCTGTAGTCAATTGCTCCTTGGACTTCTCAATCTTCTGCTCAATCAATCTTCTTGTGAGATCATATGCTGCAGTCGAAACATGCTGCTCTCTTCTCCAAATGGCTAACAAATCAGCTTGCAACTGCTTGCAAACATCATCTTCTTCATCTAGGATTAGTAACGGGATGTTGAACATATTTGTCTTCACCTTGTTTGAATAGCGTTTCCTGATTTTGGAAATGAAGCAATCGAATAATAGGAGAATAAGACCATCATAATCAAACATGATAACACATGATTGCACCTTTGCCATCAACTCTAGAATTTTGAGCCTCTTATTGAAAGTAGGGCTTTTGATGTCACCTAACCCCTTAAAGCTTTCAATAATCAACTGCACGACCTCTTTCATTTTTTCATTATGATAAGGATCTTCAGGAGCTATAGTCCTCATGATTTCACTTACGCAAGTGACAACTACCTGTCTTATCTCCTCATCTTGATGTCTCATTAATTTTGGCTTTCCTAATGATCGCACCAATGGAGTCAAAGCTGTACACGTTGCTTGAGAAGGTGATTGACTAACCTTGGATAGATAATCTTCAGCTTCTTCCAAATTGCTAAGAAGAGCAACCTTAGCTTGAGGTAAAGATTTTAGTTTCTTACCAACAAACTTCAATTTCTCTTGGAAACTCTTGATGGCTTCTTATTCTCTCGACCATTTTTCAACCCTTTTATTAAAGTCAATCTGATTCTACCTTGTCTCCTCCAACAAGGAATTCAACTGCTCCCTGAGAGTAGCCATGATGCTCCACTGAATCTCTGATCTGAACTTATTGACTGAGACAAATATTAGTTACCTAATCAGGCTGGCAGGATTCTTGGCTTTGATACCACTGTAAAGACCCCTGCCCATGGAGTATAATTTTTCTTTCTTTGCCTTAGGTTTGATGGGTTTGTTTGTCACATATATGGAACCCAATGCATACTGTTGTTGACATTCAATAAATACATGCATTGCACTCAATAGAAATCAAGATTTCATTGTATTACATTGCAACAATGTAATACAAGTGCTCACATTGGTGACACAATCTACAACAATACTATAACCAACTCTTTCAAATGACTCTTTATATTTACTGTCATTACACAGTACAATTGAGACTCGATTATAGCAAACTGTAATGCAGATTTTGAAAGCCAATTAAACTGAAAGACATTAACAGCAGTGCAATATTTGACTGTCATATTTCCTAGCTATTACAATGCATACTTTTGACAAAGACTCTTGACAACAGACTAGCAAATATGCTGCAATAATATTGAGTCTGATACAGTGCTAAGAGGAACAATTTTCTCGGCATTCAAGACTAATATAATGACTCAGATTTTATACAGCAACTGAGACTTTCTAAACTCAGACTTGAAACAATACACAAATATTGCAGGCTGAAGACAATATTGAAATACTCAAACCTGGAAATGAAATCGATTCCAAACTGGAGAATAAGGAAGATGCCTTAGAAAACTCCCAGCAAACAAGTCCAGCAGAAATGTCTCTTTTTCTCCAATCGAAACTCATAGGGTATGAGTTGTCCTATCTTCTTGAGCCCACACGCTTCTTTTGGAGCCACTAGAGTCGACCTAGCAACAATGGAAGCTCAATATTGAATCGTTCTTCTTCAGGAAAACACGTCACTCTCAAGAATGCTCATTTTTCATCAATAAGACGCCCAAAATGTATGTATTCGGCCAGCAAGAAACTCATCTAGGGTTTTTTAGTAACAAAACGCTTCCAAAGAGTAAGATTCGAATTTTACTTCAGCCGCCTTGAAGAAATATTGCCTTAGTGTATGTCAATCTCAAAAATCTGTGACTGAACCATATTTTCATTCCATCATTTGTCCAATGCCTTATATTGCAGAATGAATGGTGTAAGTTGTAACCTACGACCAAACCAGAGAAGCACGTCTTGGCTCGATAGAGCAATGAGACTCCTTAATAAGTTTAGATGTCGCACAATAAAAACCACAGGATGAAATTTGCCAAGTCTCAAATGTTATTACGACCAATATTAAAATTCACTTTGTCGCCCAACAAAATATTACCCTGACAAAATGTATTCACACCTAATAATTATTTTCCAAATACAATACAGTATCACCCGATTTGCAAAGATTTAATATTTCCTCCTTTTTATTTATTGAAGGAAAACATTACATGCCCAACAAAATATATTTATTTTCTTCAATAAAGAGTAATTTACCCCTTTTCAAAATATTATTCAGAAATGCAATAATACAACAGCTATTGCATTTATTCTTGCAATAATAAACCAGCGATTGCAATAATTCAGAAACATGCAATAATACATCAGCTATTGCATAAATTACTTTGCTTCCCAAACAAGCTGAATACAATTGTTGATCCTCAAATTTGGTCGTTGAAAGTGACCATTAAATTTGCAATGAAACACCTGTAGAAACCCTAGATGAATTCCTCAACAATATCCAGCTAGGGTTGATCTTTCACAACCGAACCTGGTATCCTAGAGTCTTCAAACCCTCGGACTTGAAAAAGCCTTCAAGCTCTTCCCAAACTGAAATGAGAAATGTAATCCAAGCATGCCTGGAATGAGCTCCTTCTTTCCTTTTTAAAGAAATCCTTGTCCTTCTAGAAAGATCTAATAAAGTATCTTCCACAAGCTTCTAGAAGAATATAATATTTCCAAAAGTGACATTATAATATTTTATTTTCACTTAAGTCACTTTTAAAATATTATTTAAGTGACTTTATAATTTATTCTTTTATTTAAATTAAAATAATCAATTAAGTCATCCTTTTAAAATATTATTAATTTTTGGACAACTTCATCAATTAAATTAATTAAGTCACTTCATCACAAATTTTGGGGACATCACAAAATGCCTGACTACATACTTGATTACATAAAAGACTTGAGTACAACGCCTAATTACATTAAAAGGTACAACTATATAGTACAACCAACATCTTGTCATATTGAACGCCAAGGAGAGAGGCATAAAGTTTTGCATATCGTACGACAAGGAGAAAGACAAGTTTTGCACATCATATGGCAAGAAGGGAGTAATTTTTATATCGTACGACAACCTCAACCTCTTCACATCGTACGATTGCCTCAATTGGTATGACATCATTCAACATGACACTCAAGAACATCATACAACTTGTTCACATAGTACGACGATTATTCATTGTATGACCTAGTTTCCCTCAAATAGTATAGCAAACCTACATAGTACAACAACCTCCATCTTCACACCATATGATACGATCATTATATAGTACGTCATCACCATAATTCCCTCATCATCAACATGGTCACAGAGCACAACAAAGGCGAGCAAGGCACAACATGTGGCCTCCATTCATAGTATTGTGTCATCAAAACCATTGGACCATACAATAAAGACAAGCAAGGCAATCATTAATTCACATTGTATGGCAGAAAGCAAATACTCACATTGTACGATAGGAAGAAAATATTCACACCATATGGAAGACCCTCCCCATTGTACGACATCAGCCATAGCTCATCATACGCCCTCCTTCCAATGTATGACGGTGTTCAAATTGCACTATACGACATCGCCCATTGCACATCATATGACTTGCATCCATATGGTGTCATTACCTTCACAACTTACAACCTCAACATCATCAATTTCACAATGTACGACATCATCAATTTTTTTGCGGACGGCGTCGACAGTGGCATCACCTCAGTGTACGGTCAAGTTCATTCTTCAATATACGGCCTGTTGGTTGGAAATTTTGTATTCTCGTGAAAGCGTACAAAATTGAGATTTCAACCACAGCACGTGAGTTAAACTCTCCTAATTAAGGGAAGGCTCCCCCTTTAACTAAATAAAATTAAGGGTAGGACAGCAATCGTTCCTCTTGTTTCAGGAAAGATTACGTTCTTCTCTCTTCACAGAAAAGACACAGTAAATGTTACTAAAACTTGTTACAACAGCTATACAGTGAAATTAAGAGAAAGGAAATAAAGTTTCCTGAAAGCGCAAAGACTTCCGTTATTTCCTTCGGGACGGGAAAACAATTCGATAAGCACAAAGTCTTAAAGAATGAAATCCTATCAACCTTTTTTCAGAACGATTACTTTATGGAAATATACAAGATAAAACAGCTCAAAGACTGAAATTATAATGTATGCTTTCAACTATTCTAAATGAGAAATACTATGAGCGTAAAGACTTATAATTCTTCTCTATTTCTAACACTAACTAAGAATTCAATTCTCAGATTTACAGCACAAAGACTGCAGATTTTTAAATTGAATCTCTCTTCAGCAACTTTCAACAATCTTCAAGTAATCACAAAATGATATTGATCTAAAATGACATAAGAACATTTGAGATGCAAAACAAGAATCCAGCTCAAAGTCTGAAATTCCAGCTTTTTGATATCACTTGAAAGTTTACAATATTTCACTATAAAGCTCAAAGACTTTATGAGTATAAAATTCTGCAGAGTTTTCTTGCTTGCTAAAAAGATAAAAATTACAATAGACCCCTCAAGTATTTATAGGAGGAAGGTCTGGAGAAAAAGGTGGGAGGATCTCAACAAACTTGAGAAAATCTCTCAACCGATAACTAATTGCGATTGACTTATTCAAAATTACAATCCAAATTGTGATTTGTCTTGTAAGATTTTACATGTAATTACATTTTCGAAAATTGCAAGGAAAAGACACTTGCAATTGCAAAATTTGTTTTTACATATATATTGTCGAAAGTAAAATTACATAAAACAATCTAAAACTTAATTTATTTATTCCTATCTTTGAAAGATAAGAATTTGCTGATGATGGTCTTCAACTCATCCGGATCTGGACCCAATGTATTCTTGGCCACTGCAACTGTCTTCAGAATTATATCAAAGTATCTAATAGTTGCCAATCTATGCTCTTCATAAGAAGTTTGCATTTTCTCAAGGATTGTTTGATGATTGATAAGCTTTTGAATCGAATCCATAGAAAATTGCTCTGATTCCATTTGTTGACGAAGATTGGCTGCCATATCTGAAGTAACTGAATCAGCTTCAAGTAACTCATCTTCTTGATTCAAAACGGTACATGAGATCTTTTCAAAATTTGAAAGAATATCCTGCTGAACTTCGTCATTCATTTCTAAAGTGGCCTGGATATCTTTGATAAGATCTTGAATGACCAATGATCTATTTGTCATGAGTTCCTCAAATTCTATGTACTTTTCTCTGTTTGGCAAAACCAAATTGCTGCATAAGATTAATAAATCAACTTGATTTATCTCACTCCAGATCTTCAAATCTTTTTCAAGCGTTTCTAAACTTTGCTTGAAGGCTTCTAAAGTTTGATTCAACTTTATCCTTGCTATCCTTACATTCTTGAAAACTTGCAACATCTTCTCAATCATTGGAATACTTTGCTCAATTAGCTGAGTTATCCATGAATCAATTGCCTTGGCCTTTTGTGCAATTCTTTCTAACTGTTTAACTGATTCATTTGGAGGAGCTGTAGATAGAGAATCAACTGCTTCTGATGATCCTGTAATCCTCTGAATGACTGCAACCAGCTGAGCATTGTCTTCTTTGAGCTTTTCCTTTTTAGCTAAGAGTTCGTTATAGCTTTGTGTCAGAATTGTCACTGAACTCTGAGCATCCTGCATCATATTAGCGTGAGTCTGCTTACCCAATTCCACCCTCGTGAACCTGTAGTCAGATACCTGCATCTCTTCATGCGGTTTATCAACCAAGGGCTCTGCAATCTCAGCATATTTCATCCTGTTGCTGTCAACAAAAACCTGTGAGACTGTTTTGGCTTTCTTTGCAATCACTGGTTTTTGTTTCTTCAATTTTCGGAAATCAAAAATATCAGGAGACACAGCCTGTTTCTTTCTCTTAGGAGCAATTGAATTTAGCCATGGAGGAAGATCCAAGGTTGTCACATCTGAAATGGCAACTGCGGTTTCAGTAGAAGTAGCCTCAGTTTGAGATACAATAGAAATTCTTGAAGGTGCCTCAGTTTGTATAGCAACAAGGTTTTGCTCAGAAGACAAATTGCAACTAGGATTGGCCATGAAACAATCAAAGTTCGTGACGGACGTATCAATTTCTGGAAGAGTTGTTTCTGACATAGCTGAAAAGATTGGATTGATATCAAAAATACTCTTGAAATTACTAGGCAAGTTCATCGTGAGAGCATTTGTTACAGATGAAGGCTGATTACAAGTCTCTTGTGTTGGAATAGAAGGAACAAAAACGGTAGAGAAGGAATCAACATCACTGTCGATAGGAGACAAAGGAGATATAGCTGATTCTGGTATTGGAGCCTCAATGTGAGGAGTTATCTCACTTAGGATAGTAGAGGTCTCATGAACCTCGTTTTCTTCATGCTGATCTAATACCTGAAGCTGCATTTCGTTGACTTCCTTACCTTTTGATGTTTCTCTATCCAATGGTTGTTCAGGAGCTCTGCTTACTTTCAGCTTGATTCTAGTACTTGAAGAGGAAGCTCCTTCTTTAGATTGTTCTCTGATTTCTGATTTCAATCCTCTAGGACCAGCTGGGTCATCTTCAGCTCTAACTCTGATTTTGATGGTCTTGACACCTATGCTTTTGAGCCAAAAATTGGTGTTCGCCAAGACTGATTGGAATCTATCAAAGATAGAGACGGATTCCCTCTGAGACCATTGAATCGCAGGAATGGGAGCATTAGCAACTCCCTGTTCTTCGTACTCAGGATCCAAAATCTGCTTATCATCAATTACTCCTTCTGGAATTAAAGTTAGATTCAAATCAATGATTTGCTCCAAAGTGAGCCTGCAATAATCCATTTTATATACATCCCTTTCTGTCCGAAGGTCTGCCCAAATGTCTTCGATGCGGTGAACATGAGTGAAGACTCTTTTTATTTTATCCTTCATCCTCCTGTAATCAAAATCCACTCTAGCTTGGAATCTCTTCAAAGTTATCTCCTGAAGTTCAGTTTCCATTGCTTTGGCTCTTGAAGAGGTTGTCAAAGAATACCTGCCAATTACCAATGGATTATGTGAAGAAATACCAATTCCAGATTTGTGTTGTGAAGCTTGACGTGAATGAACTGACATCAACTGCCTTCCTTATTCCAAGCTGCATCTGACACCCTGTTATTTACCAACTCTTTGTCAAACAAACACATAAAATAACCAAAGAAGGCATCTTGTACCCTTCTATAATGCGCTCGACTTGGAATAAAAGTCAGCTGATCATAATATTTCCATACGGGCACCAATGATCTGTCGCCTTCAGGAGATAAGCCTGGAAAATGTCTCAAGGAAGCTGCTATGTAGACCAAATATGAATTCATATAGAAGGTCAGAGTGGTAGGAACCTGTGCAAGCTGTTCGCACAAACAGTCACTGATTATTTCTCCCCAGAAAATTGGATGTTGTGCTTTTCTAATGACAACTATGAACTTATACATCCAGCTTTCAAACATGTTAGAAACTTTCAACCCTGCAATTCTGCTCAAAAGAGTGATCATGTCATTAACTTCTTCTATAAAATCAGACCGATACAACTTGGGCATACGGGTTGCACAAGGTCGTGATTTTAGAAGCCATTTAGAGTTGATGTGTTTAATACAATCATTCTTTTTCTGCTCAAAATGTTTGTGAGCACTCTTTAATGAAATCTCTGAATAAGTGGTTGCATCAGGTACTCTGAAAACTCTATTGATTGTCTCAGCATCAAGTCTGATAACTACGTTGCCATCATCATCCTTAATTGTCCTGGATTGTCTATCAAAGCGTGCTGCACATGTGAAATATGCTAACCAATTTTTTAGAAGGAATAACACAAAATAACCAGCAATAGATGATATGATTAGCGTTAGCCTCAAATTAAAATCTGAACTTGAATGGAAGATGCTGAAGCTTGAACGGAAGAAACTGAATTGGAATAGAAGAACTACTCAACGTCAAGAATGTGCACTCAAGATCCCACTGAGGGCGAGGTGCTAACATATGACGGAGTCTAGAAATTGAAATTAAGAACTATTAGGCGGATAACCAGCCATGAGAAAACAATTCCACGCTACCACCAAACAGTGGGGGGAAAAGATTACAAATTAAAGCAATTCATCCGCTGCGGCGGGCATCCACAGAACTGTGGGGATTCACCACTTAAGTGGGTACAAGATTTACAAACAATTTAACCACACTGGCGGTAAACCATCCAGGGGACTTTAATGAGATACAAATCAAATAGTTGCAGCAATACAAATGGTTAGATTAGTACTACTAATCAGAACCTTACAATTTCAACAAGACTGCAATTAAATGAGTTACAATGATAGAGAAGTGAAATGTAGATATAAGAATGAATTTATAACAGTGTTCTTTGCTTTCCAATGACTGAAATGGAGATTAAACTGGAAACTGATAAATCTGATGCAAATTCCTGAGTTCTGGAAATTTACAACAGCAAACTGGAAAACAGAAAAACATTCATAACTCACTTATTTCTTCTCCGAATGGCGTGAAACGAATTGCAAAAGCACCTTACAAGTCTGGCGCCCAAGATAGAATCCAGAAACAGCAAACAAAGTCTCTACTTTTTTTGGCACGAATCCCAAGACAGCATTAAATGGTACGGCCCTTGAGGAAAATCGACTTTGCAATATAAAATTGAATACTTGGAATTTAATTCTCAAATTTTGTAAAATATGGCGCCTTCAGTAGACTAATGCATGGCCAAAGTACCCAGAACAGAATAAAATTCGCTTTGGAAGTTATGAACAAAACTCCGCTTCAGCTGTGTAAAAACCAGGAACTTCAAACTGTAGAATTCACCAAAAATTCTCAACCTTTAATGCTCAATCTGCTAGTCTGTTATGAGAAGCAGCAATATTCCAATTAGGTGTTATATTTCAAACACGAAATTGGGAAGGGGCTAGGAGGTAGCATCCTCGAAGCAATAACAAAATGTCCATAGTCATTTTGACAGCATAACAATAAGGTAATTGATAGATATCAAATGCTGGAGTCATGTCTTCATTTTATAAGAAATGAGAAACTCTTCAACTTCCTCAATTGGCACGCCAAAAGACAACCATTTGAATTCTCCTTATTTTCAAATTTCATAAAATATATTCCTCATAAAGTGGCGTCCACTTTCCTCCAAGCATAAATTCAAAAATATAAAATATTATTATCACCTTATGACAAGGCGTACCCTTCAAGTCCCCTTTTTAAAACAACTTGCAAGTTGTATCCTTAGGCCAAGGGGTCAATTGAAAATTATAACACTTATGCCAATACTTAGTAGATTTCAACAAATTAAGCTTGAGAGGAAGATATTGAAACAACCAATAATATGCTCACTGAAGAGAAGACTGAAGACAACCAACTGCATACTGCCACAACCATCATTTACTAAAAATAGTAAATAAAATGAAATGCTACAAAAGCCAAGCCCATGAAACCCTAATTTCCACCTCATTCCAGTCTACGGGTTCCAGAATAGACTGAAGAATGCCAATGCTGATCACTGATGAGAAGGGGACATTACAACATGCAAGGACGAATTCTGGTTCAAGGGCAGCAACAGGAAAAGAAGCCACGAGATGGATATGACTTCTCAACAACTTTTGCATATCAGAAGACGTAGATTTCTCAACCCTTTCAAGAAAATTAGACATATCAACATGCCCTATTTCTGTATCTTTGATCTCATCGATGTTTGAAACAACGTGAGATGGAGAGATCTCATTTTGATATTTGTCGAACTTATACTTCATCTTTTTGCCTGCTGGAGAAGTTGGTTCATCCGTCATTGAACAGGAATCTGCAAGACTGCGGTGAAAATCCCATAAGGTCAGCACATCATCAGCATCAACGTGAGTGGACATGGCGAATCTCAAACCCTAGAACAATGAAATGGACTTGAAAGAAAAATGGAAGGCGAATGAAGATGAATTCGAAATGGATGAAATGGTGGAATGGAAAACGGCATTTTGTCTCTTTGAAACAGCAAGATAAAGGGATCTCAAAACTTGGATTTGGAATTTCGTCCAAAAAGGTCAACTTTTGTGCTTTTTAAAGCAATTCGGGTTTTTGAGTGACTTGAACAATTTCGGAACTTTTTGACACTTTAGCAATTTTTGCTTTTTGCAATTTCGGGATTTTTCAGAGTTTTGGCAATTTTCTCAAAGGCAATCGGGATTTTTACGAAATTTAACAATTTTCGAACTTGGCAATTTTAAAAATTGTTATTTCAAATATAAATCCCGAAATTGTATCTTTAGGCTAAAAACCCGAAATAAGAGACAAAGTGAAATTTTCTTATTTTGTGAAAAATAGTGATGGATATATGAAATGGCGAATGGATGAAATGAAAGAAATGAGCATAGGCGACATGAAAGACGGATAAATGAAAATGGAATGAATTGTTTATTGCTGGAAATGGTAGAATGAAAAACGTGTTTTCATCATAAGGCAGATTTAAATGGAAATATGTATCAAGCATGGTAATGTGGAGATGTGTGAAATGGAAGGCAAAATTTAAATGAAATGGAGATGGCGAAATGAATGAAATGAAAGAAATGTAAAACGCATTTCTACATGAAGGCCAATGGAGGTAGATGAAGATGGCGAAAAACGTTTTTTTTAAAATAAGAAAAACGCGTTTTCATATGAAAACGAATTTTTGTTTAAGAAAAACGCATTCCGACATGAGAATAATCAGTGAGAAAAACGCGTTTTTACAAAAGACATTAGAAATACCAGTAAACAAATAAAAATAACCATGATGAAAGCAAAAAATGGAAGGAAAAACGCATATGAATAAAAACGCGTTTAAAACAGTGACAAAAAGCATAAAACGTGGTATGTAAAAGATCAAAACGCAGTCATATGACAGTAAAATATTGAAAGAAAGAGAAATAAGTGCGAATCATACCTGGAACAAGTTGTAATACGCGAAAACGTAGAAGCAAAAACCCTAGACGCGTTGAAGAAGACAGAAAATGGCTATTTACTGGTAAAAATCCGATTTTGAAGCATCAAGGTCGACCAAATCTCCATGAAATGAGGAAATAAATGCCAAGAACAATTCAACTAGCTTGAATCCAAGAAAAATCGGGCTTTTCAGAAGATTTGACAATGAAAAATAACATCAAAATGATGAATCGGGTTTTTTATGAGGTTTTTCATGCTCTTTTTTGCAAAATCGGGTTTTTTATACAGTTTAAACAATTTCATTTTTGACCAATTCGCACTTTTCTGATAAAAAGACAATTTTCATAATGAACATTGTAAAAAATTCGAACTTTTTAAGCCATTTAATCAAAATCGGGTTTTTAAAACACTTTGACAATTTTGCTTTTTGTCAAAATAAAATGACTTTAACAAAAATCGGACTTTTTAGACAACTTAAGCAATTTCGGGTTTTTTAGACACTTTGACAATTTTGCTTTTTGTCAAAATAAAATGACTTTAACAAAAATCGGACTTTTTAGACAACTTAAGCAATTTCGGTTTTTTTAGACACTTTGACAATTTTGCTTTTGAGTCTAAATTTCCCTATTTGCTGAGTTGCTCAGAAAACCCGAAATTGGCCAAAAAGACATTAAAAACAAGTCAGAAATCGACGAAAACGGAAACGTAAAGAGGAAAAAGAATAGCCCAAAGGTTAATCAACTTGAAACAGAGATTTTCCACCCTTTGCACCTCGTAATGCGTGCCTTGGAGAAGAAAAATCTCAAGCTTTTAAGAAAATTTTGATTGGTTACCTAAATTTTGAAACGAGTTAAAAATTTAGGATAACAGCTGGCTCCGACTGGGGAACTGCCTTTGAAAACGAAGGTAGTAGAATCCAGAATCTAGAAATGCCTTAGGATTCATTGGGCTACGGAGTCACTAAATAAAACGCAAAAATAAAAGACTAAAAATTTAAAAAGACTAAAAAAAACTAAAAGACTCAAACCTTATGTACAAAAAACTAATCTAAAACCCTACTGAAAGTAGTGTTTTAGATGCTGCCCACTGTAAGGAAGTGGGAATGGAGTGCCGTCTTGATACGCCAGCAAGAAGCTATTCTCACCAATTGCTTGATGAATTATAAAAGGACCACGCCAAAGAGAATCAAATTTCCCATGCATTCCTTTTGGTTCCCTCCTCTTATCCCAAAGCAAGACATGATCACCAACTTGAAAGACCTTCTGCTTTGCTTTTTTGTCGAAGAGAGCCTTAACTTGCTTCTGATGGTCGTTGATACGATCCACTACTTGTGATCTTTGCTCCTCCAATTGAGAGAGAAACATTATCCGCTTATCAAGAGAACTTTCAAATGTAGCGTCTTCTACAGCTTTGATCAACTTGAGGGCTGGAAGTTCCAACGTGATAGGAATCTCTGCATTTACTCCATAGAGCAACTGAAATGGAGACATGCCAATGGCTCGCTTGGGTGTAATGCGATCAGCCCACAAAGCATCATACAACGCTTTATGCCATGATCTCTGATTCTCATCAACAAGCTTTCGGATGATAGTAATCAAATTTTTATTACTCGATTCAGCTTGACCATTACCTTGCGGGTAATAATCTGAAGAATGGGCCAATATTATACTATAATCAAAACAGAACTGAGTTACCTCATAGGATGAGAAGGAAGATGCATTATCTGTCACGATCTTATAAGGAACACCGAATCTTGATATGATGTTTTCTTTCAAAAATCTACACACTACCTCAGAAGTAGCATGTTTCACAGGAATAGCTTCGACCCACTTGGTGAAATAATCTGTTGCAGCAAGAACAAAAGTATGTCCAGCACTAGAATGTGGGTTGATGACGCCAATGAAGTCGATTCCCCACTGCCTGAAAGGCTCTTCTATCACAACTGGTTTTAATGGTTGCGCCATCATTTTTTGCTTACCAACAAATTGCTGACATTGTGTACATTTTCGTACCCATTTATATGCGTCTTGGAAAAGCGTAGGCCAATAATACCTAGCCCTCAAGATCTTATGAGCAGTTACTGATGGAGAAAAATGACCACCACAAGCCAAATTGTGAAAAGATTCAAGTAATCTGTCTTGTTGTGCTTTATCAACACAACGCTGAAAATTACCATCAAGAGTTCTTTTATATAAACCATTATCCCAAAGAATATAATTTGCAGCTTTGAGTTTCAGATTTCTCTTTTCCTTGAAAGAGAGATGAGCTGGGCATTCACCATAAGTCAGAAAATAGGCGATATTAGAATACCACTCATCAGTAGTGCTGACAAACAACACCTTAGGAAGATCTTCATAAGACTCCTCTTCACTTTCTTCTGCACTGCTTTCAGCCATCAACTGACATAAACCTCTGCCACGAACAAGCTTGGTTGGTTTAATCTCTAAATCATACTCTTGGATTTTAGCCACCCAATTTCCTCTTTTTGTACCAAAATCTTGCTGTGTCAAAATGGATTTGACAGCTGTATCCGGAACTAACACTATCGTATGAGAATTAAGAATATAGAACCTGAAATACTTAACTGCCTTTACAACTGCAAAAGCATTCTTCTCAACTGTAGAATATTTGAGCTCATGAAGCTTTAATGGACAACTCATGAAGGCAATAGGAGATTCAATTCCTTCTGAATTTTGCTGCATCAAAATAGCAGACATGGTATGCTCAGAAGCATAACTGTACATAATGAAATCTTTAGAGTAATCCGGACTAACCAGCACTGGGGCGTGGGCAATTGCATTCTTAATTTCAGCAAAAGCAGCTTTACCTTCATCATTCCAACGAAAAACAGCTTTTCCCTTCATCATATCAATGATGTGACGTGTTTTCTCAGCAAAATCTGGGATAAATCTCCTCAAGAAATTCACTTTACCAAAGAAAGAGTGAACAGCTGTCTTACTAGATGGCAAAGGCAGATTTTGAATAGATCTTACCCTCTCGGGATCAATCTTGATTCCTTCATTTGATACAACATGTCCCAGAAGTTTACCTTCAGTAACCCCAAAGATAGTCTTCTTAGGATTAAGAGAAACACCATGCTTGCGACACCTTTCCAGCACATCTTGTAAATGAAATAAATGATTCTCACGATCTTTTGAGAAGACAGTGAGATCATCCAAATACACCACGATATACCTTCCTAAGATACCACGAAAAGCTAAATCCATTGCTCTTTGAAAGGTTGCTCCTGCATTTATTAATCCAAAAGGCATTCTGCGATATGCAAAAGTACCCCATGGGGTAGTAAAAGCAGTTTTATGTCTATCAGCTTCACTTACCTCAATCTGGTTGTAGCCTGAAAATCCATCCAGCATAGACATCATTTGAGAACCTGTCACTGTCTGGAGCACTTGATCCATTATAGGCAAAGGATAATTATCCTTTAATGACTGCTGATTAAGATTACGAAAATCCACACAAATACGAATTTCTCCATTCTTCTTGCGTACTGGAACTATATTAGCTATCCAAGTTGAATGATGAATGGGAAAAATAATTTGTGCATCTAGCATCTTCTGGATTTCTGAATAGATAGTGCCAGAAATTTTGGGATTATACTGGCGTTGCTTTTGTTTGAAAGGGGCTGCATCGCTCTTTAAAGGGATTTCATGCTGAACTTGTCCTGACTGAAAAGATTTCAGATCATCATATGAGTAAGCCAGCACATCTCTGTACTGCTGTAATAACTGAATAATCTGATTTCTCTCCTCTGGAGTGCAACTATTACCAATGTTAACCATTTTAGGATCTTCTTCAGATCCAATATTGTACTTGTCATACCCTATAGAAGAATCTGAATTCACTTGTTGCTGCTTTTTGATATATCGGTCATGCTTGTCAAAAAGCTTTTCCAGAGATACTAGTCCCTTAGGAATTTTATTCCCTTTTAGCTGCAAAATCTCTCCATCAGATTCGGACCAAGTATCTGACATAGAATCTGAAGAAGAAGAAGAATTGCTACCTTCAAAATACAGGTTATTAAAACCATCATCAACTTGTAAAAAGTTAATAATCTGTTTATCATCATTGAAAATCTGCCAATGATCCCAGTTATCTGGAACACTAGGCCTGCAGATTATTTCAACAATATACTTATCTTGATTAAAATCAAGGTGAGGAATAAGGAGAGTTGCTGAAACAGCAAGAGAATCTGCTCTATCATTAAATTCTCTTGGAACAACTGAGATACTGAAAGCATCAAAATCTTGAATATTCTCCCATACCAAGTTACGATAATGTCGGAGTCTATCATTCCTTGTCTGATAAATATTCCTTACTTGACAAATTATCAACTCCGCATCTCCTTGAGCGTGCAAATTTTTAATTCCTCTCTGAAGCGCAACACTCATACCTAGTAAGAGGGCTTCATACTCTGCAGTGTTATTAGTATTTGCAAACTGCAATTTAAAAGAATATGGAAAGATTTGACCTTTCGGAGAAATCAGAACCACACCAGCTCCGGATCCATTTGTAGCACAACTGCCATCAAACTCGAGAATCCAAATATCATTAGAATCATCATTAATATAAAGACTGCTGGATTCTCCTACTTCAAAAGTAGAAGAAAGAGTGTTCTCATCTTCCATAGGTGAAGACTGATTTTCTTCATCTTGAGGAAGAAGTTCAACATCTTTTTCTGTAGTAGAAGATTCGGCATCTTCTATCATACGATCAAGGGGATATTCAGCTAGCGTTGAATCTTCTCCATTATTAGAACTTCCTTCATTTGCTGAAAGAGTTGAAGAATCAACAGAACACCAATCTTCAGCAAACTCAGAAATCTCATCAATATGAAGATAGTAGTTCCCGAAACCAGCTGATTCAAAAAGAATCTGAGCATGAGGATCATCAGATTTCTCCACTGTAAACTTGGTTTCTCTTTCAGGAACAAGTTTCTGCACAACACCTTTCACAGGAATTCTGGCCTCTGTCATATCCATGTTCAGCTCGCCTCCTACATCTTTACAGAAATTACGTCCAAGGAGCATTCCATAAGAAGCTGGGACGTCCGCAACAAGAACAGTCATCTTTATCTTTTTCTCAGGAAAGGCTGCAAAGGCGAATTGTGCATCTTTGATTTGCCCAACGAGAGGCACTTGTTTATTATCCATAGAATAACAATTACCAAAAGTTTTGGTAAGAGTTAATCCAAGGCAATCAGCAACCTTGATTGGCATGACATTATCCGAAGCACCAGAATCTATAATACAATTACTCAATTTGAAACCATTAATGAGCAAGGAAATATAGAAAGGATCTATCTTTCCTGGAACTGAGGATGGGATGATAACCAAATTATTGGGCAGATTCTTGGGTTCTTGGACAATAGGGCTATTTGAAATAGGACGAGTCTCACTACTTTTAACAAATTTAACCAATCTTTCAAGCTGATCAGGATTGGCTTGAAGATACTCAACCTCAGACATCTGAATCTTAGTCTTTCTAGCATGGTCAACAATATCAAAAGCTTGGAAAGAATTTGCAAGAGATGTAGATGATATACTCTCAACTTGTACTTTAGGATTAGATACATTAGTCTTGGGTTCACTAGAAAGAACAGAAGGAGAATTGCTTACTTGATTTTTTGAAGAATCCTTAGTCAAGGTAGGCAATGGCATTCCCTTCTTAGCAATGGTCACCGGCAACTGAATGTTGTTTTTCACCTTTGCTTCTTCATCCTTTTGAGCCAACCGAGTCTGGGATCTTGTGATAACAGCATATGCTTGACTCTCAACATTTTCATTTTCAGCTGAATCATCATAATGCATGTATCGTATAGTGGAGTCGCCAGCTGCCTCTTCATCTTCTTGATTAAAAACAGCTTCATCTTCCGCTTGGAAATCATTGGAAGATAGTTCTTCTCGATCTATTTCGTAATAACCAACTGCTGTATTCTTCGGAGGTGCTTCAAGTGCAAGCCTCTCAGGAGGAGGAGGCAATTTATTCTGATTTCTGGCAGCATAGTTAGAAGCAGAATTTGGATATGTCCTCCTAGGAATATCCTTGTATGGAGCAGCAAAAGAAGCTTGTGAAACCTGCTTCTTCAAGGCAAGAAGTTCATTAGCCAACTTTTGTACTATAGGATCAGTAGAAGCTGAAGTAGAAGACTCAACAATAGAATTTCCTTTGAAACGATTAGGATCCTTCCGGATTTTCCCAGCCAAGATCAAATCATCTTCAATTTCTGTAGCAAGGACTTGAGCATGTGCCAAAGTTGTTGGAGTTGCCCTTCTCAACAGAAAACTAACTTCTGGCAGCTGAGTGTTAATAAAGAAACACTTGAGATTTGCTGGAGTAGGCTGTGAATCAGTAGGAATTCTGTTTGCAAGTTTATTAAACTTTGCAATGAATTCACGCATGTTCTCATGTGTGTCCTTCTTCATTTGAGTCAGCTGGGCCAGCAATGCATGCTCATCTTCGGCGGGCTTGAAACGTTCTTCAAACTTTGTCTTGAGAGTTTCCCAACTAGTGATATCACCAGCTCTCAAATTGTAAAACCAGTCAGCTGCAATTCCTTGTAGAGTTTCCACGAACAAACGTACAGCAACATCTTGATGTTCTACTCCTAGAACACCACAAGCCATTGAGAAAGCTTTGATATGTTCATCGGGATGCTGTTTACCATCTCCATAAAACTTAGGCAGATTTTTACGTGAGCCTTGTGGAAGAGCATGAAGAGGTGGAGTAAGATTTAAAGGACCAAAAGCTGCTCCCCATGGACCTTGAGCCATCGCTTGAATAGTAGGAACAACTGAAATCAAAGCTTGAGGAAAAAGGCTGAAAGTTCACTTGGGATGGGCTTTTTCTTCTTAGATGGAGGAAAGCTAGTAGTTCGTGAAAGGGAAGATATACTAGTGAGCAGCTCAAACCTAGCTTGTTCACCGGGAGATATTTCTTGAGAACTTTGTCCCTTCTTTCGACGAACGTAATAACGGATTCCTTCCAGCGTAGAAGCTAAAACAGAAACAAGTAAACAAATTAAGAATACTGGACTTCAAAAGAAAGTGAGAGACTTTCAAATGCGTTCGTATCCCCAGCGGAGTCGCCAAAAACTGTTGGTTGGAAATTTTGTATTCTCGTGAAAGCGTACAAAATTGAGATTTCAACCACAGCACGTGAGTTAAACTCTCCTAATTAAGGGAAGGCTCCCCCTTTAACTAAATAAAATTAAGGGTAGGACAGCAATCGTTCCTCTTGTTTCAGGAAAGATTACGTTCTTCTCTCTTCACAGAAAAGACACAGTAAATGTTACTAAAACTTGTTACAACAGCTATACAGTGAAATTAAGAGAAAGGAAATAAAGTTTCCTGAAAGCGCAAAGACTTCCGTTATTTCCTTCGGGACGGGAAAACAATTCGATAAGCACAAAGTCTTAAAGAATGAAATCCTATCAACCTTTTTTCAGAACGATTACTTTATGGAAATATACAAGATAAAACAGCTCAAAGACTGAAATTATAATGTATGCTTTCAACTATTCTAAATGAGAAATACTATGAGCGTAAAGACTTATAATTCTTCTCTATTTCTAACACTAACTAAGAATTCAATTCTCAGATTTACAGCACAAAGACTGCAGATTTTTAAATTGAATCTCTCTTCAGCAACTTTCAACAATCTTCAAGTAATCACAAAATGATATTGATCTAAAATGACATAAGAACATTTGAGATGCAAAACAAGAATCCAGCTCAAAGTCTGAAATTCCAGCTTTTTGATATCACTTGAAAGTTTACAATATTTCACTATAAAGCTCAAAGACTTTATGAGTATAAAATTCTGCAGAGTTTTCTTGCTTGCTAAAAAGATAAAAATTACAATAGACCCCTCAAGTATTTATAGGAGGAAGGTCTGGAGAAAAAGGTGGGAGGATCTCAACAAACTTGAGAAAATCTCTCAACCGATAACTAATTGCGATTGACTTATTCAAAATTACAATCCAAATTGTGATTTGTCTTGTAAGATTTTACATGTAATTACATTTTCGAAAATTGCAAGGAAAAGACACTTGCAATTGCAAAATTTGTTTTTACATATATATTGTCGAAAGTAAAATTACATAAAACAATCTAAAACTTAATTTATTTATTCCTATCTTTGAAAGATAAGAATTTGCTGATGATGGTCTTCAACTCATCCGGATCTGGACCCAATGTATTCTTGGCCACTGCAACTGTCTTCAGAATTATATCAAAGTATCTAATAGTTGCCAATCTATGCTCTTCATAAGAAGTTTGCATTTTCTCAAGGATTGTTTGATGATTGATAAGCTTTTGAATCGAATCCATAGAAAATTGCTCTGATTCCATTTGTTGACGAAGATTGGCTGCCATATCTGAAGTAACTGAATCAGCTTCAAGTAACTCATCTTCTTGATTCAAAACGGTACATGAGATCTTTTCAAAATTTGAAAGAATATCCTGCTGAACTTCGTCATTCATTTCTAAAGTGGCCTGGATATCTTTGATAAGATCTTGAATGACCAATGATCTATTTGTCATGAGTTCCTCAAATTCTATGTACTTTTCTCTGTTTGGCAAAACCAAATTGCTGCATAAGATTAATAAATCAACTTGATTTATCTCACTCCAGATCTTCAAATCTTTTTCAAGCGTTTCTAAACTTTGCTTGAAGGCTTCTAAAGTTTGATTCAACTTTATCCTTGCTATCCTTACATTCTTGAAAACTTGCAACATCTTCTCAATCATTGGAATACTTTGCTCAATTAGCTGAGTTATCCATGAATCAATTGCCTTGGCCTTTTGTGCAATTCTTTCTAACTGTTTAACTGATTCATTTGGAGGAGCTGTAGATAGAGAATCAACTGCTTCTGATGATCCTGTAATCCTCTGAATGACTGCAACCAGCTGAGCATTGTCTTCTTTGAGCTTTTCCTTTTTAGCTAAGAGTTCGTTATAGCTTTGTGTCAGAATTGTCACTGAACTCTGAGCATCCTGCATCATATTAGCGTGAGTCTGCTTACCCAATTCCACCCTCGTGAACCTGTAGTCAGATACCTGCATCTCTTCATGCGGTTTATCAACCAAGGGCTCTGCAATCTCAGCATATTTCATCCTGTTGCTGTCAACAAAAACCTGTGAGACTGTTTTGGCTTTCTTTGCAATCACTGGTTTTTGTTTCTTCAATTTTCGGAAATCAAAAATATCAGGAGACACAGCCTGTTTCTTTCTCTTAGGAGCAATTGAATTTAGCCATGGAGGAAGATCCAAGGTTGTCACATCTGAAATGGCAACTGCGGTTTCAGTAGAAGTAGCCTCAGTTTGAGATACAATAGAAATTCTTGAAGGTGCCTCAGTTTGTATAGCAACAAGGTTTTGCTCAGAAGACAAATTGCAACTAGGATTGGCCATGAAACAATCAAAGTTCGTGACAGACGTATCAATTTCTGGAAGAGTTGTTTCTGACATAGCTGAAAAGATTGGATTGATATCAAAAATACTCTTGAAATTACTAGGCAAGTTCATCATGGGAGCATTTGTTACAGATGAAGGCTGATTACAAGTCTCTTGTGTTGGAATAGAAGGAACAAAAACGGTAGAGAAGGAATCAACATCACTGTCGATAGGAGACAAAGGAGATATAGCTGATTCTGGTATTGGAGCCTCAATGTGAGGAGTTATCTCACTTAGGATAGTAGAGGTCTCATGAACCTCGTTTTCTTCATGCTGATCTAATACCTGAAGCTGCATTTCATTGACTTCCTTACCTTTTGATGTTTCTCTATCCAATGGTTGTTCAGGAGCTCTGCTTACTTTCAGCTTGATTCTAGTACTTGAAGAGGAAGCTCCTTCTTTAGATTGTTCTCTGATTTCTGATTTCAATCCTCTAGGACCAGCTGGGTCATCTTCAGCTCTAACTCTGATTTTGATGGTCTTGACACCTATGCTTTTGAGCCAAAAATTGGTGTTCGCCAAGACTGATTGGAATCTATCAAAGATAGAGACGGATTCCCTCTGAGACCATTGAATCGCAGGAATGGGAGCATTAGCAACTCCCTGTTCTTCGTACTCAGGATCCAAAATCTGCTTATCATCAATTACTCCTTCTGGAATTAAAGTTAGATTCAAATCAATGATTTGCTCCAAAGTGAGCCTGCAATAATCCATTTTATATACATCCCTTTCTGTCCGAAGGTCTGCCCAAATGTCTTCGATGCGGTGAACATGAGTGAAGACTCTTTTTATTTTATCCTTCATCCTCCTGTAATCAAAATCCACTCTAGCTTGGAATCTCTTCAAAGTTATCTCCTGAAGTTCAGTTTCCATTGCTTTGGCTCTTGAAGAGGTTGTCAAAGAATACCTGCCAATTACCAATGGATTATGTGAAGAAATACCAATTCCAGATTTGTGTTGTGAAGCTTGACGTGAATGAACTGACATCAACTGCCTTCCTTATTCCAAGCTGCATCTGACACCCTGTTATTTACCAACTCTTTGTCAAACAAACACATAAAATAACCAAAGAAGGCATCTTGTACCCTTCTATAATGCGCTCGACTTGGAATAAAAGTCAGCTGATCATAATATTTCCATACGGGCACCAATGATCTGTCGCCTTCAGGAGATAAGCCTGGAAAATGTCTCAAGGAAGCTGCTATGTAGACCAAATATGAATTCATATAGAAGGTCAGAGTGGTAGGAACCTGTGCAAGCTGTTCGCACAAACAATCACTGATTATTTCTCCCCAGAAAATTGGATGTTGTGCTTTTCTAATGACAACTATGAACTTATACATCCAGCTTTCAAACATGTTAGAAACTTTCAACCCTGCAATTCTGCTCAAAAGAGTGATCATGTCATTAACTTCTTCTATAAAATCAGACCGATACAACTTGGGCATACGGGTCGCACAAGGTCGTGATTTTAGAAGCCATTTAGAGTTGATGTGTTTAATACAATCATTCTTTTTCTGCTCAAAATGTTTGTGAGCACTCTTTAATGAAATCTCTGAATAAGTGGTTGCATCAGGTACTCTGAAAACTCTATTGATTGTCTCAGCATCAAGTCTGATAACTACGTTGCCATCATCATCCTTAATTGTCCTGGATTGTCTATCAAAGCGTGCTGCACATGCAAGGACGAATTCTGGTTCAAGGGCAGCAACAGGAAAAGAAGCCACGAGATGGATATGACTTCTCAGCAACTTTTGCATATCAGAAGACGTAGATTTCTCAACCCTTTCAAGAAAATTAGACATATCAACATGCCCTATTTCTGTATCTTTGATCTCATCGATGTTTGAAACAACGTGAGATGGAGAGATCTCATTTTGATATTTGTCGAACTTATACTTCATCTTTTTGCCTGCTGGAGAAGTTGGTTCATCCGTCATTGAACAGGAATCTGCAAGACTGCGGTGAAAATCCCATAAGGTCAGCACATCATCAGCATCAACGTGAGTGGACATGGCGAATCTCAAACCCTAGAACAATGAAATGGACTTGAAAGAAAAATGGAAGGCGAATGAAGATGAATTCGAAATGGATGAAATGGTGGAATGGAAAACGGCATTTTGTCTCTTTGAAACAGCAAGATAAAGGGATCTCAAAACTTGGATTTGGAATTTCGTCCAAAAAGGTCAACTTTTGTGCTTTTTAAAGCAATTCGGGTTTTTGAGTGACTTGAACAATTTCGGAACTTTTTGACACTTTAGCAATTTTTGCTTTTTGCAATTTCGGGATTTTTCAGAGTTTTGGCAATTTTCTCAAAGGCAATCGGGATTTTTACGAAATTTAACAATTTTCGAACTTGGCAATTTTAAAAATTGTTATTTCAAATATAAATCCCGAAATTGTATCTTTAGGCTAAAAACCCGAAATAAGAGACAAAGTGAAATTTTCTTATTTTGTGAAAAATAGTGATGGATATATGAAATGGCGAATGGATGAAATGAAAGAAATGAGCATAGGCGACATGAAAGACGGATAAATGAAAATGGAATGAATTGTTTATTGCTGGAAATGGTAGAATGAAAAACGTGTTTTCATCATAAGGCAGATTTAAATGGAAATATGTATCAAGCATGGTAATGTGGAGATGTGTGAAATGGAAGGCAAAATTTAAATGAAATGGAGATGGCGAAATGAATGAAATGAAAGAAATGTAAAACGCATTTCTACATGAAGGCCAATGGAGGTAGATGAAGATGGCGAAAAACGTTTTTTTAAAATAAGAAAAACGCGTTTTCAGATGAAAACGAATTTTTGTTTAAGAAAAACGCATTCCGACATGAGAATAATCAGTGAGAAAAACGCGTTTTTACAAAAGACATTAGAAATACCAGTAAACAAATAAAAACAACCATGATGAAAGCAAAAAATGGAAGGAAAAACGCATATGAATAAAAACGCGTTTAAAACAGTGACAAAAAGCATAAAACGTGGTATGTAAAAGATCAAAACGCAGTCATATGACAGTAAAATATTGAAAGAAAGAGAAATAAGTGCGAATCATACCTGGAACAAGTTGTAATACGCGAAAACGTAGAAGCAAAACCCTAGACGCGTTGAAGAAGACAGAAAATGGCTATTTACTGGTAAAAATCCGATTTTGAAGCATCAAGGTCGACCAAATCTCCATGAAATGAGGAAATAAATGCCAAGAACAATTCAACTAGCTTGAATCCAAGAAAAATCGGGCTTTTCAGAAGATTTGACAATGAAAAATAACATCAAAATGATGAATCGGGTTTTTATGAGGTTTTTCATGCTCTTTTTTGCAAAATCGGGTTTTTTAGACAGTTTAAACAATTTCATTTTTGACCAATTCGCACTTTTCTGATAAAAAGACAATTTTCATAATGAACATTGTAAAAAATTCGAACTTTTTAAGCCATTTAATCAAAATCGGGTTTTTTATGAGGTTTAGCAATTTTGCTTTTTGTCAAAATAAAATGACTTTAACAAAAATCGGACTTTTTAGACAACTTAAGCAATTTCGGGTTTTTTAGACACTTTGACAATTTTGCTTTTTGTCAAAATAAAATGACTTTAACAAAAATCGGACTTTTTAGACAACTTAAGCAATTTCGGTTTTTTTAGACACTTTGACAATTTTGCTTTTGAGTCTAAATTTCCCTATTTGCTGAGTTGCTCAGAAAACCCGAAATTGGCCAAAAAGACATTAAAAACAAGTCAGAAATCGACGAAAACGGAAACGTAAAGAGGAAAAAGAATAGCCCGAAGGTTAATCAACTTGAAACAGAGATTTTCCACCCTTTGCACCTCGTAATGCGTGCCTTGGAGAAGAAAAATCTCAAGCTTTTAAGAAAATTTTGATTGGTTACCTAAATTTTGAAACGAGTTAAAAATTTAGGATAACACGGCCCAAACCTAGCATTCACATCGTACGACCAACAATTCATAATTGTGGGGTTTTGATTGTCAACATCGTATAGCCATGAACCATCATATAGCAACTCCCTTCTTTGGTTGACATCGTATGTTGGTTAAACACTCCAAAATCTCTATGTTTTGGCTTTGTCAATATTATTTTGTCTCTTAAAAATTCATGAAAATGATGTATGCCATGTAGTTTTGTATGGTTTTGAAGGGTCCTTTTGGGTTTGCTCAGGTATAGCCCGAGTTCACCTAGGGTCTACCATGGGCACCTTGGGTTTCTTGTGGGTTCTTCACAATGACCTTGGGCCATACTTGACCTCATACCGAACCCATATGGGGGTGAGAGGCAATATAGGAGAACTTGGTAACAGAGATCAAATGCTTTAGATGTGTCAAGTTTGATTAAAATTCTTGGCCAAGCTTTAGAGTTGTTTAGTTGTGTAGAAGTTGTTGGAATTTTATGGAATTATCTATTATTTGCCTTCTAGGAATGGAGGTCAATTGTATTTTTATGTGATTTTGTAGATCATGTTACAAAGAGCTATTGGTTTGTGTTGTTCAATTTTTGATGCCTCTGCCTCTACAATTTTTGGTATCAAGATGAGCTTGGTGACGTTGATTTGAATGAGCATTTTTTGTTCATCATTGATTCCTCCACCACTTGGATCAAATCCTTTTTGACTATTTCCTAGAAGGTTATTACAATGTTGAGAAATCATCTTGCCTTGGAGGTTTGTTTGGGTTGAATGAGAAAATTACTTTGAGCTCTTCTTTGCTTATTCTTTTAGACAACCACTTTCTTCTTTTGAAATGAGGTTGGGAATTTGTTGGAGTGTGATTTGTTTCATCCAAGTTGTTATCAATCAAGTTTGACATGAAACAAATTATTGTATGGTATGTTATCTCTCTAGGGTCTCTAAGGATTTGTCAATTGAGATATTTTTTTATGGACATTGATTCGCTGCCTATTGTATGTGCATCCCCTTTGAGGACCCATTTCTTATGGGCCCTCTATTTTCATTAGTAATTTTATCCTCTTTGTGCTGAAGTTAGTTCATCTATCACTTGTTGCTCTTGAGCTGCCAAGCTTGCATTGGAATCTTCATTTGACACCTAGTTTTGAATTGCTGCAAGCTATTCTTGAGCTTTTGTTTTCTGCCCAAAAATATTGCCAAAATATTTTTTTTGTTCTATTCCTAAGTTTTGTATCTCAAGTACTTTAGTTTGTACATGGCATGACATGTATATTGTGGTGCAGAAGTGCACAGTTGGACAATATGCTTGTGGGATCTGTGGTGTGCTAACTATATTCTTTGAACTTCAGTTCTCACAATTTGATGTTCTGCTTTGTCATGATGGAGAGCATGACACGAAAGTGATGTAAGAAAGTGGTATTAATAACTCTTGCTTAGGCATAGTTTCTTGGATTTATCCACTACTCGACAATCAAAGTTCTATCCAATTTTTTGGCATGCATTTGTCATTAGGTCTGCATGAAGAGTCCCTCAATGTACTCCATGTCTATCATATGTGCTTTTGTGATATGATTTAGTGTAGCATCTACTATTCAGGGACTAAAGCATTTACCTCCTATTTATTCTCTGGTGAATTTGATTGTGTTAAAACCTCCCATTCGGATTAGATATTCTATATAGAGAGATCCTATCCAATCTTGTAGGTTTCCTATATCTTTCATTTGCACATTTTCCCTTGGTGGGATGTATATGTTTGCAATAATGTAATGATGTCTTATTTCATGAGATAAAAAGAAGGAAGCTGAACCCATGGAAATTGGGAATGTTAAAAGGGTACATAACTTTGATGACTTCAATGGATGATAACTTTTGTTTCAGAGCAAAAGTGGGTTGGCTTGCTACCCTAGAACACTAGTTAACTTGATCCTTGAAAGGTTTTTAGCTTTTGTTGTCTCCTGAAGGAGTTTTATGTCAATCGTATTTGAATTGGTTATGCTTTTGACAAGTTGGTGTTCGTTATAGGGCTCCAACGTCCCTTACATTCCAAAAGTGAAGACACTTTAAAATGAATTGGCTTCTGATAGGGGCTCCTTTTCCTTGTAATTGTTCATTTTTGTGAACTTGGGGGTCCAGATCTCCATTATCCCTTTGATGATATTGTTGCCTTGCTTTGCATTGGACCTTGTGTTGTATGAAGTTGCAATGATGTAATGATGACCCATTTCATGAGATGAATGCAAGAAATTGAACCCCTTGGAAATTTAGAGTCATATAGGGTTAGATACCCTTGAGGATTCTATCGGATGACAACTTTCACTTTAGAGCAAAAGTAAGTTTGTGCTGCCATAGACACATGCATTTTTTTTTGGCTTCATGTCTAGGGTCCTTTTTGCCACAGTCCCTTGCTATTGTACCTGTTGTATGTTTCCCCAAGCCGTTCTCCCTCAAAAGGAATCATCAACTCATATTATTCATCATGGCAATAACACCCATGCATACAGTAGGCACATCCCACACTGCAATCTGTTTCATTCTCAGAATGCAAGAAAAGGGCAAAGCATATTTGTTTTTTTTGTTTTGTTGATGTGCAATGAATAAGACAGCAAGGTGTTTGCACAGGAAGAACATATTAGGGATGATCTGGTAGAGCATGAGATTGACAACATGCTCTAAACTAGTAATGGCTGATGGGCCAGTGGGTGCCTATATGGCTGAGTCTTCCACCATAAATATGTGAATACAAGTTTGTTGGAGCTGCTTGATGCTTGTACCACCAGACTCTTCCTCCCTTTTTCTTGAATCCTCTTCAGATTGCTCTGGTACCAGATGATGAAATGGTTTGCACTGAATTGATTATTGATATTGAAAATCACATGAATACAATGCCAAAACATTTTAGCACTTTATCAAAACTGCTTGTAACAACCTGCCCCATATTGAGTTTGTAATATAATATATAACTAATAAACTAATGATGTAATTGTATTATATTTAACACTTGTACTATCAGTGGTATTCTCTTTTCCTTTTTTGGCTGGGCTTCATGCTTGACATGCATTCTTTTTATCCTTGAATTTTGGTTTGGGTTGTAAAACTGATGAGAGCCTTGGAATTCATTGCAGGCCCAAAATCTGTAGCCATATTATTTGTGTCTCCTCTTTAGTGTCATTGAATACTTTGAAAGCAGTTGATACAATTATATGGGTTCCCTGAGAGGATGAATCTTCACCTTTTTAGATAAGTTATTTCTGCAATCTGTTCTTTGTTGTGTTATCTTCTTGTTATTGTTGTTGTGGTGGTTCTTATTGTTGTTGCAGATTTTGATGTTATGATTTTCACAGGTGCCATCAGGCCACTTGCTTCTTCCTTTCCTTTGTCTTGCTTGTGCAGTTTTTCTCAGTTTCCTCTTGCTTGGGGAGTATGCCAAGATAGGTGTCTATGCTCATGATGTATTCTGGATCTGAATGCAATATTTTCATAGTCAGTCTGCTGCTCTTGGTGCATGCCCATTACAGATTCTGCATCTGAATGGGATTTTTTTGCTGTCAAATGGCTGCTTCCATTTGATTTCTACCACTTTCTAGAATGATTCCATTTGGGCGAGGTTTCACTTTAAACAAATTTAGGCATAGTTCAAAATCCATTGATTCATGGTGATTGTTTAAGCTGTTATGTGTTCCTCCATGGCTGATCCTATAGAGGAATACAAAAACAGAAAATGCCCAAGAATGCTTCAAATGTCTGGGATTACTGACATGACTATCATGAAACTGCTGCTTTTTGACCAAATTGCCACTTTTTAGTGAAACCTCCCTAGTGAAAACAGAACAGCTGCTTGACAAATCACCTTTTTCCAACTGTCACAAAACCATTGCTTCGTAGATGAATCTGCCCAGGCGATTACAAAACTGCTGCCTATCTTAAACCAACAGTTTTGCAGAGAAGTTAAAATATTTCATCTCTCTCCAAGTTTCCAATTTTTGATGCCTGAAACCTGCTTCATGTTTCTTTTCAGCTGTATTCCACTTCTCTAGTGAAGTCAACTGATACTTTTACTGATCTACTTTTTCAGATTGTTAGTGTTGGAAATATTGTCATTGATGTCAAAGGAGAATTAATGTCCTGATAATTTATTATTAATGTCGAAGGAGGAAAATTATGTAGAAGTTAATTACTAAAGAAAAATAAATTAAAAGAAAAATATTTTGTTTGAATTTTTGTGCTGGCCGGCCCCATTTGGCCCCATTCACCTTGGCGCCCAAGTCTAGGGACAAGTTGTCCCATTTTAAATAAAAAAGAAGAAAGAAGGGACACCTCCTTTTGAAAAGGACGACTCCCTTGGGAAAGATTACCTCCCTTCATGAAGAGGCATAAAGGGGATATAAAACAAGAGAAGTTGGAGTAAGAATGTGTGGAATAAATGTTTTCTCGTTCAAATACAAGCAGATTTATGAAGGAGAACAAAATAAATGTTTGATCATTAGAATATAAAACAGATTTTATAAAGGAGATTTAAAAGATTGTCATTCATTGAAGAATTAATATTCAAGAAAGCGAAAACTTTGTTTATTTGGAGGTTGGTGCTTCCTAATAGAAGAGTTTGGTGTCTCTTGCTAAGTTGGTGCTTAGTAGTGGAGATTGGTGTCTCCAGTGGGTTGTTGCCTACAAATTTTGTAAGAGAATCTTATTTTGTGGTTGGATTTGGATAGTAGATCTAAGTACTCTTTCTTTTTGGTTTTCGCCCGAAAGGGTTTCCACATAAATCTTGTGTCATAATTGTTAGATCTTGTGTGATTGCTATTATTGTGTTTGTTAAATTTTAAATAAGCAAAAGAGTAACTTATACTGATTCACTCCCTGCCCCCCCTCCCTTAGTGTAAGTGTGTGCTCATCAATCGATATCAGATCAGGTTCCTTCAAAATAGTCTAACCATTGGAAGGTAGATCTTGGGAGTACACATGGCTGGTCTAGAAGGTTTTTCCTTAAATAGAGCTCCGTTGATTGACATGACAAACTATTCATTTTGGAGCATAAGGATGTGAACTTATCTAATGGATATTGGTTTTGATATTTGGCAAGCAGTAGTAAAAGGTTATAAAGCTCCAACATCTCCACCAATGGATCAAGCTGAAAAGAGGGCTAGTGAAAATAATGCAAAAGCCATGAATGCTATCTTGTGTGGTCTATCAAAATCAGAGTTTGTCAAGGTAATGCACTGTGACTTGGCAAAAGAAATCTAGGACAAACTTCAAAACATCTATGAAGGTGATGACAAAGTTAAGAAGGCTAAGCTCCAAACTCATAGAAGACAATTCAAGAGCTTAAAGATGAAAGAAGAAGAAAATGTTGCAGCCTATCTTTTTCGTGTGGATGAAATTGTTAATACCATCAGAGGACTTGGTGAAAAAGTTGAAGAATCAATGATCGTGCAAAAGGTGCTAAGGTCAACTCCCCTTAAGATTTGATGCAAAAGTTACTGCCGTTGAAGAAATTAAGGACCTAGACTTATTAACAATGGATGAGTTGCTTGGGGTCCTCATGGTATATCAAATGAGGACTAAAAAAGAGAAGCCATCAAAATGAGAAGCAATGAATCAAGCTATAGCTCAAGCAATGAATCAAATGCAAAGGAATCCCATTTTGTGAGAAAACTTAAGAAAGGATCTGGTAAATACAAAGGTAAGCTACCTTTTAAATGTTTTAATTGTGGAAAAATAGGACATTTTTTTGCTAAGTGCCTATATACAAAAAAGGATAATAGTGACAATGAAGAAGATCATAACAAGAAGAAAGGGAGCAGACATCATCAATATAAAAAGAGCTACAAACAAAGTAAATATGAAAAGAACTTCAATAAGCACAAGAAAATCCTCTACTCCAAAGGGGATAGTAGCTCATCTGAGGAGAGCGATGAAAGAATCTCAGATAGTGACAGAAAAGAAACTCTCTTCATGGAAATAGATACAAGGAGTGATGTCATAGAAGGCGAAGACAACTCTGTAAAAGAAGGAAAATAAAAGATGGATTAGAAGAGGAAGAAAATGTCGAATTGAAGGAGAAGTGGATCTCGAAGAACTCATTTGTGCTTAAAATGATATCAAGAAGCTTAAGAAAAGAAATTTGAAACAAAAATTGCAACTTCAGAAATATGAAAAAGAGGATTGTGATTCAAAAGTAGAAATGTAACAAAGCCTTTAGGAATCAGAAAAGATTATCATCAGCCTAAAAATTCAGGTAGAAGAGACAAAGAGGATAGAAGAGGAAGTAAGAACTCAGCTTAAGAAAAAGGAAGACAACTGCGAAAAGCTAGAATGTGAAATTGTTTCCTTAAGGAACTGGAGAAAACAACTGCTCAATTGAACAAAATTTTAGAGTTTGAGAAGAGTACTGGAATTCTAGATGATATTATCAATTGTCAAAGGGCAACATTCATTAAGATTGGTCTTGGCTATGAAGAAAATCCAAAGTTTATTGATGAAGATCAAAATTCGAAGGCTATAGAGCCACCGAAAAAGATAAATGTAGAAAAACCTAGAAGCTATGCAAATGCACTCAAGAAACTCGTCAATAACGAAAGTAACAAGAAGAAAGAGAATAATATTCCTCAGAAAACCAGCACTCCTTAGAAAGATAAGTATAAAAATATATTCAGAAGATCATTCCCTCCAAGACAGTCTCATATGACTAGGTTCAAAATTCCTTCTTTGGTTATTGCTTTTTCTGTAATCATTTTGGTCATAAATCAACAAATTGTAGGGCATGAGCAAGAAATAATTATATATGGAACAAAAACAGAATTTCTTATGGGTTTTTAAATAGAAACTAGAATTCATTTGCTCCTTATTGGATTACAATATTATATGTAATAAGTGCAACAACTATGGTCATATAGCACATTTTTGTAGAAGTGGTTTTGTGGAATCTCCTAGACAAAACAAGAAAGTGGACATCCCTGCTGAACAAAAGGAAGAATCTACAGAAGTTTGGAAAAGGAAGCAGAAGCAAGAAAAATAAAAGGAGAAGTCTATGCTTGTGCAAATTTCTTTTCATGCCCAAAATGAAAGAAACCAATGCTACATTGATAATGGCTACTCAAGTCACATGACAAGGGACAAAAACAAGTTTCTCACTTTGAAGGAAGTAAACGGAGGCATTGTAAAATTTGGAATGGGAAAAGGTACAATTAGTCTTGATAATGGAAAGACAAAAAAATAAATGTCTTGTATGTTGAAGGTTTGAAGCATAATCTTTTTAGTGTTAGTCAAATGTGTGATCAAGGACATACCCTCACATTTCATGCCCAAGGTTATGAGATAAGAAAGGAAGGGACATGAAAATTAGTTGCAAATGCAAATAGAACAACAAATAACCTATATATCATTAGTGAGATCAAGGGAGAAAAAGGCTATATGGGACAAATAGATGAAAGCTGGTTATGGCATAGAAGAATGGGCCATATGAACTTTGCTAATCTAGTGATAATATGCTCCAAGTAAGCTGTAAGAGATATGCCAAAGATTGCTAAACCTTCAAACACTCTTTGCAAGCAATGTCAACATGGGAAACAAACAAAAGCAAGCTTCAAGTCAAAGGAATACTCAACAACAAAGCCATTGGAACTTATTCATACAAACCTTTGTGGGCATACAAGTACACAAAGCTTGTAAGGTGAAAGCTACTTCATGCTGTTTATTGATGATTATTCTAGACTGACATGGGTTGAAAAATCAGAGACATTTGAGAAGTTTAAAGCTTTTACAGCCTTGGTTGAAAATGAAACTGGTTTAAATATCAAGTGTTTGAGATTGGATTGAGGAGGTGAGTTTACCCCAAATGAATTTGAAGATTTTTGTGAGCATCATGGAATAAAGAGACATTTCTCAGCTGCAAGGACTCCACAATACAATGCAGTAGTAGAAAGAAAGAATTGAGTCGTACATGAGATGGCTAGAACAATGTTGAATGAATTTAAGCTATCAAACATGTTTTGGAGAGAAGTAGTTAACACATCAGCCTATTTTGAACAAAGGACAAATCAAAGTAACCAACAACAAACCACCTTATGAACTATGGAAGGGTAGACCAACAATAGTTAAATACTTCAAAGTGTTCGGATGTAACTGCTACATAAAAAGAGATGATGAAGACTTGGGCAAGTTTGATTCCAAACTTGATGAAGGCATCTTCCTTGGTTACTCCTCAAGGAGCAAGGCTTATAGATGTTACAATAAAAGATTGCAAAAAATCGTAGAGAGTGCTAATGTAAAAGTGGATGAAACAAGGCCTCAAAAAGAGAAAGCACAAGACAATAATCACCTAGAGGAGTCAAACTGCAAAAAGAAGAAGAAAAAGAAGAAATAGAACGAGAAGATAAAAAGGCACCATCTAAATTTGTCCAGAAGAATCATTCAAAAATTCTAATTCTTGGTGACAAAGATATTGGCATATAGACTAGAAGAAGATTAGCAAGTAACATTTGAACAAGCAAACCTCTCCTCGCTATCTAAAATAGAGCTTAAAGACTTTGCAAAAGCTAGCAAAGACTAGCATTGGATTGATGCTATGGAAGAAGAGTTTAATCAAATTGAAAAAATTAAGACATGGGAACTTGTTCCAAGACCAAAAGACAAGAATGTGATTGGCACCAACTGGGTTTTCAGGAATAAGTTGAATGAAGATGGCCAAGTGATAATAAACAAGCAAGGTTAGTTTGTAAAGGTTATGCTCAAGTTTAAGTTATTGACTTTGAAGAAAATTTTGCTCGTGTTGCAAGACTAGAAGCTATTAGAATGTTTTTGGCATATGCTTGTTTCAAGAATTTTAGAGTCTATCAAATGGATGTTAAGTCTGCCTTTCTCAATGAAAATTTAGAGGAAGAGTTATGCATTGAACAACCAAAAGGTTTCCTATTATCAGAAAATAAGGATTATGTGTGCAAATTGTAGTCAGTGTACAATGTCTATTATTATGCTTTGGTAATATTGGTTGACCGACTATGTATTAATTATTTGTATTAATCAATTGTTGGTTGTGGTTAGTTATAAGCATCGGTTGGTTGACGGTTGTGTTCTTCTTGGCAATTGTCAGGTCTTTTAAATAGATTATGTATCGTCAAGGAGGGTAGTATGATCTAGTTGGATCAACCCTGATCCTTGGTTGACCATCTTTGGTCTTCTTTTGTAATAATTTCTTGAGCGAATAAAGATATATTTTACATATGCATTGTCATCTCTATTATTAATTCATGTATTTAATTTATTAGACAAAGCAACAAACACAAATTGAAGAAAACACTCTATGGGCTAAAGTATTCAAAAAGGCTTGACAAGTATTTACAAGCCCTCAGAGCCTGGTATTCAAGACTTGACAAGTATCTATAACAAGAAGGCTTCAAAAGAGGAATTGCTGATAGTAATCTCTACATCAAGGCTGAAGGTGAAAATCAATTGATTGTTGCGGTTTATGTAGATGACATCATTTTTGTAGGTAGTAGTGAAAAAATGTGTCAAGAATTTGCAAATGATATGGAAAAGGAGTTTGAGATATCTATGCTCGATGAGTTGTCATTCTTTCTCGGATTGCATATTTCTCAATCTTGTCAGAGATTTTATTTAGAAATAATAGAAGCAAAATAAATTTTATGAATGAACTAGCAATGCTTCATCTCTTTATTCAATAATACATTACATATATATAGGATTTAAATATCCTATATTATAGGAAACTAGCTATAGCAACTTGCTAAAGATACATCACAATACTTGATGACCAAATAACAAATAATCACAACCAAATAACAAATAATCTACGGGAATGATGTGGTATTCCCAACACTCATAACCAACCTACTAAACTATTATCTTATGCATCATGATGCAATATTCCTTAACACCTATGTGAACACTAATTCCCAACACCACCCCTTAGTGTGAACATGGGGTGAAAGTACATCACAATACTTGATGACCACACTTAGTAGCTCACCAAACAATATAAGATAAGAGTAGGGACATACACATCTACTCATGTCAAGCAATAGTGGAACTAGCCTCACTATGCTTACTGTTCTTTCATCCAAGGATAGGGACAAACACATCTACCAATGGAATCAAGGATAGGGACTAACACGTCTATCCAGGGTCTTACATCAAACTTGGATAGGGATAAACGCATCTATCCAACATTAGTTATGAACAGGGACAAACACATATGCTCACAACAATTATGACTGGGGACACACCCATCCAATCATAATTACCAACTTGTGTGACTGGGGACAAACACTTCCAATCACTCTACTACCTCATGAATGGGGACAAACACATCCATTCACATACAACCAAAAAAATGTGATTGGGGACATACACATCCAACCACAACATGAAAAGCTTGAACACCAAGCCCTCATTATTGCGTATGCAACCACCATTATAAATCATTGCTACTCTAATCACAAATGATATGAGATAGTTGCCGCTGCCACTTGGAAACCGATCTTGGCTTTAGTCATTTTGGCACAAGTTATTGTTAGTCAGATATTTTACTTGTTGCCGTTTGCTTGTTGTCGGCCGTAGTTGGCCTCGGTCATACTCGGCAGTTGTCAAATAAAACAATAGTTAGTAAAGAATAATAATGTCATGTAATGTCATGTACTCTCGGCAAAACATGTTCAGATTAGTGTTAATGTAATGATGTTATGAAACGTCGTGTCGGTTGGTTGTCTAACCACCGCCGAGCGTTATATGTAGTCGGGTGGGAATAGTCAGGAAGATATACTGATGCTATGATAATAATGAATGAGTTTTGTTGCCGATGATTATACTGTGAGCATTGTGATACTCTTGTACATGATATTCCTGAGAATGAATAAAGGTTCTGGCATTTTACTATGATATCTTCCAGTTTACTGTTTTATCCTATGTTCTGTTTATTACAAGTTTTCCAGTAGTACGTAGAGTTTGAATCCCATTCCGTAGGCAAACATTTGGCGCTGTTGCCTGAACGGACTAGGGCATCATCCACCATGGCAGCGTAATGGGTCAACCAACGGAAGAACCTATAAATGCTAATGAGGAACGAGAAGACTCATTGACAGAAGATTTGTTAAATTTGTGGAAAATCTCGCTCCGTGACCACGTACGTAGGGAATCCCTCGTTCGGGAGATCCCTGAGGAAGTCATCTGGGATCGGCTGGAAGTGAACGACGAGGTGAACCATCTTCTAAACCGCATGCCCAGGTTGCTGGCCCGCCATTTCATTATTCTGCAAGACTTGCGAGAGGAAGAAGCCCGTGAGCGCCGAAGGCAGCAAATCGTGCAACGTTGTGAAGACTGAAACAAACGGGAAGAGGAAGAATGTGATACTAGTCGGCGCCGCACTTCCGGCAACCAGCAATGATCGCTTGAACAACTAAATGCCCGTACGGCCGAACAAAGACAAGAATAGAGTACCTGACGGGCACGGGACTTCGGAAGAACAAGTTCGGCGATCACTGAGGCTACAAGAGCAGGAAAGTCGGCGAAGACGACTAAGGCAAGTCGGTAAGGAACTAGACGAGGACTTAATTGAAATTAATCAGAGCATAAAAAGAACATATGAAAATTTGCAAAAAATAGACACATCTATTGAACGAGCACACTACAGTTTGATAGAAGGAAGGGACGAAGACCCCTTCAGCAGCACCCCTTACGCAGGAAAATATAATCTCTATGACAATGAAGATGAATTGAACAGTAGCATCAGACGATTTCGAGAGTTGTCACTCTCGGACGACGAAGAGAGTTAAGGAGGGGAAGGCCAGAGCTTAAGACCCCAGGGCAGAGAGAGCATCGGCGGGATCCTGAGGAGACCCACGGTGTTGCGGACGCTGACGGAGGACGTGGCAGTGACTCGTACGTGGCCGAGAGTGCTGGTGACGCACAGGGACGTAGCGAGGAATCCACTAGTCTAATCGGGTCCAAAACACAAGGAGGTCAACAAGGAGGTCAACCGGTAAAGATGGCTCATCCGGATCGGCAAAAGTTGCCGAAATTCATGGGGAATGGCTCTGAGGATCCCGTACGGCATTGCAAGACATGCGAGACTATCTGGATAGCCAGCGGGCAGGATGACCCCGACCAGTGGCTAAGGGCATTTCTAGCAACACTCAGGGACAGTGCCATTGACTGGTACTCGGAACTGGATCAAGCACAGAGAGCCACATGGAGGGTCCTGAAGCAAAACTTTGAAGCGGAGTTCAAACTTCTGTGGGACGATAGTGAGATCGTCACTGAAATATATCATACCAAACAAGGGAAGCATGAAAACGTACGGACCTACAACAGGAGGTTGAAAGACTTGATCGGGAAGCTGGAGGCACAGCCAGCCGATGGGTTAAAGAAACGATGGTTCATTGAGGGACTGATTCCCTCACTTCGGCGAAAGATGAAAGTAGTACCGCCGTCCTCGTACACCGAAGCATACAATCGGGCGATGGATATTGAAAGTGAAAATAGGACTTCCTCGAAGGGAAAGAGGAGGGATGACGACGAGAGTGCTGAGGACAGTGACGATGAATCGGCAACCGTACAGGCCCTTCGGCGGGATATGATGCGGATAATGAAAGAACTGAAGGCCGACAAGGACGGATCCAAAGAGGCCAATGAATTATGGTGTACGGACTGTAAATCGGAAGGTCACACAAAGGCAAGTTGCCCAAAAAAGTTATTCTGTGACATCTGCCAGGTCATGGGACACTCCGTCAAGGAGTGCCCATACAATCTAAAAACTAAAAGTTCGCAAGTATTCTTCACTCAAGGCGAACAGTCAACACCGCCAACCACGCCACCGAAGCCACAGAACAATAATGCATCCCCTGGAGGCTACCGCAACAATCGGCGAAATACGCCGAGAAGTAAAATTCAGTATGACAGCAAAGGACGACCGATGATTCAGTGCCGGAACTGTAACGAATGGGGTCACTTTGCGAGGGATTGCCAGAGCGGCCAAGGCAGCGGGGGAAAATTGTGCAAGTGGTGTGGACCTGGTGACCATGAAGACACCGACTGTCCGAAGCAAAAAGGAAGTATCAATATGCTGGAGGTAGCCGACGAGGAGGTCTTGGCGATTACGAGAGCACAGTCAAAACGAGCAAATTATCCAGATCCCCGTACGGAGAAAGAAAGATTTCGGGAGGCCAAGACAAAAGTAGCCGAGGCAATGGCGAATGAAGGCAAGAACTATAAAGCTACCAGTACGTTGCTACAGTCGGAGTCGGAGAAGAATATCGTACGGCAGGTGCTTCACACAACCGTACCCATTAAGGTAACTGATCTTTTGCAAACAATGCCTTCTCTCAAAGTAGCACTTACCAATGCTATTGGAGAAAATCTTCCGAAGAGTTCACCAGAACGTACGCCAGAAGTGGTAGCCGAGACTTCGGATCCAATGCTCCTAGCAGTAAGCATCGGGAGGAAACCAGCCGTCGTCGAGATGGAAATCTTGGGCATGAAACTATCTAATACTATCGTCGATGGTGGTTCAGGAGTAAACGTACTGCCAGAGGAGACTTGGAAGTGTCTGGGTAAACCGACCCTCTGGCCCCCGACATTTCACCTTGTGGGGGCAGATCAACACGGCATCCGACCACTGGGTACACTGATGGAGCAGAAGGTCTCGATCGGCACGCAACTATTCCTGTTGAATTTTGTAGTCATCCCAATGGAGAAGAAGGCGTACGATGCACTCTTGGGACGGGGATGGCTGATTGCTGCCAAGGCAACCCACAACTGGAAGCGGAATACACTCTCAATAGAAAATAGGGGGAGGAAATACACCATTGATCTGAAGAACCAGGCCGTCAGCGAGGATTTGGCATCCTCGGCATCTGAATCCGGAGGAGACTCGGATGATGATGAGAGAAAGACAATGGAACCAGATGAAGAAGGGGTATTGGAGATCGGCAGTTGCTCGGACGATGAGACCAGTTCACTGAGCGGACTGTTTCACTGGCAGATGGAGGATTATGAAGTCTTCCACCCGGATTGCCACATGCTGCAGGTCAAGGAGGGGGAAGAAGAAAAGGATAATGGCTCGACCAGTGAGACATTCCCACCTGAGTACGGAGAATATAAAGAAGGTACGGCCGAATTGGATGTAACTCCAGCCCACAAGTTCGAGCAGGACAAAATCATAAAGTACGAGGAACCAACGTTGAAAAAAGTCAACCTCGGGGAATTAGCCAAACCGAAGGAGATTTTTGTCGGTGATGACTGGGACCCTGTCCTGAAAGCGGCAGCGTTCAGAATCTTCATGGAATACAAAGACGCTTTCGCCTGGACGTACAAGGATTTGAAAGGCATACCACCGGAATTATGTGTGCACAGGATTCCTCTCGTACCGGGAGCCCAGCCCGTACGAAAGCGACCGTATAGAATGAACAAAAACTATGCCGCCAAAGTACAGGAGGAGATTGAGAAGATGCTAGAGGCCGGCATCATTTTCAAGGTGGAAGTCAGCGAGTGGGTATCGCCGATCGTCATATCATTAAAGAAAGAGGAGCAAATTAGAATCTGTGTTGACTTCCATAGCCTGAATGCAGTGACTATCAAGGATCCATTTCCCATTCCCTTCACTGACTCGATTTTGGAAGAAGTTGCCGGGCACGAAATGTACTCCTTTCTCGATGGCTTCTCGGGTTACAATCAGATTAGTATCGCCGAGGAAGACAAATTGAAGACTACATTCGTCGTCGAGGATGGGGTGTATGCATACAACCGTATGCCATTTGGATTATGCAACGCACCAGCTACATTCCAAAGAATAATACTCCACATCTTTGATAAAATGTCGGTAGGTAATTTCAAAGCCTTCCTGGATGATTGGTCGATTTATAGTGATAAGGAAAAACATTTGAAAGCTTTAGGCGAGTGCATGGAACGGTGTAGAGCGGCACGCCTTGCCTTGAATCCGAAAAAATGCAGATTTATGGTGCCGCAGGGGAAGTTGCTCGGACACATCGTGTGCAAAGCTGGGTTGAAAACGGATCCCGACAAGGTGCGAGTCATCGTACAGATGGAAGCCCCCGAGAATGTCACTGGAGTAAAATCTTTCCTTGGCCATGTGGGATACTACCGGAGGTTCATTAAAAATTTTGCCCAAGTATCGTACCCTCTCGACCTACTGACGAGGAAAGGTCAACCATTCGTGTGGGCCGAAGAACAGGACAGGGCATTCCAGGAACTGAAGGATCGACTGATCAGCTCACCCATATTAATGTACCCGGACTGGGATAAGGAATTCCACGTACATGTAGACGCTTCTAATTTTGCCATCGGAGCAATCCTAGCACAAGTGGGAGCGCACGGGTTGGATCACCCAGTATTTTTCGCCAGCCGGCTACTCTCAAAGGCAGAAAGGAATTATAGTACGACCGAGCGTGAGGCACTGGGAATGGTGTACGCCGTACAGAAGTTCAGGCATTACCTCCTCGCCACACCGTTCACTTTTTACGTGGACCACCAAGCTTTGATGTACCTGGTAAACAAACCAATTATTCAAGGACGGGTGAGTAGATGGTTGCTGTTGTTGCAAGAATTTACGTTCACCATCATCGTACGGCCAGGGAAAAGCCATGTTATTGCCGACCAATTGTCTAGGGTTTGGTCGGGTGAACCTGCAGAGGATGGGGTGAACGAAGACTTTCCAGACGCACATTTATTTCAGATTGCAATATTGCCGTCATGGTACGAGAAGATTGGCGACTATCTGTCCACATCCACATTCCCAAGTGATATGCCACCAGCCGAGAGGAGGAAGATCGTACTGAAAAGCAAGACATTTCAATTGATCAATGGGCTACTTTACAAGATGGGACCCGACCAGATCCTCCGGAGGTGTGTCGTCGAGGAAGAAATACCTGGCGTACTGAAAGAGGCACATGAAGGACTGGCTGGCGGCCATATGGGACCTGATGCTACAGCAAGGAAAATCCTCTTGGCAGGTCTATGGTGGCCAACGATGCACACTGACGCCAAAGAATGGGTGGTAGGCCGGCACACCCCGCCAGCGACACTGGCACATAAGATTCAATTGATGATATAACAACTGGCCACACGCCTTTCCAGTTAATGTACGGTCAGGAGGCGGTGATGCCGATGGAATATATGTACCAAGTTTGAGGATAGTTGTGGAAATCGGTTGGGTGATACCGAAAGTTTAAAGGAAAGACTATACCAACTGAGTAAGCTGGACGAGCGAAGAGTGATGGCACAATGGGCGATGGAGAACATGCAACGGCGACGGAAATATTGGCACGACAAGCATCTCCGGCGAATGAATTTCCGACCAGGACAGTTAGTTCTGAAGTATAACGGCCGTAACGAGATCAAGCCGGGGAAGTTTAAAGTTCGTTGGTTGGGACCATTCCGAGTACGGGAAATAGGTGACAATGGGTCTATAAAATTGGAAAATCTCGATGGGTCATTGATAGTGGAGGCAATCAACGGATCGAAGCTAAAGCCATACCAGGAGAGAAAAGAGAAGGATACAATCGCCATAAACATGTTGGGATATGCAACAAAGGGAGATTGGCCTGTACAAAGTGAAGGGCCGAGAAAACAAGACTGGGGACTAGGAGGTCCTGGTTATGTCGCAGACAATGTCTGGGCAGAATCAGGGCGAGATCAACTAAATGAAGAGAGGTTGGCAGAGAAGCGAGTAGAAGGAATTGTCGTGCCACGAATACACAAACATTTGACCAATGCAGTATTCGGAACCCCTGCATTGTGGCGTCGGATGGGGGGACATTGGCATTATGTAGCCCCTTATGAAGGAATAAGACGGGGATATATAGCCAAGGAATTGGACGCGGAAGCCCAAGCAGAAAAGGAGAACCAGGCAGAAGAACACGATGAACTGCAAAAAGATGACGAGGAAGAATGGACTGATGAACAATGGGATGCTTATTTCGAGAAGAAGGCCCCTTGTTTAAAGACGGTGTTGAGGACAGAAGATACGTTCGTGTCAACGGTGGATGGGTATACCGACGATCTCTTGAAACAAATGCGTCGGGAAAGAAGAAAAATACCAAGGGTTAGGAAGATCGCAACTCAGGATGGACTCTGGAAAATAATTCCTAACCTGGCGGGACCGCCGACAGTACAAGGTGACGATGTTACGTGGTATCAACAGTATGGCGGAAGATACATCGACGGAAGTTTTCGAGGTATTGGTCCTGCCCCTTTACTGGATAAATGGTTTGATATAGAATATATAGGAACCTGTTGCGAGGAAGAATGTTATAAACGGCCACCACACACATGTAAATGGTATTACACGTCAGAATTAAAAGTCCCGACACACAGTGAAGTCAGAGGAATAAAGAGAAAAGAAGAGAGAAGGGAGGAGAGAGAAGATGAACAGAAGTGGAAAAAATTAAAAAGGAAAGAAGAGAGAGAAAAAGAGGAGAGAAAAAGAACGAAAGTTGGAAAAAATAAAAATAAATAGAAAAGAAGCTGGGAAAATAAAAGAAGATGACGGAGTCAGTAAAGAAGAGCAAGGCGTATGGGAAGAAAAAGAAAAAGAAGAGAAAATTAAAAGGAACGAAAGAGAAGTTAGAAAAGAAAGCAAACGAAGGGAGGATAAATTAAATAATAAATTAAATAAGTCGACCATCAGGGGAAATATTAAATTAAGTAAAGTAAGGCAGATTAAAATATACGCCTGGAAAATTAAAAAATCCGTACGGCCAAAAGGGAAATGGAGCAAGGAAAGTAAAAGACGACAAATTAAAGGGAAGAAGATTAAAAAAGGTCAAAACCCGAAGAGGAAGCAAGGCGTACGGCCAAGAGTGAAGGCAAGTAAGGAAAGAGGTGAAATTAATATAAAACCTAAAACCGTACGGCCACTTGAACAAGCAACAGGAAGGAGACAAAAGGAAGGAAGGAAAAATTCGCACGAGTTAATCAGTTGCCGAGGCGTACAGAGAACAGAGGAGGAAGACGTACGGCAACAGAGAGCAGAGGAAGAAGACGTACGGCAACAGAGAGCAGAGGAGGAAGACGTACGGTATCAGAGAACAGAGAAGGAAGCCGTACGGCATCCAGGATTTCACAGACAGCACAATCCGCCAGAAGGAGAAATCGTACGGCGTCTGAAGGATTTCAAGGACGTACGAGGTTCCATTTACCAGACAGCACGCCAGAGGTTGAAGCCTGTGGAGGACATACGGCATTCACCATTCGTACGGCACTCAGAACTTGGCATCGTACGGCATCCAAGAGACCTCCAAACCGTACGGTATTGTCACCTTTTCCAGTGTTCATTTTATTTGCCTGGGGAAAACGTACGGCCTTTGCAAACTGGGACATTGTCAGTGGAAACCGTACGGCCCTTGGCTCTGAAAATTTTTGGCAAGTCTTGCATCGTACGGCTCTTCCAGAGTGAAATTGGTGCCAGAATTGAAACCGTACGGCATCTTAGCCTCAGAGAAATCCGTACGAAATTAACACTCAGAGAAATCCGTACGAAATTAACACTCCAGAGAATTCCGTACGGCATCAATTGCCTCAGAGAGAACCGTACGACATCAGCATTACAGAGGGATCCGTACGGCATCAGCTGTTCAGATTCAGAATATTTTCAAATCGTACGGCCTCAGGGTTCCACAGCCGTACGACCATTCATCCAAACCGTACGGCCTTGGCAGATCATTCGGCAGTTCGGCAGTCTCCCTCGGCAGTTCGGCAATTTTTGGCAGTTCGGCAGTCTCCCTCGGTAGGTTGGCAATTTTCGGCAGTTCGGCAGTTTCTGGCACTTCGGCAGTTTTCACCGACAGTTCGGCAGTTTTTGGCACTTCGGCAGTTCTTACCGACAATTTGGCAGTTTTTGGTACTTCGGCAGTTTTCACCGACAGTTCGGCAGTTTCTGGCACTTCGGCAGTTTTCACCGACAGTTCGGCAGTTTTTGGCAATTCGGCAGTTTTCACCGGCAGTCTGGCAGTTTTCATAGTTTCGGCAGTCTCGAGGGTTATAAAGTCGGCTGGAATCGCCGAACTGACAGGAAAATGGACAAGGGCAAGAAACCGATGCAGCACCAGCCAAAGGTAGCCTCGGCTGCGAAGAGAAAAAAGATGGATGCCGATATTGACACGATGACATGGGAGAACCTGACCGGCAACGAGTGCAAGCAATGGTGGCGAAGCACTCCGGACGACCACTCTCTGAAGGTTGCGCTTCGACACGCTCGGGTGGACAAGGCTGTGCTCGTGCCCTTTTTCAGTTCTCGGGAGTTCGAGCCTTGGCTGAAGGCGATGGTGGAGAGCTACTGCAGGCACACGCACAAGTCCGTCATTGATTACAGAGGTTGCCAAGTGACCGTCTCATTCTGGCCTCAGGACTTTGAGCGAGTGTTCGGCGTCCCAGCTTCAGGAATAGGGGTTAATAAGCCCAAGAAAATGACGCAGGAACACAAAGAACTGCTGGTCAAGCAAGTGTGCCGAAGCGACTTGTCAGCCGAAGAACAGCGTACCATATGGAATACTGGCAATCGAGGCCTCCGGAAGAGTCACCTAGCAACGGCAGAATGGAAATGTTTGCTTGACCTGATGAAGTGCTGACTCACAGGGGCTAGCCGAGCGTCGGACATTGCCTTATGGCAGGTGGATTTCATGGTCGGACTCCGGGTTGGCCGAGTATACAACTGGGCGAGGCTACTCACGGAGCGGATAAGGGATTTTCTGGCGCAGAGGCATAAGGCCTTCTATATGACTCAACACGCCATAGCTCTCTTTTTGGATGCCGTGCACACGCAGGTGCCCGAGGGCAATTGGGGTCGGTTGCGGCCACTCACTCACCTGGACCCAGGATGGCCTACCGTATTCTATTGGTCGGAATTGGAAGCAAAGCAAGCCGGCGAGGGCACAGCCTCGGGGAAAAAGAGGAAACGGAAGGAGGCATCGGTGGAAGAGGATCGCTTGTGACTAACGAGAGATCGCTGAGTATCCTCCAGCCTTTGGTGCCTCCAGCCTCCAGTTAGTTTGCTACTTAGCAAAATTTTCTTTTGAGGCACATTTCATCAGTTGCGAGGAAATAATATATCCTCCCCCCCTTGATGTGAACTTATAAGGAATGTCGGGTACCACCAATCATGCACTCCAATTACAATTGAAGCAATTTTATTTTTTAATATTATAATTAAAGACTCATGTAAAAGGACCCTAATACCCTAATATAGACAAAATTATATAGCTTGACTTTTATACTGTGATACGAAATATCTCTATAAGAACCAATAAGATATTTTGAGACAAACAATTATAACCTACCACTATAAAATTATTAATAAAATATTTTCAATTTAAAACTAAACTCAATAAAACTTCTAGTTCAAATGACTCGACTGAGAACACAAAAACTGAATTGAACATCCACCACTGACATTGAAAGCATACATCTTTTCTTTCTCTGCCGGATCTTCCTCCTCTTAATATCCTGCTTAGTCTTGTGGAATCTTCTGTGCCACATTTCTCCAAAAACTCCGGACCTTGACATCTCCTTTTGGAACCTCTTCACAATGGACTCATCTGATTCATCTTGATCCAAAAATATCTCTGCATTGTTTAGGCACATATTTCTTATAATAAAATCCTCCATTTGAAACAATATGTGAGGTAAATTCTTTCTGCCTACCTCCTGCACCTCAATGCCGGGGAATTTATCATGGACAACTCGCTGTAGGTCGGGAGCCAGAGGAGTAGCGACTATCATGATAGCTCTGAGCTGCAAGCGATTGAGATCATATTCCTCAATGATGGGATTCTTCACCAAGGCCAACATGATGGGTGGCATAATAAGTGCAAAATTGACGCCATAATTGATCAACACATCCATAAATTGTCGCAGATCGAATCTGGACATAACCACAATCTTACCTCTATTATGGAGCATTGCGCAGTAGATGCCCGTTATGCCATAGATGTGAAAAAAACAGCATGAGACCCAAAGTTGTGAATTTTCCAAGCAAAGATTCATCCACATCAAAAAGGTTGGAACACAAATTGGCAATAAGGTCCTGTGAGTGAGCATGACGCCCTTGGAAGCTCTAGTAGTGCCCAAAGAATAGGGCAGAGCACACAGATCATTCTGCCCAACAACAGGCAATTCAATTACAGACGCATCTGTCTCAAACAATGTCGCCAAAGGCATGGTTTTGTCCTCTAATTTGTGAAGTGAAGGAAGTCACCAATCGCTGCCAAGGATTCCACTAGGCTTTGCTAATATGTTGCCTTTGACACTTAGATCACAAATTTAATGATATGCAGAAGGTGTCCATTTCTGCAACGAATTATTTAGAGGAAATCGCTAAAGTCTCTAGGATATGTAGACTCGTGATGATGCTCGAAATCTGGTACAACCTATTCGCCACCTTTTGTTGGAGTCGTTGACTATAACCAAGGCGAAATAGAAGTTGGTGTGCCACACAAGAATTGTATTCTTCAAATCGATACTTAATGTTGATATCCTCCATTTGGAAGTTGGCACCAAGGAATGAATCAATACTGCAGGCTGTCAATGAATAGATGATCTGCTGTGATTACCAATGTCGAGCCTATCAATATGCAACCTAACAGAAAATCTACATACACATATGCTATTCTAGTCCTACAACTAGAGGGATGATAATGAGCTCATATTCTAGCCCCTCTCATGAAGGCTAACCTGGCTCTGATACCATGCCAGAGATTTAGGCAGAAATAATAGAAGCAAAATAAATTTTATGAATGAAATAGCAATGTTTCATCTCTTTATTCAATAATATATTACATACATATAGGATTTACATATCCTATATTATAGGAAACTACCTATAACAACTTGCTAAAGATACAAGTTGTTTTAACAACTCATAATACACACAAACAAATAATCACAACCAAATAACAAATAATCTATGGGAATGCTGTGATATTCCTAACACTCATAACCAACCTACTAAACTATTATCTTATGCATCCTATGATGCAATATTCCTAACACCTATGTGAACACTATAATTCCCAACAAATCTAACAAAAGTGTATTTATCTCACAAATGAAGTATGTCAAGGAGATGTTGAAAAAATTTAAAATGCAAGATTGTGCACCAGTTAGCATACCCATGATCATAGGCTGTAAACTAAGCAAGGATGATGAATCTCTTGAAGAAAATTTAGACACTTTGTAGATCAATGATTGACAACCTACTATATCTAATTGCATCAAGGTCAGATGCTATGCAAGTAGCAGACATAGTAGGACGTTTCCAAGCAACACCAAAATAAATTCATGTGCAAGCAGTCAAAAGAATATTTAGATAGCTAAAGGGCACTTTGGACTATGGTTTGTGGTATCCAAGAGGTGAAGATTTCACTCTAACAACATATATAGATGCAAATTGGGCAGGAAGTGTTGATGATAGAAAGAGTACAAGTGGAGGAGCATTCTTTCTTGGCTACAATCTAGTGTCTTGGTTAAGCAAGAAGCAAGCTTTTGTCTCTTCATCGACAACAGAGGTAGAATACATAACAACAGTATCATGTTGCACACAAGTTCTTTGGATGAAGAAGACATTGAAAGACATTAAGGTGGAATATGATCATCCAATTTCAATACTTTGTGACAACACTAGTGCCATAAATATTTCAAAGAATTTTGTTATGCACTTTAGAACAAAGCATATTCCTATCAAGTATCATTTCTTAAGAGAACAGGTAGCAGAACATGTCAAATTGGAGTACATAGCCACAAAAGAACAAATCGCTGATATTTTCACGAAGCCTCTTCCAAAAGAGACCTTTATCTTAGGAAAAAATTGGGAGTGGTATCTTTTTCATCTAGTCACTAAGTTCTCAAGGAGAAGCACAATTTAGAGGGAGCTAATCACTGTATTATTTTTCAACTTCATGGATTCTTTGGAGACAATGATGAACATTCCTTTGCCATTGATGTCAAAGGGGGAGAATTACAGATAGGGGAGAATTATGTTCTTGCAGTATTCACAAATCATTTCTTTGCAAGGTTGCCATCAATGACAAAGGCAGGAGATTGTTGGAAATATTGTCATTGATGTCAAAGGATAATTTATTATTAATGTCAAAGTAGAAAAATTATGTAGAAGTTAATTACTAAAGAAAAATAAATTAAAATAAAAATATTTTGTTTGAATTTTTGGGTTGGCTGACCCATTCACCTTGGCACCCAAATCTAGGGACAAGTCGTCCCATTTTAAATAAATAAAAAAAGAAGGGACACCACTCCATTGGAAAGATCGCCTCCCTTCATGAAGAGGCAGAAAGGGGATATAAAACAAGAGAAGAGAAGTTGGAGTTGGAGTGTGTGGAATAAATGTTTTCTCATTCAAACACAAGCATATTTTTTATGGAGAGCAAAATAAATGTTTGATCATTCGAATACAAAGCGAATTTTATGAAGGAGATTTAAAAGGTTGTCATTCATTGAAGAAGTACTATTCAAGAAAGGGAAAACTTTGTTTATTTGGAGGTTGGTGCCTCCTAACAAAAGAGATTGGTCTCTCTTGCTAAGTTGGTGCTTAGTAGTGGAGATTGGTGTCTCCAATGGGTTGGTGCCTACAAATTTTGTAAGAGAACTTTATTTTGTTGCTGGATTTGGAGAGTAGATCCAAGTAGTCTTTCTTTGTGGTTTTCTCCTGAAAGGGTTTCCACGTAAATCTTGTGTTCATAATTTTTAGATCTTGTGTGATTGCTATTATCGTGTTTATTAAATTTGAAATAAGCAAAAGATTAACTTATACTAATTCACCCCTCCTCTTAGTATAAGTGTGTGCTCATCAGTTAGGTCTTGGGAAGGCTCCTAAGAGTTGACAGATTAGGGTATCTTCTTTTACCTTAAGTTTTCAGTTTTGGTATGGATCCTGGTTCGGGTTCGTGGATCTGATTCATTTTTGGGTTCGTCTGTACAAAAAAATGTAAAAATCATATATATATAGTTTTAAACTTTTAATCTGTTGTACCCCAAAATTAAATTTTTTTTGTTATACTTAGACATTTTGAAGAAATGAGTAAAAGTCTTGTTAAATCAGTCAAAAAGGTCAAAATTTGGGTATGCATGTCTTGCATGAGGGGTTAAAACACAAAATTTTCAAAATCTGACGATCTGGGTCTGCTAAGAGCAGCTTAATCAACAAAACCCAGATCTCAGTTTTTCATCCCTAAATTTTAGGAAAACTGCTATTTTTAGAATTTTTCTAAAAATAGTAACGTTTTCTGGGTTTCTTTAGAAATGTATACTGGCAAAACTTTCTAAAAATAGAAAGTTGGTCCGACAGGTCCAAACTGATTTTGATTGGCTCAAAATACGTCCATATCAGGCTGGTGCAGTCAGAATCTTAAAAGATCAGTTTTGCCCTATTGGGTCTATTCTGCTTTTCAGAAGTGTATCAGGAGCTCCGAGGTCATCAATGGAGGTCAGTTGGCTGCCAGGCGACAGTTTCAACATTCAAACTTTCAGCAGAAGGCAAGATGATAAACCAGCATGGAGAATGAAGGAGAAGTTGAAAAATGATGAAATTTTCTAACACTGCCAGACTTGGGCGCCCCAGTGAAGAAAGGGCACCCATCTTTTTAGAGCATCAGATGTCAAAATTAGGGTTTAAGGCCACAGTCAAACTTGTTCTGTTCTCTGTCAGCTCTGCGACGAATTCGACGGTGTAGTTATCAGATTACTTAGTCATCCGGAATTCGACGCCGAACGGGGGTATCCAAACTGAAGTCAGAACGAGAGGAAATGAAAAATATCAAAATTTGACTTAGTGTTAGCAAAGTGGGCGCCCCTGGTGAAGAAGAGCGCCCAACTTTTTGAAGGGGCTAATTCAGCTTTTAGGGTTCAAGAATATGCTTGTTCTTTTCAGTGCTCAGCCAGCTTCGACGTGACTGTCTCCGTCAGATCATCCGATTGTCCAAACTCCAGTAGATTCAGATCAACGAGGAATGTACAGAATGCAAGTTTCAAACTCTGAAGAAAGTCAAAAGAAAGATGGCTAAGTCTGGTGAGTTTGGGCACCCCTGGTGAAGAAGGGCGCCCAAGTTTTCAAGGTATCTAACAGATGAATCCGTAGACGAGTGTCTAACGAGATCTCTTCACAATTGATCTAGCTTTCCAATGAGATATCCAGCACGTCAATCAGAGTTTGTAGTCACCAGATACGAGGAGCTGAAAGTAAGGTTTGACGAAGGCTGAAAACCAAGATTCAGAAGCAAACACAGAAAAAATCAAAAAATAAACTAAGTCTAGTGAAAGTGGGCGCCCCCAGCCAAGATGGGCGCCCAAACTTTTGAAGGCCTTAAATTCATTGTTTGACGAAGTTCATCCCAGAGGACCCCACCTCATATCTCGTTAGCTTCGCGATGAGCATAATAGGCAGTCGATCCGGTGCCCGGAGCTCCAGATTCAAAGAGATCATCTGTAGAAGAGAAGCTAATGAAGAAATTTGAAGGTCATGAAAATGGCTAACTCTGAACAAAATGGGCGCCCCTGGAAGGAAAAGGCACCTATGATTTCGAAGGTCGAAATGAAGGATTTTGCCAGAGGTGCCTCCAGAACATCTTTCTCAGAATCAGTCAGGCTCCGCCGTGAAACCCTCAGCTCGCCTGTCGAATCAATCTACAAACGGGAAATCGGAGGCGGAGTTCAGGGTCAAAATGAAGAAAAGTTGAAAATGCCAAAATTTTGGCTAACACTGGATAAAGTGGGCGCCCCTGGTGAAGAAGGGCGCCCAACTTCTCATGCCTTAGAAATTTTTTCGGAATTTTCAAAAGTTTCAAAATTACCAGTGAAGGAGGATGGCGTCCAAATGCATTGAACAAAGATTTTAGGGTTTTGAAATAAAAGCAAAAGAAAGCAAAACCTAATTCAAGCCCTAAAGTCTATTTAACACCTCTTTTCAATGTTATTTTTGTTATTTTTGCAGGTAGCCTTCAAAGGAGAAAGTTGGAGCAGCATGTTTGAAGAATTTTCATGATCCAAGAATTCATCTTTGCTGGTTTTTCATCAGATTTTTCAAATCAGCAAGCATAAACCCTTGTTTTTTCAAATTTTTCATCCGGAAGATCAAAATTTTCAAAGGGAAGGCCAAGGTTTCCAGTTTTCAATCATTTGGGTCTTTTCTCTTCAATCTTTTGAAGGAAATTTTCAAGAACTTCATCAAGTTGCAGCAGCTGCTTTTATTTTGCATGTCAGTGAAAACATTAGTGCATTCAATTTTCAATCATCTGGGTCCTCTCCAATCAGTCTTCTGAAGAAAACCCATATCACAGGCTTTTTTCAAGAAAGTTTCAAATCCTAGGGTTGGCTGCTTTTTCGATCAGCCATCAGGGTTGTGCAAATCTAATCAACTGGGTCCATTTCTAATCTTGTTCTGAACAAAACCAAGGTGCCAGCTTTTTTCGGGAAAAATTGAAGAAATTAGGGTTTGCTGCTTTTTTAGGCAAAATTCAAAATTTTCAAAAACGGACGATCTGGGTTGTCTTGCAACGAATCTCTGAGCAAAACCCATATCTCAGAAAAATTTCTCAAAAATCCGTCTGTTCGAGCAAGAAAATCAGCATTCTAAAAATAGAAGTTGCTCAGAACTTGTCAGAATCAAGGCGAGTTTATAGTCATTATTCGAGTTTTCCGCAATGGAGTACACTCCCAATGTTTTCAAGACTGAATCAGCTCTTTATCACGATTACATCAAAACTGCTGAGACAGACTTGCATCATATCAAGCCGGTGTTCGATCTACATGCCTTGGAGAGAGCAGGCAACACTTCAATCAAGAACCTGGGACATTCTGGACTCCTCGCAGCAGCGTCAATTCCTATATCAGTTCAGAGTCTTGAGTTCGTAATCGCTTGCATTAAGCATTACAACCCGGCTACAAGGGAGATCCACTCATCAGATGGCAGATTGATTTGCAGTCTAAAGCTTGATATGATCGAGAAGTGTTTTTCCATTCCCCCATGGCCTGAAAGTGTTACTATCTCAAAGGGTGAATATGAAAGGATATGGAATATGCACAAGGAAAAATACAACAAGAAGATTGTACTGAAGTGAATGAAAGAAAAACATAAGACTCTGCCAAGTCACACTTCCATGATGTCAGCAAAGTTCGAGAAAGCGGCCAATGAGGTCGAAGATTTCCTGAGATCTATTGCAGATGCTGAAGATATCCTAGAAAAGCGGTGCTTTGCTGTTGATGGCATAGATGCACCGAACCGGAACACAATCTCTAACTTCCTAGCGGATGTGATTGAGCTTTAAAGCAGCGTTCTTCCATAAGCTTTCTTTCCCGCTTTCTTTCTATTCTTGGAATAAACCTTATCCATTCTTTGGGGATAGAAAGAGGATAAAATGTAATAGTTGGCGTTTCCCGCTTTTTTTGCTTTCTAGGGTTTTAGATGTTATCTTCTTTCTAGATTTAGTAATAAAGCTTGCTTGCTGAGCAAGCCCTAGATTGTGAAAGCAAGAAGATTTTAGGGTTCCCTACTCCTCTGCTTCTCTATAAATAAGAGCCTTTACTCATTTAGTTTCTTTAACCGTGCTAGTGAGAACAAAACGCTGAGCCTATTGTGCCTTCTATTTGTTACTCAAGTATTGTTCAAATTGTGTTGTGATAGCAAATTGTTGAGCCTCTTTAGCCAACAAGGAGTTAATGTGATTGCTGTTTCTATTGTGTGAAGAGCAAGATTGCAAGCCTCTTTAGCTGCAATTTCTTGTTCTAGGCATGTTAGAAGTGAGCTTGTTCTAGAGATTTGAGTAATAAAATCACGAGCCTCCTTTGCCTTAGTCCAAAATCTTAGATTTCCGTTATCTATGTTCTACTTTTATGATCTTTATTTCAACTTACAGTGAAGTGTGTAGGTGTTCGTTGAGAGAGAGATTATTGAAGTATTTCTGTTAGAAAATCTACCTTGTTAATTTCTAGCTTCTCTTGCTCTGCTATTACTTGAGAAGCCAGAAACGTCTTTAGTTTAAGTTAGTCGTAGTTGAAGTTTTAATACAAAAAATCTCAACTGCGGCGTTTGTGTTTAATAAACCTTGTGCTCTAAGCTGATCAAAAAGATAGGCAACTTAGTTTAGTTTACTTTCTTTCAAACACCATCAGCAAGAGGGAGCTTCCCCTCCTAATTTGAAGAGCAGTTTATCTGTGCATAGCTGTCTGTTTCAAATACACATACCAGAGGTGCGAATTTAAACGCCAACATAATCATTAAATGAATTTTCTAAATCATCAATAGCATCATCATCATTGAAATTAGATGATGTAGGAACATTAGACGTGTTGGGATTTACCAGCAGGATGGAGCAATAAAATAACCTGTTATAAATGTAGATAACATAATTTAATGAAATGAATTACATAGACAAAATAATTTAACGTTGTTCACCCAACGTGGGCTATGTCCACATAACATTCATCCAATTTTTATTAATCTCTAGCAAAAACAAATACAAACTACATAAACCTGAACAATATTTTCAACTACGTGCAACTTCATGTTTTTCTACTCAAATGCGATCCACGTTGTTGCATGTTGACTACACAATTTGTGCTCCACTGCAAAATCTCAACCTATGCGCTGTTGCGTGGTACTACATCTTCTCATATGTGACCCTTTGCCTTCCATATCCGTAGAAAGAAAGTCACAATTTTGAGTAGTTACAAAACAATTTTCAACCAAATTTATTTGCAAAATTCCTTTATGAAAAATAGCTAATTTTTGCTTCAGGACACTGCCCCTAGTAGCCCCTAGTGGGGGCATTGCCCCTAGATCACCATCATGGACTTCACCCCTGGGCCCTCGCTAGGGGAATGGTCCCCCCCCAGACCTTGCAGGAGGGGCTTCCCCCTTGCACTCCCCCATTAATTAATTTTGGCGGGGTGGGGGGAGAGGAACACGACTGGCAAAGTTGCCAAAAACTTAACACAGAGCATGATTAGGCTCCATAGTCCAACAAGATGAACCACAAGTAGTGCTAGTGCCAGTGCCACTTGCACTAAAAGTGTGTTGGCTTTCAGACTCCTCCAATACAATATTTCAGGAAGTGGAAGCATCCAAGTCAATATGCTCTGGTTCTATATCCCACAACTTCGCATCCCCTTGTCATTTTTTTGTGTGAAAGGAGACACAAGTTGGAATGCTCATATTACTAAGTTCTCTACTTTTTTTGAATCTAATCTATTGTACTTTATTGAGTGGATGAAAAAATATGTGCTCCAATTCTTCTTAGGTGCAGATCAACTAGCAACCTATGAAGACAAAGTAAACAGTTAAAGTTATACGTTATAAATAAATTTAAAAAAAAAAAAACTATAAATGAAAGTTGAAAGTAGAAACTTTAAAAACTAAAAAATAAAAATTTATTAAACTCGTGAGAAAACTTTGATTGCGAGGGGTTGCATGCGTTGGAATTGTTGGTAATGGAAGTACCACCAACTTTGAGCATCCTTAAGTTTATCACGAAGAGCCTCAATACTTTGACCATTTGAGTGCACAAAATCAATGAACTCACTTGTGATTGTATCTTGCAATTTAGTTTCAAGGAAGAGTCTACGAAATCTTGCCTTGTACCCTTCAACCACTTCAAAATCTCTATATGGGGAAATCCTTGTTGGCACAAAAAGGATCTCAACACTAGTATTTTGAACTCAATGCAAAGGCAAGAAGATGTGATGGGAAGGTCATTGTGTTCCATCTTTCTTCAACAATTTTGTGCACTTGTTTGAAGAAAGTTTCTTCAAGATCTTGCTCTTTCACATTTATGATTCTCTTCATCTTCTCAATCATCGAGTCGATGCCATCATATATATCTCCCAAGCAAGGCTTGTCCATGTCAATATAGTTAATCATGCTCAAAATTGGCTTGGTGAAACTAAGGAGATACTCCTAATGATCTCACCATGTCATCTAACATCTTCCGCTTAATTTTTGTTGCCCTATCAAAGTTTCTTTACCTCCATATAGACCAATTTTGGCTAATCACCATGCTAGAAAGCGCCTCTCTAACTTTCACAAGTCATCTCAAGACGATTGTGTTAGAGGCAAAAAAGGTCTCTGCAACCTATTCAAAAATAAAAAATAATTAAAATTTAAAAACGAACTTTAAAGAAGAATTAGAATACACAATCAAATTATGAAAAATTTTCTACTACACTTAGTTGCAATAGATCCAATTTTGAAAATGATCTAAAAATGCTTTGCACCATGTGGTGGTTGGTGATGAACATTTGGATGTCCTCGGCCTTTGCATACAACTCTTTGATCCAATCAATTTTATTCCCAATCTTTGGTAGCATAAGATTGAGAGAGTGGACTACACAAGGTGTCCAAAAGATATGTGAATATCAATCCTCAACCAACAACCTGACAATTCTATAATTCTTTGCATTGTCCATTATAACTTGAACAATGTTACAGGGTCCCACTTCCTCAATGGCTGCAATGAGAATATCAGTGATAAATTGGCCATCTTTCACCTACCCCTCACAATCCATGACTCTCAAAAACATTCTCCCTTTAGGGGACACTACTATGACATTGATTAAGGGCCGATTTTTTCATCTTTCCACCCATTGGAAACAATGGACACACTTGTCTTGAGCCATGAATCCCTTATGGGCTTCAATGAATCTTCAACGATCTTGACCTCTTTTTTCAATAAGATGCCACACACCTTCTCATAACGCAGGCCCTTGTATCCTTTGCATAAATACATATTGTCAATATGGTGAGCGAACAACATTGAAATTCAACCCATTTGCATAAATATATCTTGGTATGTGGTCGATGATGTCTTGTCTATCATTTTGAAATGCAGTTCCCAAAGGGCCCTTTGGTCTTTTGTTTGTAGTGGGTTCTTCACTTTTAGGATGAGGAGTGGACAAAAATGTGTGGCTTTCTACCACAACATGGGATTAGATGGGGGCATTGGGGGCTTCATTCCCTATGATCTTTTTATTTATTAAGGGGTGGTTTGATTTGTGGCCTGCTTGTTCATCCGCTTCTTGTTCATCTTGTTGTACCCAAAATTAAAATTTTTGCTTCAATGCAGCATTTTGGTAAAAATGGTAAAAATCTTGTAAAATTGTTGTCAAAAGTCAAAAAAGGTCAAAATGTGTAATATCCCTTGCTACTCCTGAACTAAGTTTAAGCTCACAAGGAATATCATAAGGGTTACCAAAATGTGAAACAAAGATCTTGGTTACTATGACCACCTAACACTTTTAAGATTTTTCACCTAAAGGAGAGGGATAGACCAAAATGTCAATGTTCACACTTCTTAAACCATTGGAGAATTCCTTACAAAATCTGGCCTAAGTTTGCCTCGAGGAATATTGTCAAACACTTCACTTACAATCTCTTAACTAGCTGTTTCTGAGTTTTCAGTTTGCTTGTTTGTCTTCAAATGGCTTCAAATGAAATCTAATACCTTGCAAATTATCTCTACAATATCTAGATAATGAACTAGATATAAATGCAATCTCTTTTCGGCTTTTAAATGCAAAACATATAAACTCTACTTGAAAAATACACTCCTACAGCCAACTGACAATTTTATAAACAATTGGCATACAATCTAATATGCTGGAAGTGAATGCTATTATATTGACATTACATCAAACATATTGCATGCAACTTATGACTCCTTTATTGATATGTCTTTTCCAATACAATGCTGATACAATAGCCAAGACTCTTTGCTTCACAATAGATATGCAATACAATACCAAAGTCTGATATGAATATTCACCTACAGCAGCACCTAGAATGCCAATGCAAAATAGATTAACAAAATGCAAGAACCTGGTATTAAGTTCGCCTTAGCTTGAGGGCGATGTAGCAGCTCCTTATGGCACGAATAAAGGCTTCTCCTAAGCCAAATCAGATCCAACATATGCCGCCCCTGCTGTGATTTCAGACCTCCTAATAAATTGTTGTCAGCTGCAAACCCTGATCCTTCTCTCCAAATATCATCACCAAACATCAAGGAATGGTGTGCCTAAATGCCCAATAGTAATCAATGCATGTAGAGTCTTCTATAAACAAAAACGTTCTCCCTTGATAGCTGCTCCTGTTTTATCATGTGCTTCTGATATAAAATTGTAGCAGCATCAAAATATATTCAATAGGTGCTAAACATCATTGCCATGACCTCCTTAAAGTAGCGCTCCAAGCCCTTGTCAAAATTGAACCAAGCTAGGGACTAAATAAATGGAAATGTTGTCTTCTCATATGCTGATCAACCCTAGCTGAGAGTATAATCAGAATGCTGTATGATCACCTGCAATGCCAATCGATGTCTCCTTATGATTAGCTGATAGCTGAGTGCCAAATCGACCTTCTCTTCAACTGAAAATGGTAATCAAACCAGCAACTCCCCTCTCCAATCGAATTCTCAAAACTTGGCCAAAGGCCACAAAGTTTTACCAATGAAAGCACAGATTGGACCTCTGAATGAAGCCCACACTCAAGCAACAATCTCAGCTGATAGTTTCACAGCCTCAAAGTCGCATAACCAATGAGAGTTTCGTTCCCAATGGCTAGAAATGGCAGAAACCCTAGCTGGCTCCTTCACCAAACAAGTTCTTCAATTCAAATGTCAATTCCTGAATATCCAAAAATGAGCCCTTAAGATCCATTTATACTTTTCCTAGGAGAGCTCACACACTTTTCTTGCCAATGCGGGATAAAAGAAATTTTATTTTTTAATGACTTTATGATATAATATTTATTTAAGTCACTTTATTAAATTAATTAAATATAAGGTTATTTTATAATATTTATTTATTTAATAACCTTACAAATAATTAATTTAATTATTTTAACTCCCTTATTACTCCCAGTCCAACTGAGTCCAGGGAACCAACAACCACAAGCAACATCAGGCAAAATGGGGACATTACAAAATGTCTAAAAATAGCAATTCTCTATTTTTAGAAATTTTTGACCAACAAACGGATCATGGGGTTTTTCTGGGTTTAGTGTCAAGAGGATGCTTGCAAAATTTTGAAAATTTTGAAATTATGGTTTCAGGTCCCTTTTTTTAGAAAAACCCTAAAAAAAGGATCTTTTCAGAAATAGCTCAAAATCATTTTGATTGGTTATTCTTTTGTCATGATCACATTGATCTAGTTAGAATCATCAAAAAGTTAGTTTTTCTTTGGTGGGTCTATTTGGCTTTTTCATAAGAAAAGTTAGGGTCTTTGAGGTCATCAATGGAGGATGGCTAGATGCCAGGTGTAAGAATCTAAGTTGCAAACACTGCACAGAACAATCTATGGCAAAAGATGCTAGAAAAATGGTGAATGGCGGAGGGGAATTTGAAAAGTTAAAAATTGCAAAAAATAAACTAAGTTTGGCGATGGATGCCTTACCTCAAGGAAGGTGCCTACGCTTCAATGCCTTAGAATATTTTCGGTTTTTGTTTGTCATGTGCATGCAACGGTAAATGTAGTCATCACCAAAAAATGCAATAACTTTCACATAACTTAATAAAACAACTCCAAACAAAAACCAAAAGTTTTGTATTTCATAGCTTCATCATCCCCAAGCTTGCCCTTGTTTCATTTGTGTTTAGTTGGTTTAGTTGAGTCTTTCTTTGCATCATTTTTGGTATCATTGCCCAAAGATCTGGGCAAGGGAAGTTTTGGAAGTTTGTGTATTATGTTTGACAGGTTGAAGAGAAGAACCTGGATGCCAAAAGACTAGGTAGTGAGGAAAAGAAAAGACCTAGGTGAGGTATCACAAAGACAAGAAGATGCAATAGCAAGATAAGAAAGAAAGCCTCAAAAAGAAGGACAAGATGAAAGACAACTGGATAAGCCAAGTTGTAGAGTTTGATAGAAGAATGGACGAGTTTGAAAAATGTATTAAGCTTGTATTACAACAGTGTGTTGAGGAAGCATATCAAGAAAATGTTTGGCATTGGCTAATGAAAAAGAAGGTGAAATGGACCATAAAGATGATTATTCAAAAAATAAGAAGGCAAAGGATGACTGCTTTGAAAATTGTAGGTGAACTATAGTTTCATGAAGCAAAGACAAATGAGGTAATGGATAAGGTAACAAATTTTGAACACATGTTTGAAAAACTAGTTGAAAGAAATGGAAGAAATTTCTTTTGAATTTGCTCAAACTAATGAAAGTAATAGTGACGTTGATGTTGAACTGGGTGATGTTTAGGAAGAAGAAGAAGAAGAGACAACAAAGGAAGTTGTAGAGGACTCGCAAATAGTCCAAAGAGAAGATAGTCATGGAGGATAAGGAGATAGCATGGTTCTCAAGAGAAGAACCGAGAGTTGAGAATGTTGTTGTCGAGGAGAACAAAAGAATGGATGAGCAATTCAAAAATAAAAGTGAATGGCTGAGTAAGGTTGAGGTGAAGCCAAGGATTTTGGAGAATGATGAAGAGGAAAGAATGTATGGTAAACAACATGAGGTGGATGAAGTGAAGTATGAAAACAAAGAATGTGATTTCTTTAATATGTTTGTTTCCTGTAAAGGTAAAGAAGACAAAGTGGATGAAAGAGAAAATAACTCTCCAATTGCAGTCAAAGCTAATTCTAGAATGAGGAGATAAGCATAAAACCATGGATATATAGCACCAAGTTGGCCTTGGCTCAAGAAGCATGTTGTTGGACCGCAAAGCACAGGTAAACCAGTTGAAACAAATGTAGTTGAGATCCACCAAAAAAAAACAATGCATTCAAAGGAATTGGAAGACAAGAAAGAAGATTCATATTTGAGGTGGAACTCAAATTTTTCTCTCCCCTCAAGAGTATGATGCAGGGGCATCCTTTGATGCGCTTTTTGTCATTTTATGAAACTTTGAGTTTTGGGTTGTTTGGAATTGTTTTGGGTCAATAAGATTCATTTGGACCATTTAAGGTCATTTAGGGTCATATTGGATTAGTTTTAGGTGATTAGGTGCAAAGTTGTCAAAAAATGCAAAAGTTGTCAATGTTGTCAATGTTGTAAAATGCAATTTTGGGCAATGGAAATGAATGTAATGGCTGTAATAGCATAAATATGACATGTACACTGTTGTACCCAAAACCAAAATTTTTGCTTCACTAAGGCATTTTGCTTAATTGAGTCTTAATCTTGTTAAAGTGATGTCAGAAGGTCGTTTTTGGGCTTTTCAAATATGGAGTTGGTGTCAGTGTCATGTCAGTCTGTTACTGAAGTAATTCAAGGAAAACGAAAATCTGAACAAAAAACATCAAAATTTTCTATCTCTGGAGAAGGGAGCACATTTTCAAATGGGCGCCCTATCTTTTAGGGGCTCAGATCCTGTTTTTAGGGTTTGTCACCTCCAACAGACATTTGTCCGGCATCACGTCAACCTCGCAGCGGGCTATCAAGTTTGTCAAACGGACCTGTTTAGAGCAAGTTGTGGAAGATATAGCGCAAAATGAGGCGAAAACGAGAATTGGCTAACACTGGTAAAAAGCGCAGCTTTTGAAAAAGGCGCCCATCTTTTTGAGGTGCCAAATGAAGGTTGTTGACTAAATGCCATCCAAGATGTTTATCTCACGTTTGTTCAAGCTTCGCGACGCATCCGTCAGTGGGTGAATCTGAGTTGCTGAAGTACCTGAGCCGGAGGTTAAAACATGGGGTCAAATCATAGTCAGAATATCAAAGTTTGAAAAGCAAAAGAGCAGTTTTTCAGATAGGCGCCTGAGCTTTTCAAGCCTTTAATGCTTTTTTTTTTATGATCTCAGATATTCGATTTGTCCGTGTTATGTTCAGCTTTCCGTTCCCTGTCTCTGTCAAATCAGAAGATGACTCAATAGCTTGCAGTCGGAGTTTTTAGTGTTATTTTGGTCAGTTCCGGAAATGACTAAGTCTGGAATGAAAAGAGCAGATTTTCAAAAGGGCGCCCTTGATTTTCATCCCTTAGATGATGTTTTCTTGAGAAATGTGCCTTTGCAACTGTCATGCAGAATGAAGTCAGCTCCGCAGTGAACCTGTGATCCAGTCCTGAAAGTTGATAAATCAGAAGTTATGAAGGATTTTGTTTTTCCCTTCGTTCGAGATGCAGAAGTCAAAATTTGACTAAGTTTGAGAAAAAGCGTAGCTTTTGAAAAGGGCGCTTGGACTTTTGAACCTTCAGATGTCAGTTTTATGGTCTGCAGTCTCAAGATACCTTTTGATTAGTTTTTGTCCAGCTCTGCGATGCACCTGTCAGCCAGTCAATCGGAGATGTCAGTCAAACAGTGTCAGAGGATGAACAAAGGTCCCGACAGAGGTTTTAGTCTAATTTTTCATGAAATTTGGCTAAGTCTGGAATTCGCTTAAGAGGTCAAAGTTGAATTTTCGAAAGAGAGTTGAATGGATGCCTTAACTGGAGTTCTGACTGCAGTTAGACTAAACGTTTTCTGGGTTGTCATCTTCAGTTCGTATATTGGCATGTTGAGTGATCTTTTCAGTTCGCATGTCCAGTTAACTAGTTTGCATGTTCAGTTAACAACCTTGCATGTTGAGTTAATTTGATTGCATGTTGACTTAACTGAAGATTATTTTTGAAAGTCAACTTAAGTTCACATGCATGGCGAATTTGGTTGCAATTGTGAAGACTTTGTGAAGTTGGCAAATTCACCTTTTGTCAACTGAAGTTCTAAAAGGGACGACATAAATGACGAAGCATAGTTTTGTGAAGCTGACGCATTTTACAAAGAATGATAACTTAAGTTCCAAAAGGGTCGTTATTTTAAGCATAAGTGTGAAGTTGGCGCATTCATTCTATGTCAACTGAAGTCTTGAAAGGGTCGCTATATTTGGAATATTTAAAGCATGAAATATGGCGAATTTCCTATTGTCAACTTTAGTTCTCAAAAGGGACGCTTTAGTTCTAAATTGTGAATTTAAAGCAAGTGTGAAGGATGGCGAACTTAATGTGGATTGCTAACTAAAGTCAAAATCGCATGAAGTTGTTAACTGAAGATTGAAAAGGGAAACCCTAATGCATGGCGATTTATTTAGCTTATCTTAGTTTCAGTTAACTGGAATGAGGTCCAATCACAAGCCAAGCGCACTTTTCAAGGATTCCGTGCTTTATGCGAATTTCATAGATGAAAATCTATTTAACCAAGCAATGGCGTCCATTATTTTATCATCTTTAGCTTCGAAGTTCATATTCTTCTTGAGCGACCAGCAAGCTAAAGGTGATACAGGTGTCCGAATTCAGCATTTTTCATAGCAACGAGCAAATTGTTCAAAGGAAGGTGTTTCCAGTCTTTATTTTCACTTTGCATGCAGGTTTCATCAAGTTCCAGAGAAGAAGTTGGCGGATTTTTCAGAAGCAGACAAGCAAAACTTTCTATCTTCTGTCTTATTTCTTCTATTTCTCACCTTAGGTACTTTCTTCGCATGTCAAAGAAATTCAACACATATTCAGAATCTGATCATCTGGGTTCGCATACTTCAGTATTTGCAGCAAAACCCACGTCTTAGATTTTTTCGAGAAAATCGCCCCGTAGCCTTCATTCTGAAGCTCTGTGCTTTTTTCCGAGAATCTCTTTGCATGTGGGCTCGAAACACATTTTTTCGAGAATCCAGCTATCTGGGTTTGTTCAGAATTCCGTTGTGCACAAAACCCATGTTCCAGAAAAACTTCGAAAATTTCTTTCGTCTTAGGCTATTTTTAGCCTTGTCCAGAGGTTTTTAGAAAGTTCTTCAAGTATATTCGACTTTACAGTCAAAAGTTCTTATTTTCAAAATGCAGTTCAATCTCATTGATTACAAGGTCAAATCGGCTCTTGCACATAATTTCATCAAGACTTCAGATACAGACCTAAATCATGTTTATCCAGTGGTTAATTTGAGTAGTCTGGAGGGTGTTAGCAGCAATTCGTTGAAGAATCTTGAGCGTTCCGGATTGCTGGCAGCAGCATCCATTCCTGTTACTACTTTCGATCTCGAGTTTGTTCTTGCTTGCATCAAGCATTATGAATCGTCTTCACGACAAATCAGATCAGTTGACGGGAGGGTTGTTTGCAGTCTCAAACCGAAGGACATAGAAAAATGTTTTGCTATTCCTCCGCGTTCAGATAACTTTACTGTGGTTCTGGAAGCCTGTGAGAAGATATGGGATGTTGATTGACAACGTTCGCAGAGGAAGGTGGCTCAGAAATGGTTGAAAGTTCAGAAGACTAACATGCCTAAGAAGGTTGGTCGTGGTGAATTCAAAGATGAAGTTGCTGTTTTGATAACTTTGCTCAATCGAGTTACCGGTCAACAGGATGCTAGCACTTTCCGTTCATGGATGTTCTATCTAATTACCAGAATTCTTGATGGCACAGAGCATTTTGACTGGGCTATGTTGATTAGTGATTGCTTACATCAGCAGATTACTAATTTTCTCAAGTATCATGAGTTTCATATGATATCCTACTTGATATAGCTACCTTCGATATCATGAGTTTCATATGATATCGAAGGTAGCTATAGGCTTCTAAAAACTAATGGCACTCTCGGTGTTCAACGTGTTCATGAGTATTATCCTCAATTGGAGTTCTCTCATTCTGAGCAAGACTTCCGAGCAGTGAATGATCATTTTTCTATAAGGACAGTTCGAGATCTTGACAACGAGATGCATATTCGTATTTCTACCGAGGCTAAATCAGCAATGGAGACTTGGGCGGATTGGTTTATTCAATTCCCTACTTTCACATACATCCGAGTTTATGGATATGTTGGAGAGCCCCTGATGTTACCGAGGTACCCTTCAGACAAGATCATCTTCATGGAGTTTCTCAGACAGATGCAACATGTTCATTTCTTTCTTCGTAGTCGTCATAAGACTGCGGCTAATTTTCCATTCACATGGGAATTTTCACATGCAATGCGGCGACAGATGCCAGGCTTATGTCTACCGAGATAGAAAGGTTCAAGTTCAAAACTTATACTGAGAGGCGTTCTTATGATCCTTTGGGTCATTATGCAGACAGGTTAGAGCGAGGGATTGCACATAAGCCAACACTTGAAGATTTCTGGGCTAATTGTGAAGATGAATTCGAGGTTCGTCGTCGTCACTATTGTAGACTTATTATCGGTCAGCTCTCTGATTACTTATCAGAAGATGTTGATGGTCTATCGGATGATGATGGAGAAGTTCTTCTCAATTCATATGCCAAAGATCAAGTTGCTCGGCAGCCACTTCGTTCACCAGATTGGTTCGCCAAGGAGAATATTTCTATTGAAGAGGTTTCTAAGTCAGTTATCGAGACCAGCAAGTTGTTCTTGGAGAGTAAGCGGAAACGGAAGTCAGTTCCTGTAGCAGAGCCACCAAAGGATTTTTCTTCATTGCCTTCTACTTCTAGGTCAAGACCTCGAGTTAAGGCTATTGTGATACCTCCTGAAGGGGTTAGACTCAGTGGAAACACGGGAAAGAGAGCTAATGGTAAGAGGAAGCAGAAACAAGTTGAGAATGTTCCTGAGATTCCAGTAGAGATAGTTATTCAGGCTGAGCTTCACGTTTCACCTCCTGGTTCGCCTCACATACAACCTATTGACATAGATTCTGAGCCTGAGATACGAATTCGAGTTGGATCGGAGACTACTGAACCGCCACAGGTGGATACATCAGGGACAGTCTCTCCTTGGATTGATGATATTGTTCAGTCTTGTTGGCTCGAGAAGTCTTTGGGAAGACAGAGGCGAGAACCTTCGTACAACCTTGATTTATCTGAGTTCGGTGAACCTTATTAGAGAAGGTCGAACAAGAAGATCAAGAAATAGGTGCATATTGAGAAAACTCCAGAATCAGAGATCGTTATCGAAGTTGCCGTTCGTCCAGAGGGTAAAATCTTGGATGAAGTCGAAGTTGGTGATTTCACTTTTACTAAGGCTAATCTTGGCAGGACCACTCGAGAGACAGATGTGACTCTTCTTAAGATCGTCACTAATAATCTTGAAGAGCGTATCACGAGGGATGAAGAAGATAAGGCTTTGCTCAAGGCTGAAAATAGTCAACTTCGCCAGTATATTTCTGATCTTGTTCACGGAAATTCAAGTAGAGCACCTGTTCTTCCTCAGCATACACCTACAGAACAACGAAAGTTGGATCAGTTAGTCAGTCATGGCAGACTTTTGGACAACTGGATTGAAGGTTTAGTTGCTACAGGTCGGCATCTTCTTGTAGATTTGTATCAGTTGAGGAGTGATGCACATAAACTCCGTTAGGGTATTCAGTTGCTCGAAGTTGCGATTGCGGAGAGTTCAGCCAAGGATCGTGTTCTTATATCTCAGTTGTCTGTTGCATATGATGCCTTGGAGATTGTCGAGGATCAAGACAAAGTTTTTACTTGGAGAGAGCAGCACCTTCTCAAAATGGAAATATGTGAGAAGATTTCTACCAAGTTGTTTTCACTCAAGGATGATGTGGTTGGAGTACTTGCACTTGTCAGCGGTTTTCGTTGTTCAGATTCCATGTCATTATCTTCTTGAAGATGGCATGTATGTTGAGTTGGACAAAGTACAAGCTGAATTCGAGAAGCTGATTTGTGACAGCCTTGAAGGAGAACCAATGGCGCCTAAGTTAGAGAATATTTCAGTGATTGCAGCCAGTCTCAGGAAGGCGATTGAAGATTGTAAAGATGGCATGCACGGAGTCACAGAAAGTGGCAAAGAACTAAAGAAACAGACTGTTGTTTTGAGCAGCATCAAAGTGCCAGATGACAGAGAGATCGATGAGTTCTTGGTCGAAGTGTTAGACCGAGATGACATGGAGTGATCTGCCAGTTGGAACCTGCAGTTAATTTTGAGGGTTGAGTCATGAGCAACAGTTAACTCGACTTTCAGTCTTGAGTTTACTTGTTGACTTAACACATGCTTATCTCATTCTTGGAATTATCATCACAAGAGTTAGGGTTAGGGTTTCCAGTTAACTGAGGGTAGTGTCCAGTTAACTTTGCTTTAAATAAGGACGTGCATGCTTGCACATGGTCCATTTAGGTTAGATGTTTCGGTTAACTGATGGTAGCTTTCCAGTTAACTGTATAGTTTACTTCATTAGGGTTTGGCAACAAATCTTGCATGCATTGCAAGACTGTAGATGACTCAAGGTGATTTTAGGGTTACCTACACCTTGATGTATATAAATAAGAGCTTTTGCTCATTTGTAATTAACTTTTGCTTAAGAGAGAAATATATGTTGCACCTACCTTGCCCTCAATATTGCTCTTTTGGTATTTGTTCATGTGTCTTCACTATTACGATTAATTGTTATGCCACATAGGGTTTCATGCAATTGTGATGGTGGATTCTTTCCATAGTTTAGGTAAATCTGTTTTGTGCAAACTTTACCATTATGATCAATTGTTATGCCACATAGGGTTTCATGCGATTGTGATGATAAATCTGTTTCGTGAGTCTTTACTATTATGATCAATTGTTATGCCACATAGGGTTGCATGCGATTGTCGTAGTGAATTCTTCCCATAGATTAGACAAATCTGTTTTGTGCCTAATAAGCTTGTTCAGATTGAGATGATAGTTGTGCCTACCTTGCCTTCAAGTAGAGAATCTGCATTTGTTTATCGTATGGTGTTGTGAACAATAAACTTATTCGGATTGAGATAATAGTTGTGCCACCTTGCCCTCAAGTAGAGAATCCGTATTCAGTTTATCGTGTGATGTTGTTATCAATAAACTTGTTTAGATTGAGCAAATAGATGTGCCACCTTGCCTTCAAGTTGAGGGTCTATACTTGTTTATCGTCTGATAGTCAAACCTTGGTCCGTTTCCTCATGCTCTGTTTTCTTGAGGAGACTGGATAGAATTTAAGCAATTAAGTTTAGTTGTAGTTAGTGAATCTGCGAAACCAGAGAAAATTCTCAGCTGCAACGTATATAGTTTTCGAGAAAGCCTTGTACCTCTACAGCTGAAACAAAAAGACAGGAATTAGTTTAGTTTATTTCCCTTTGCAGGTATTTTTTTCAAGCACAACGAGGGAGCTTCCCCTCCTAATTTGAAGAGCACTCATTGCGTAGTGTGCATAGCTGTCCGTACCAACTCTTACTCCAGAGGTGCTAGTTGCTACGCCAACATACACATGAGCACCAAGGCATAGTTTACATACTCGGAATCGGAGAGTACTCTGCAAGGCCAAAAATTTTGACTCTGGAAAAACTTGGCAAATACTCAACAAATACTCAGCAAATGTGTGGATATTTATGTATGTGTATACTCAGTACTGAATTGTGCACACATACATATCTATAAAAATACATAGGATGCCAAGTTTGCATGCATATACACACACAAACATATTTATACACACACAAACATGCCAAGTTTGTGGGTTTTTTGTGAGCTATTGGGGACTACTCCATAATTTGATGGGAGAAAATCCATTTGCATACTGCTCGTGAGTAAAAGCAAAAATTGCTCGATATGCAAATTTTTTGGAGATTACTTAGCTACTCGGAGAGTATGTAAACTATGCACCAAGGTTGGAGAAGGTTGGGGGAAGAACAGGAATGAAAGAAACTCATTTGGCACGTTCTTTTCTTGCTTTTTCTGTGTGAGACAGCCTTTAACTTGATGGTACGGCTTTGTATGGTATAGTACGAACATGAAATCAATTTGAAAGGTTGAAGATATGTTTTAAGATTATAATGCTTTTTGTTTGAATCAATGTCATTAAGTTTTGAGTGAGATATGGCAATTTCATTGAGGGCAGGTCTGTAAAGTTTATTTTTCTGAAAAGTTGCAGTCTGAAACATGCATGGTACGGATCTGTACGGTATGGTACGAACTTGCACATGCCTTGGGAAGTTGGTGCTGTGTCTTATCTTACAAATGCTTTTGGTTTCATGCATTTTCATTAAGTTTCGTACGAGTTATGGCATTTTTATTAAGAGTAGGTCCAAACTCTTCCTAGGGTTTCCAAAAACACAAAAAAAATCATATCTTTGTTTGCCACTGTCAAAAACTCATGAAAATTGGTAGTAAGTTCTGTTTTAAGGAGATTTAAAAACCCTTTTGGGCTCAAGCCTTTAAATGTTTGCAAGTGTGAGAAATGAATGAGAGTGTGCTATCATTTGCTTGAAAACTATCATAAAATCACAGTTGTTAGAGGGTTTGATGAAACCAATGCATTATCTGGTCATGGTTGGATGGTAAATCACTCTAATGCATTGTAGGAGGTCTACACAGTCTATGTCTTTCCTATTTCATGTTGTTTCCTTTGTTGAATGGTTTTAGGCTTCAAGGACAATGTTTCCAAGTTGCCTTAGAGTGCACTAAGGCATGATTACAAATGGATCGGTCTTTTGAAAGTGTCAAGTTGTGTTAAGTGAAGGCTTTCTTTGCATCAAGGTTCCAAGACGATCTTCTCAGATTGGATCACGCGCCACAGTGAATCTGTCAGCTAGTCCATACGACCTATTAGACATCTGGAATTGAAGATCAAATAGAGGCGTTTCATCAAGTAAAAGTTGAAAATTTCAAAAAATATTCTAACATTGCCAAGGAGGGCGTCCAAGTCAACTTGAGTTAGAAATTTTTGAAAGATATCTTCATGCTTTGACCGTCCTATTTTCTAGGGATTCTTCAAGTTGACATATATTTTCACGTGATGACTCCTAAATTTAGAGTTTTTGCGAGTTAACTACTTTCACCTCTAAACTTTACTTTAGAGTTTAGAAGCATTTGGGCATCTATTCTTCATTATTTTGCAGGATAGCTTCAACGAGCAAACACAAAATTTTCTTCTCAATAGCATTTGGAGGATCAAACGAAGGGTGTTTTCAGAGTTAATAGATTCGAGTTCAGGTTGGACAAAAGAACACTTTTCCATAATCCATTTTTCCAGGGCATCATTTTTTAGAAACAAAAGGTCATCATTTTTCAGCTTTCATCAATATGGGTTGACTTCTTTTTCATTCTTCTTCAAAGATTGAAATTTTTTCCATTGCTTCTTCGGCTTCCACTTTTCTAGGGTTTCTTGCATGTTCAAGAAAAATTAGTTTTTTGAGGAATTTGACAATCTGGGTTTATTCAACATGAAGTTGGCCACAAAACCCAAACCTCAGATTTCTTTCGAAATATTTCCCTTTGCTACCTCTGTTGCTTCTACTTTTCAAAAACTTTTATCTTTTTTAGGAAAAACTCAGTATTTTCAAAAAACGGATGATTTGGGTCTCTTCAGCACATGAACACCTACAAAACCCATATCTTCGATTTTTCCCAAAAAAATTTGTTTCACAGCTTCTATTTTTGAGGGGTTCTCGCATGTTGGTGATAAAATTGGTTTGTCGAAAAACGGATGATTTGGGTCTATTCAGAATGACATTCTTTGCAAAACCCATATCTTAGATTTTTCTCCAAAAATCTTCCCTTTTTTCTGAAGAAGATTCAACAAAGCTATTTTTAGCTTTTGTGCAGAACTTGTTCAAACATATCCGTGTTCATAGTCAAACTTCACGGTTTCATCATGCAATACTCTTCCATTGAGAAAAATCAAGAAAAGCGTCAGAAGCATAAAGCTGCAAAAGAAATAGAGGTCATCACTCTAGTTATAGAGCCGCCAAAGTTACTAATCAGTGAACTGCTAGTTGAAGCGTGTAGATATTTCCTGGAAGAGAACTCAAGTGATGACAACAGTTAACTTGAGGCCTTTTTCGAGTTTAACTAATTGTCTTCTTTTCATGAATGTCTATTCTTTGGAGTTATCTATTGTATAGTTGGATCTTTCTTTAGTTTAGATCAGTTAACTGATGTTAGTCATTCCAATTAATTGTTAGTTATCTTTGTTTAGACATGGGAATAAATCTTGGATGTTGGCACAAGATTGATTGTTAACACAAGGAGATTTTAGGGTTCCCTACTCCTGTGTTTATGTATAAATAAGAGCAGCCTTGCTCATTATTTTCTTTAACTGTGCTTGTGATAACAAAACGTTGAGCCTTAGTTGCCGGCCTCCTTGTTATTCAGTATATGTTCAACTTTGTCAAGTGTAATTTGGTTTGATTGTTTATTGTATGCTTTTCTTCTTGCTACAATCTGCTGTCCCAAACGTGTAATTGTTGTTGGAAAGTTTTGAGGAAATAAATCTTATGCCTACCTTGCTTTGATCTACAGTCTCAAAATCTTTCGATGTTATTGTTTTATGTTTTGCTTTCATGAACTTTTTTTTAGCTTATATATGAAAGTACAATGAGTCTTTGGATGTGTTTTGGAAACAAGTTTGTTTAAGTTTTGTGTTTACCAACCATTCCCCGTTTACTTCTAAATTCTCTTGCTCTGAATTTACTTGAGAAGTTAGAAGCGTCATTAGTTTAGGCCTAGTTGTAGTTGAAGTTACCAAACCAGAGAAAACCTCAGCTACGACACAAGGAGTTTTATAACCTTGTGCTCTTAGCTGAGATAAAAAGATCGGAAATTAGTTTAGCATTTCTTTTTATGCATAATCAGCAAAAGAGGGAGCTTCCCCTCCTAATTTGAAAAGTAGTCTATTTGTGCATAGCTCTCCGTTTCCAATCTGCAGTCCAGAGGTGCGAATTGAAACGCTAACACATCTGCTTGTTCTTGCTCCATAATATACCCCATCACTATCTCTGATGGCACAAGTACATCATTCTTTCCAAGGCAAGGTTTGGGCAAGTGCCTTGCCCAAGTATTCCACACAAATGGGCTTCCACTGGACTGTATGAATTAGAATATTTAACATCACATCTATTGCAAATCCAAATGTAACCCCCACCATTTGGAACTGGTTGTATCATATCAACATATTTACATAGAGGAGAATTCAGATCTGATTTATTTGAGTTGTGGAGCTAGAACTAGTTGCCACTGTGATTCCTATGGCAAGAAGTTTTATAAACAACACATTCCAAACAAAAGCAACACATTTGAAACAAAAATTAGATATATAGAACTTAGCTCTTTTGAGTTTTTGATACATTCATAGAAGAATGGAAAAACATAGATAAACAAACAAAGAATTTGTTTCATGTTTGTAAAACAAAAATGGAGGAAAAAAATTGAAGAAAACTTACCTCTTTGCAAAAATATCCTTCTATGATCTTCTTGGCAGCCAATGAAATCTTGTAAACACATAGGAATGGCAATACAATTGTTGTAGAACCTTCAAAGATCAATCTTCAACTCCCTTTGTTGATTCAACAAGAAAAAATGAATGTTGAGCCTCTTGGAATGATATTTGTTGTTTGCAAAACAAATGAACTAAAATGAACTCGTTCTAGTGTTTCATGTGTATTAGAAGTCACTTTTAGGGTTGAGGAAGAATTCCGGGGTGTCCATTCAAAGTCAAATAAAAAATTAAAAAAAGCGCTGCTGTGTTGATGGGTTTGCTGTGGGTGCATTTGGGTTTGCCCCAGACAAACTGGGTTTCTTGCCGGCATGTCCTTCTTGTACCCACAGGTGGACTGGATTGGAAACAGGATCTGGTTCAAACTGGATCCAGAGCTGGCCTGTCCGCAGGCGATTCCGGTAACTAGCTTTAGCTTTTAGCTAGAATTGGTTTTCCATCTTGTCCATGGAAAAGTAGACCTTTGAGGGCTTCTCCATTTTCAGTTAGCATCCATTTTATTTTTGTGACAGAAAATGGACTTGATGCTATATGCTGGGCATGGTACCTGGTAAAACCTTTTATATGCAGATCTGGGCAGAAATGTGGGCCATTGCATCCTTAAGTTTTTGATTTGGAACAGAGTTTGAATGCTCATGGTTGTGTAAGAAGGCCATGGCCTCTCTAATCTTCAGTGCATTGTCATTTTAGTTCTATACTGATGGAAATGCATCTGTGATTAAGTGAAGAGTGGCTGCGGTAGATTGATTTTAGATTGATTTCTGGACAGGGTGTTCAAGTTCATGAGAGCATATGTGTAGTTGATGATACAGTCAATCACCACATGACATTTGAAAATAATCTTCACAAGATTTAAAATTTTAACAGTCAAAAGTCAGTTAGAACTTAGAAACCATGAACATGAATTGCAAATAAAATGGGGCAAGCAAGATAGATGTCGTCTCGCAAAATTGAGTTTTTGGGGAAAGACCACACGCTCTTGGAACTGAATCTCCAAAGACCCAGGAAATGAACCCTAAATGTTTACAGATTTCAGAATCCACCAACGCCACAAAGTAGTTCCTGAATATCCATGAGCTTTACTAATCCTGAACAGCCATAGTTCCATGACAATATCATAAAAACTAGGAGAAAATGCAGAAGAAAAAGGCAAGTGGACTTGGATGCTATATCCCAAGCATGGTACCTGATGAAACCCTTTATATGTTCTTTGCAGATCTGAACAGAATTGAGGGCCATGGCATCCTTAATGTTTTGATTTGGAACAAAGTTTGACAGGTCATGGCTGTGTAAGGAGGCCATGGCCTGCCTAATCTTTAGTGTATGGTCCTTTCAGCTTTAGATTGATGGAAATGGATCTGTGGTTAAATGAAGAGCGGCTGTGGTAGATTGATTTCTGGACAGGGTTTTCAGGTTCACTAGGGCATATGTGTAATTGAGGATACAGTGAATCACCATGTGGCAGTTGAAAATGATCTTCACAAGATTTAAAAAATTAACATTTGAAAGTCAGTTAGAATTTAGAAACCGTGAACATGAATTATGGATAAAACAGGGCAAGTAAGATAGATTTCCTTATTTTAACTTACAAAACTGAGTTGTTGGAGAAAACAGTTTTCAAGACCACACACACTTGGAACTGAATCTCCAAACACCCAGGAAATACATCCTAAATGTTTACAAGTTTCTGAATCCTTCAAGGCTCACAAAGTACTTCCTGAATACCCATGAGTTTGGCTAGTCCTAAACAGCCATAGTTCCATGACAATGATTTTAAGAATTTAGGAGAAAACACAGAAGAAGGCAAGTGAAAAAGATGACCACTTGGCACATGAGGATTGTTTCCGAGGTGAAACTTCTTGAGCAAGAACAGATAAGGTAGTCTAAAATGAAGCTTGAGACAGTTAATTTGACAATTGACAGAAGTACAAACAGGATATGGATCCATTGGTGCAGATGAGTCTGCAGGACAAATCATAAATTAGACAGGCAGTTGATAGGCAGAAAGCCGGATCAGTGGCCAGAAGCTATATGCAGCAAAAAGGCACACATTATGCATAAAATTCCACACCAGATCACAATTAAATTCATCCTTGTTTTGCCTGGTGAGTTTGAGTGGAATGTCCAACAGCTAGTCAGAAATGGAAAACAGCGCCTGGTATGTTGCTTGGAAAAGGAGGTGTAGAAGTTGAAGAAACCTCCTGAAGCCTGGTATGCCAAGATCTGTGAAATAAAGCTCAATTCTGATATCTGCTCTCGTAAGCGCATTTTGCATCTGAGTTTTTACCAAGGACTTGTGTTAAGACTGACCTTTCCATGCCAGAGCTCTCTGATGGGCAATGCAACCTTTTCTTTTGGGTGCGACAATATTATTGAGCTTCTTTGTAGGATAAGTATTTAAGGCTGATGACTGAGGATATGAGGGCAAATCCACCTGGAATTGCTGTTGAATGGGTGGAAGACTTGGAGGTGTATTCTGTAGCCAGTTCAATGAAAGATGTAGAGGAACTGCAAACACTCAGTAAGGTTTCTTATGCAGAATAAGTGATAAGGTCTCTTATGCAGAATAAACATTCATTTCTGTTCAAGACGTGGGTAGGGCATCTGCTGACAGGGAAACTCAGGCCTACTTCTGCCTGGGTAGTGTACATAATGTCTAGTACTAAATTCAGAGGCAAGTTTGTGTGTTTGCATCCCATATTCTCCTATTCCTCATCTATTTATACGTTAGCAAATATTTATGTTACTAATGTAAATATTCTATGTCTGGCATAATCCTAATCAAATCAGTAGCTTTCTTAAATCTTAGTTAAATCCTTTGCTTTAATTTTACGTATTAGGGTTTGGGACTTGTGACACTAGATATTACTTCTTTCCTTTTTTGGAAGAATATATGTTTAGTTTTTATGCATAGTGACATGTTTGTCATGTGGGACATTTTAGGCCCTTATGAAGGTGGCGTTTGGAAGGTCCGGGTTGAATTACCAGAGGCTTACCCTTACAAGTCTCCCTCCATTGGATTTCTGAATAAGATTTTTCATCCAAATGTGGATGAAATGTGAGTACACTCTTCTCTGTAAAACTAATCTATAGAAATAACTAGGAACATACTTATGATCTTGTTTAATGTTTTGAAAAATAAACTGTAATTTTGGTTTTCCATGTCATGTTGATGATTCATATTGTGTTTGTTACTTTAGGTCGGGCTCTGTATGCTTAGATGTTATCAACCAAACATGGAGTCCAATGTTTGGTGAGGCATTTACCTTCAACCCCTGTTAAGATTATGGTTGATGGCCATCTTTCTGTAACTTGCATGAAGCTTTTAGTTGGTTGCTCTTTGCAATGATACCTGGCAATATGTTGATGCAGACCTTGTCAATGTATTCGAAGTTTTCCTTCCACAGCTATTACTTTATCCAAATCCAACAGACCCATTGAATGGAGATGCAGCCTCACTTATGATGAGGGACAAGCAGCAATATGAACAAAAAGTAAAAGGTAAAGATTTCTACAAATGATTTAGGCTAACTATCCTTATTTTGATTCATAGGACATTTGTCGAGTCACCTGTATCAAGATACATATATTAATCAACAGTTTTTATTTTTGGTAGCAAGTCTTAGTTTAGCACAGTGACTATGTTCATAAATGGCTTCTGGGATTTGTTTACTCATCATTTTTTACATGGGTGTTTATAGAATATTGTGAGCGATATGCGAAGGCCGAAAATGTATCAAACTGTCCTGAAGAAAGTGATGATGAGGAAGAAGCCAGTGAAGGCGAGTTAGATTCTGATGATGATGAAGTAGCAGGGCATGCAGACCCATGAAGTAGAGAAAGAACTAAACCGAATCTCTTGTACATGATAATTCATGAATTTGTACATTCAATTTTTTTTTTTCTGAAAGAGTTCTCTTGCACGAACACTTTTATGGCAATTAAAGTTTCTTTTTGTCGACCTCTTTTAGGGAGATGACTTCTTAATCTTTGGTCAAGAGGTCATGATTCAAATTTCTCTGATTTAATTTTCTTCTGCAAAACATTCAATTTCCTTTCAACATTTTACTAGGAATGGTCAATTCTTTTCCAATATCATCTGGCATTTGCTGTTCCTATTTCCTATAATGAGTGTCAATAATTAGAATTGCAAGATGATTATCTGGAGAATTATGAGTTCAGAACAGATCAATGAACTTGGCATTTAATGTCATGTGATGATTTTATTTAATTGATGCAAATGCAGAATTATGTAAGGATTCTTTAAGAATCTTTTCCCTAAGGATTTTAGCTGACTAATCTGGTGACTGTGAAGGAAACAATACTTAAGATTCTAGTAGTTGCACAGGAGATCTAAAATTTGATCTTTTGTCATCTTTGCGTCCATTATATATCATAGTTCTAAAACTTAAACTCAGCAACCCAAAATTTTGGCATGCACGGAACCTGACAAAATTAAGACATATATAAATTCATTAATAATGACACATAACACGTAAAATATTGTTAAAAAGTATAAGAAATGAATTTAGATAATGCATAGCTAGGAAATGTATAGAAATTGATAAAATCCACAGCAGAGAAAACATTTTGGAATTTTTGTTTCTGCTAGGCTAGAGATTTCCAAAATATGGGGCAAAACCTGGTGAATACTTGCCTGCTAAGTTACTGGCTGAGAAGAACTGATGAGTACTTGTGAGTTGGGCTAATAGCAGCAGAGTTTTAAAACCATGGTATATATCTCAATTGACAGTCTTCAAAAATAATTGATTATCTCTGCAATTATGATGACTATACCACAAAATGAATAGAAACCTAGAAGACATGCCAAGAATTCTGGAACAATGAGACATTTATCAAGGATATTCTTAAGGCTATACAAAACCCCTTGGAGAGCATGAATGGTCATTTATACCATCTTGAGCAAGAAACAGGTTGGAGGAGGAGGATCATGGATGATCACATTGATGCCCTCAACACTCTCAACACCAACGTTGGGGATCTGGTGACAAAACAAATCTGGTGGTCAATGTCTTAAACATGCATAACCATATCTGCCACAAAGATCATGGTCAGCTTAATTCTCTGACCCAACCATTGTCATTTGTCAATGTAGAGGATGATGCAGATGGGGATGTTTGATTCTCTCTCCTTGTTCTGTGACCATCTTGTTCGGTTCACTGTGTTGGTTTAGTACACTGTATTCTTGATTTTACTCTCTCAGTAGCATTCTAATCGTTGTTTGAGATCTTTTGTAATAATTGCTATTCATCTCTTTTCAATAAAGTCTTTCTAATTATTAAAAAATGACGACAATACCAGAACATCAATTTGCAGCTTGTTTTAATCTGTTCTATACCAGTCTAGTGTTCATGATGTTGGGAATGATGATTTTGCAGATACAGCAAAATGCCTTACCACACAATAATATGTAGTGATAGAGTAGTAATATTTTGCAGGTGGGAAGTTGTCTAATAATATAACACCCCATGAATTAGAGAACATTTATAGATGCACAACTTTGATAAATAGGAAGAATGCATTCCAATCAGTCAAATTTTCATCAAGCTGACTGGAGAAAACAGGGTATAAATAAGCTTTGGCTTTTGTTTGTAACGCATGCTTTTATTCCAAGCAATCATGAGTTATTGATTTTTTTATGTAATGTTCCAATGAAATATATGGATGTCCACCCATTCATAAACATTTTAGAGACGTTGAACATGGAGAAAACATTCTCTTGAAAATAATAATTTGGGAGTATCTTTGGGATATCCTCCCAAAATTTGGGGCATTCCTCTTTTTGGTGCAATCTAGGTAGGGGGGTCAATTGAACAACCACCTAAACCTAGCAGCATTGACAACGAAATACATGCCAAGTAGAAGCAAAAACATTGTTAATTTGATTTCATTAACATAAAATGTCCTTAAGGCATACGATGGGCTTTAAAGAAGCCTAAACTAAATACACACACACATAAATTGACCTACACCTATGGATATTATTCCCTCTATATGGATTATCCTCTAGTTAACTAGTCTTTCTTGATGCTCTCTCTCTTTTATGAATGTATGACCTAAGGATTCCTTTAGGAGCTTATGCTTTGCCCCTCCTTTGTTTCTTTTACATTTGCTACCTCTACACAAATGATTGATGTTTTAATTTTCCTTTGGAAAGAAGCCATTGAAATTGTTCCAAACATTTCCTTTATTTTCTTGTTTGAATATGCTTCTACTTTGCCTTGCGTAATGGTTCTTTATTAGTCAAGTATTGGCCCCTACGGACAATAGTACTAGTGGAATGCATGCCCACATGAATCTAAAGAGTTGCCACCCATAAAAGGCCAATAGTCATATCAAGAAGAAAGAACATGCCAAATAATAATTGGCTTCAACACTAGTGCACTCAATGGGACTTAATCTCTTCTTCTGCACTCAATTGCACCCCATTTGCCAAAACTTCCATACCCTCTAAAGGACATACTTCCTTTGATTCCTCTATATCTGTGAGAAGACTTGCATGAGAGGAATAATAGAAATTGATCTCTTTCTCAATTGTCCTAATCTCCTCTTTGAGTAGAATATAGTCTTCTACTTTCTCATCAACAATAGGGTCCCCATGATTTGTTTTTCAATTTTGTATTGGCGTTTGCCACACATTTGTCAACTCTATTTTTTGATACTCTTATAAGAGTTTCTCTTTGTGCAATAGCTGAAAGGAAAGCCAAGTGTAGAAACGCTTCCCTAATGCAAATCAATCAGGAGAGGGGTTGAAAAACTTTGTTTCAAATATTTAAGATTCATAGTTTCTCTTAAGAATGCACATGCAATTAATTAATTTTAAATTAAAAGCATAAACAATAACACACAAATTTTATATGGGAAAACCCTTTCAGGAAAAAACCCAAACCAAAGCACAAATCAATTGTATTTTCAATAAGACAATTACAATACAATGTTCAGAGTCTATGCTCTTGTAGGTGTTGATTCATTGTGATACAATTTTAGAGTGAAATTGACAACATAACAATAGATATATAATCTCTCAACCTTACATCAAATGCACTAAGGCATAAATATATACTTCTCATACATGGGGGCAAAACATTCCATGTGTCAATCTCCTAGTCTCTACATGCATGCAAACTAAAAATCAACATGCATGAGTCCCAAGTGACTGTTGGATGTTGTGGATGTGTTGCTGATATGTGGTTGTCATTGATGTCAACACTATTAGCATTTGGTGTATTAGAGGTTGTATATGTCGATAATATTGAGAAAATTGTAAAAGAAAGTGTTCCAAGTTCCCAGTGGAACTGTGCAGGTCATGAAGGCGTTTTGTTCTTTAAGTTGAAGTTTAGTTGTTATGGACTAAAGGGTTTATTCTTGAGAGTATCTAGATCATCTATCAAAGTTTCAGAGATCCGCGTATAAATTTGATCATGTTGTGGTCTGACTGTTTCTGTGGTCTCTGTTAGTGTTCCTGAGTGAAGTTTGTGTGATTATGAAAATCTTAGTTGCTATGGATGTTTCTTTGTTGTTTCTTGGTGCTCTTGGATGTTTCTAGATCATGCTCTATCTTTGTGGTACGTCCACATTGATCGGTGCGTTCGTGGTTGAAGATCTTTTCTTGTGTATGTATGGTTTTTCTTGTTCTTGGCCAACATGTTGGTGGTAGCATGTTGTGGATCTTCGAGGTGAAATTAATTGAAGTCTTTGTGTTGGAGTTGTTAATTTGGGTCCTCACTATGTTGTGGCTGACCTTGATGGATTCGCATTTAAAAATTTATTTGTAAATTTGGGCCGACATTGAAAATATGTTGTATTTTCCTGGCCGACTAAAGTTGTTGATGAAATCTCATGTAGTGGATATATAAGAGCGATTGCTTTATCGGTGTAGTGTGTTGAGAAGGTGCTCTTATGTGTGTATGTGCGAATATCATTTGATTGCAGAGCAGAGTGTGAAGAAGATCGAGCGAAATGTGAAGGAGTTTTATGTGCTTAATTGGAACTGTTATCAGGCTTGTGCAAAAGCTAGTTTCTCAGTTCATACCCTCCAGATTTTAATCCTATTCTGTATTGTTGGGCAATGAGCTTTAGGCAGTGTGTTTGAATGCATGTGCATTCTCCTTTATTGATTTCATTATACTTTTAACATGGTATAATCTTGTGGACTAACATCCATTGTGGTTTTTTCCCTAACAAGGTTTCCACGTAAAAAAATCTTGGTGTTCTCTGTCTCTCTTATGTGTTAATTGTTTATGGTTAATTGCTTATTCATCAGATCCGAGATTAAGTTGAGTTTGAAAAGTTTATTATGTTGTGACAACTGATTCACCCCTCCCCCTCCGCCCCCTCTCAGTTGTCTGTCCTTGTTTTGCCAACAATTGGTATCAGAGTAGGTTCCTCTAAAGAAGTCTAAAAGTTTGAGGTGATCCAAGATGGCAACATTCAAGGACAGTCCAAGATTTGATGGAACTAATTACTCATTGTGGAAAGTCAAGATGCAATGTCACCTAAGGTGTATTGGTGAAGCCTACTAGAAGATTACAAAAGATCCATATGTTATTCCTCAAAATGGTCCCTCCACTACTGATGAGATCAAAGATGTTGAAAGCAATATTAGGGCTATTGAAGCTTTGGTGAGTGCTCTGACAGATTCAAAGATGGCTAATGTGGTAGGACTGCAGACAACTCATGAGATCTGAACGAAGTTGGAAACTTTGTATGAAGGAGATGCACAGGTGAAGATGGCTAAGCTACAGAGTTTGAAAGGCAAGTATGAGAATTTGAAAATGGGTGAAGATGAAAATATCACTTCTTTTATGCAAAGAGTAAATGAAATAGTGATGGGTATTACATGTGTCAGTGGTTCTCTAGATGAGGATGAAATTGTGGCTAAGATACTCAGATCCTTGCCTCCCTCCTACAAAGTGAAGGCTCACACCATTGAAGAGCTCAGATCGGTAACAAAGATGTCAAGAGACACACTGGTTGGTAAGCTTGCTACTTTTGAATTAAGTGAATTTGGTGAATCTATTCCGAAAACTGAATCAACATTCAAGGCTACTATATTTGGAAGTAATAAGCAAAGATATGGTCCAGGGGAATGTTCCAGATTCAAGTATGATGAAGAACTAAAACAACTTGAAAATAAAGAAAGAGAGGTAGAAGAATTGGAAGCACTGATTGTAAAGAAAGAAGGCAGAGGAAAAGGTAAGTATGAAGGAGTGTTCCCTATTAAATGTTTTTCATGCAGTAAAATAGGTCATTTTGCATCAAGATGTCCTGAAAGAGTTCCTAGAACTAAGCCTAACAAGTCTAGATTCTAAAAGAAATGTTACTTTGTTGAAGGAGTGACAGATGATGAGTCTGATAAGGATAATGGAAATGATGAAGAATGGGTTTTCATTGCTATCGTTGAAAATAGTCCTGTGGCTATTGAATCTACTAAAGATGAGAAAGCTCTTGCAGCCTGAGTTGAAGTAAAAGATGAGTGGGTTATTGATAGTGGATGCTCACATCATATGACTGGTGATAAGAACAAATTTGTAAGTCTAGAGAAGTATGATGGTGGTATTGTAAGATTTGGAGACAACAATGTGGGTGTGATTCATGGCAGAGGTTCTATTTGTTTTGGTGGTAAGGATAACACTGATGATGTTCTTTATGTTGAAGGCTTGAAGCACAATCTTTAAGTGTTGGATCGACAGTGGGCAAAGGCTATGATCTACAATTCAAAGACGGAAGATGCAAGATACGTGGATGTTCTAGAAATATGATTGCTACAGGTAAACAGACATAAGATAATATTTTTCACTTGAATTTACTAGTGGGAGTTGTTTAATTGCTCAAATAGATGAAAGCTGGTTGTGGCATAGGACGATGTCATGTAAATTTTGATAACATTGTCAAAGTAAGTTCCACTCAAGTAGTAAGAGATCTACCTAAGTTAGTGAAGCCTGCTAACACAATTTGTAAGGAATGTTAGATGGGTAAACATACTAGAGTCTCCTTCTGGAGCAAACAATTTCATTCAAATGACTTGCTAGAGCTGCTACATACTGACCTTTGTGGTCCCTCTAGAGTCAAAAGTATTCATGGAGAAAGTTTCAAGGCTATGGCAAAAAATGAGAAAGGTCTGAAAATCAAGTGTTTGAGATCTGACAAAGGTGGTGAGTTCACCTCCAGGGATTTCAACTATTTTTCTGAAGAACATGGAATTAGAAGACAATTATCTGCTCCTCGAACCCCTCAACAGAATGAAGTTGTAGAAAGAAAGAATAGAACAATTTTGGATGCTGCTAGAACAATGATAGAAGGAAATGTCCCCTAGAGCTATTGGAGTGAAGCTGTAAGCACTGGTGTGTACACTTTAAATCGGGTAAATGCTAATGACAATTCTAGTAAGACCCTTTTTGAGCTATGGTTTGGTTACAAGCCTACTGTTAAGTATTTCAAGATCTTTGGAAACAAATGTTATATCAAGAGAGAATGTTATAGGCAAGTTTGATGCAAGAAGTGATGAAGGAATCTTTTTAGGTAACCCTACTAAGAGCAAGGCCTACCGATGCTATAAAAGGAGGAGAAAGATGGATGAGAGTGCAAATGTTAGAGTTGATGAGGATTCTATCAAATCATCCAAATATTGTGGATATGATTCAGATGAGCACAACACAAACAAAGGGAAGAATGTTCAAACACATAATCAACTTCAAATTGTGCCATATGTTCTAGTTCTAGTAAAACAACCTCAATTTGTTCCAGTAAATCAAGTCAAGAAGCAAAGACAAGTGCAAGTGTAGGTGGAAGATTAGAAGAATCAAAAGTTTAAGAAAATTCCAAAACTCCAAGGTATGTAAGGCTAAACCATTCTGAAAGCCAAATTACAGGAGATAAGAATAAAGGAGTGTAAACTAGAAGAAATATTGCAGAAGAGTACTGCCTGATTTCCAAGATTGAACCTAAAAATGTCACTGAAGCCTGCCAAGACGAACACTGGATGGAAGCTATGAAGGAAGAGCTGACACAAATTGAAAAGAATGACATGTGGATACTGGTTCCCAGACCTAAAGAAAAAAGTATCATTGGTACTAAATGGGTGTTTTAGAACAAGTTGAATGAACAAGGTGAAGTGGTTCAGAATAAAGCAAGATTGGTATGTAAAGGGTATTCTCAGATGGAAGGTGTTGATTTTGAAGAAATTTTTTCCCCTGTTGCCAGAATCAAAGCTGTTAGATTATTTCTAGCTTATGTTGCATACAAGGACTATAAAGTCTATCAGATGGATGTGAAGTCAACATTTTTGAATGGAGAACTAGAAGAAGTATACATTGAACAACCAGATGGATTTTGGCTAATTGACAAGGAAGATATGGTTTGCCACCTGAAGAAAGCTCTATATGGACTCAAACAAGCCCCTAGAGCCTGGTATGCTAGATTGGACAAATACTTACTGAAGTTTGGATTCACTAAAGGTACAACTGATAGCAACTAATATCTGAAATTGGATCATGATAAAGAGGTAATTATAGAAGTCTTTGTTGATGACATCATTTTTGGAGGAGATGACAATCTATGTATGAAGTTTGTTGATGAGATGAAGGATGAATTTGAGATGAGTGTGATTGGAGAGATGAAGTTTTTTCTAGGATTACAAGTGACCCAGTTAGACAAGGGGATATTCATATCTCAGTCCAAATATGTGAGCTATTGAAGAAATTTGGGATGGAAGATTCAAAGCCTGTTGGTACTCCCATGGTGACCGGATGTAAGCTAACACAGAATGATGATTCTCCTAAGGCGAATCAAACTAGATACAGGTCAATGATTGGTGGATTGCTTTATTTAAGCCAAACTAGACCAGATATTATGAATGTTGTATGTATGGTTGCTAGATTTCAGGTTGATCCAAAAGAATCACATGTGACTGTTGTTAAGAGAATCTTCAGATATCTGAAAGGAATAGTTGACTTTGGACTTTGGTATCCAAAGGATGATGATCTCACTTTGAGTGCATATACTGATGCAGATTGGGCTGGTGATGTAGATGACAAGAAAAGTACTAGTGATGGTGCTTTCTTTCTAGGAAAGAAGTTGGTGTCCTAGTTGAATAAGAAGCATAATTCCATTTCTCTATCTACTATTGAAGCATAATATATTGTTGTTGCAAATAATTGTACTCAAGTATGGATGAAACAAATGTTGAAAGATATCAGGGTGATATATGAAGAGCCTATTGCCATATACTGTGACAATTCAAGTGCAATAAATATTTCAAAGAATCTGGTACTGCACTCTAAGACTAAACATATATCAATCAAGTTTCACTTCTTGAGGGAGAAAGTGAATGAGAAAGAAGTCAAATTGGAATATGTGCCTACCAAAGAACAAATTGTAGACATCTTTACTAAACCGTTGCCGAATGATACTTTTGAGTATCTCAGAGGAATGCTAGGGGTAATTACCCCTCCTGATAAGAACTAAGAGATGCATTTACTTGCATCAATCTGTGAGCTATATTGCTATATTATGATCCAGATTAATGTTTTCATGGCTGCTACTTAGGGGGAGTAGTCAAACATGCAGATATGTGGTTTAGAGCGTGTATATGGAAAGGTCATGGTTACCTTTGTCATTGATGTCAAAGGGGGAGGGGGAGAAGTGCAATGTGAAATTTTTTTTAAGGGTCGAAGAGCAATTGAGAAGAGTTAGAACCAAAGGGAAAGCAAGTGTGTTGGGTTGATGGTATTTTTCACGTCATGTGTTGCCATCAATGCCAAAGGGGGAGATTGTTGGATGTTGTGGATGTGTTGTTGATATGTGGTTGTTATTGATGTCAACACTATTAGCATTTTGTGTATTAGAGGTTGTATATGTCGAGGATATTGAGAAAATTGTAAAAGAAAGTGTTTCGGGTTCCCAATGGAACTGTGCAGGTCATGAAGGCGTCTTGTTCTTTACATTGAAGTTCAACTGTTGTGGACTAAAGGGTTTATTCTTGAGAGTATCTAGATCATCTACTGGAAGTTTCAAAGATCTGCGTATAGATTTGATCATGTTGTGGTCTGACAGTGTTTATGTGGTCTGTGTTAGTGTTCTTGAGTGAAGTTTGTGTGATTCTGGAAATATCAGTTGGTGCGGATGTTTCTCTATTGTTTCTTGGTGCTCTTGGATGTTTCTAGATCGTGCTCTATCTTTGTGGTACATCCACATTGATTGGTGTGCTCATGGTCGAAGATCTTTTCTTGCGTATGTTCGATTTTTCTTGTTCTTGGCCGATATGTTGGTGGTAGCATGTTGTGGATCTTCGAGGTGAAATTAATTGAAGTTTTTTTGTATTAGAGTTGTTAATTTGGGTTCTCACTATGTTGTGGCCGACCTTGATGGATTCACATTTAAAAATTTATTTGTAAATTTGGGCCGACATTGAAAATATGCTTTATTTTCTTGGCCAACTAAAGTTGATGAAATCTCATGTAGTGGACATATAAGAGTGATTGTTTCATCGATGTAGTGTGTTGAGAAGGTGTTCTTATGTGTGTATGTGTGAATATCATTTGATTGCAGAGCAGAGTGTGAAGAGGATCGAGCGAAGTGTGAAGTAGTTTGTGAAGGAGTTTTATGTGCTTAATTGGAACTATAATCAGGCTTGTTCAAAAGCTATTTTCTTAGTTCATACCCTCCGGATTTTAATCCTATTATGTATTGTTGGGCAGTGAGCTCTAGGCAATGTGCCCGAATGCATGTGCATTCCCCTTTATTGATTTTATTATACTTTTAACAGGTTATAATCTTGTGGACTAACATCCACTGTGGTTTTTCCCCTAACAAGGTTTCCACGTAAAAAAATCTTGGTGTTCTTTGTCTCTCTGATGTGTTAATTGTTTATAGTTAATTGCTTATTCATCAGATCCAAGATTAAGTTAAGTTTGGAAATTTTATTATTCTATGACAATTGATTCACCCCCCCCCCCACTCTCAGTTGTCTATCCTTGTCTTGCCAATAGTGACCTAATTAGCAACCTTTCAAACATGTAAGTACATGCAACAATGATTTGTAATTAGAGGTTTACAATTAACTTGCAAATTAACTTAAATTACAGTTAATCTCGATACAACAGAATTGTGTGACTATGTTGTTTAACCATTGAAATTACAAACTAGGTTCACGTTTATATAACTTAATGAAATTAACTAATTACTAAAGAGTTTGAATTATAAAACAAATAAAGAATGAAAGACAAGAGAGAGAAGAAGAATAAGACAGAAGAGAGAAAGGAACACGAGCTTGATAACAAAGTTCGTCCAATTAGGACTACGTCTTCAGGTCCACTTCTCAATGATGGACTGCTTTCATTAATGATGCCAAACTTGAATTTTCTTTGTTACATAAAAAACGCGTCCAAAAATTGGCATAAAAATCTCTCACAATCTCTCTCAACACCTAAAGACACTCCAAATGTCTTCATGTATACAATAATCTCCTCCTTTGCCTAATTCCGATAAGCCTATTATTCTCTCCAAAAGAATTCTTCACATTTCATAATAATTTCCAATGTCCCTGAAAGGCCAAACTCTTCCCCTTTTTATACATTTGATTTTGCCTAATATGGTTTAAAACCATATGATTTTCAAATTATCCCAATCTCCTATTTACAACAGTAAATCCTTTCAAAATAATACACTCGTTAAAATAAATAGCCCTTATAATTTCGAGCTTTACAATATTCTCGTACAATATCATTTCAATTTGATAAACACCTTTAAAATTAGCCTAAAAAGCCCTTAGGATATTCTCACAAATCTTAACTTGTAAATAGGGATATGGATTATCTTTGAATAATCCATGTAAATTGGGATATGGATTTCAAGCCTTAAAAATCGGGATATGGATTATCTTTTAATAATCCCCTCAAAATTACGTTTAAATCCTTTAGGGTTTGGGCTTTTATATTTTATGATATTTGCATCTTTTAAAATCTTTATAGATTCAGGCTTCATGTTTCAAATATCTTTTATAAACCTTTTAAAGTCTTAGAGCCCTTTTAAATTATTTATGCATTTTATTTTAAAGGGTTTGGCTCATATTTTGGGCTTAATTTCTAATTTAAATAAGATAATTTCCCTCAACTGCTTATTCCACGTCATCATCTGCCATTACCACATTAACAACAATGTTGATTGTACCTGCTGACTGTATCCGCTGACTGTATAGGTCAACCTACCCTTTTGGAAACTTTGACCGACTCTATCTTGCTCAGCGGACTTCGTTTGACGCGATTCAAAAGGTGTCAGAACCGTATTGACAAGCCCTTCGATTTGAGACTACTTTTGCCTAATTTGTAGATGATATATTTTTCAGCTTTGCATCGGCACCTGATTTGCCTATTTGACCGAACCTTTGATTGAGCATAACTTCTACGTATGAACTCCTTTTGAGCCCGTTCAAGTTGCATCAGGATTGTGTCGGCGAGTTCTTTCCAGTGATGCTAATTCGGTTAAATTTTGAGACTATGAAATTTTTAGGTTTTTTGCATCCACTTGGATCAAACAACATGCAAGCACATGCAAGGCTTTCAACTCCAAAAATAAGGAACATGACATGCTAGGAATCCCATAGAGAAAATCAACTTTATGGTCAAAATATAATTCACTCATAACTCCTAGTCACTCCAAGTGACAACTCGGTCTCCATTAAGCAAGTTTCCCTTCGAAGCTTTAGTCAACAAGTCAAATAAATGACACATGGCATAAGGGTACTCATCTTAGAGGATTTTACAATTTCTAATGCTCAAATGGGTGCCCAAGTGACAAGTGTCACATTTCCTTGCTTCCACTTTTTCAAAGAGATAAACTCTCACACAAGTGGACCTTGCCGATACTTGCTTCCAAAACAAACTACCAAATGTCACCATGGTATCCATTTTTTGTATAAACAATTGTCTTTTCCTAATGGAGCGCCCATGTGACGTGCCACTATTTTTCCCTTTCACACCTTGCATGTAAGATGCCAACTCCTTGTTGGGTCCCACAAAGTGACTTAGCAATTTGGAAACAAATATTATTGCATTTAATAAATTAAATTAGCAACTTAAAGAAAAATAATCAATAAATTAATCAAGGGACTCAATAAGGTTGAGACACCTTAATCCCAACATTATCCCATGTCGAAGACCTTACAGGGGTCTTTGTATCACTGCTCAGGCTTCAAGGCCCATTGAATTGGCACACCATCTGAAATTTTCTATGCTCGCTAGTTTCATCGGTGCATCCACAACATTCACCAAAGTGTCCACCTTTTCCAAGTCAACCTTTCCATCTTCCACCATATCACGAACAAAATGAAATTGCACATCAATGTGCTTTGTTTTGGCATGGAAAGTAGGATTTTTTGTTAAGCATATAGCACTCTGGTTGTCACAATAGATAGTAATCTATCTTGCATCAAAAAAAATATCCGAACACAGTCTCTTAAACCAAATGGCTTCTTTACAAGCATGAGTAGTTGCCATGTACTCAACTTCGGTAGTGGACAAAGTGATTGCAACTTGTCGCTTACTCATCCAACTAATTGCACCACCAAACATCGTGAAAACATATCCACTGGTGGATCTCCTGATATCAATGTCACTTGCCCAATTTGAATCCACATATCCATGAATGCTCATTGAATGTCGAGGTCCAATAGGATAACCATGAAAACACAAGGCATACTTGGAAGTACCCTACAAGTACCTGAACACTCTTTTTACCGCATCCTAGTACCAGCTAAGGACTCCCACTGCTTGGGCAATATCTAGCCTAGTACAAACCATAGCATACATTAGGCTACCAACAACATTCGCATAAGGAACATTGGTTATGTCCTCCATCTCAGTTGGATATTTTGGACAATCCTCCACTGAAAGCTTCGTCCCTTGCATAACAGGAACAACTAATTGTTTGCAAGAAGACATGTTGAATCTCTCCGACATAGAGTTCACATACTTGCTCTGGCTTAATCAAAGCTTTCTGTTAGCTCCACCTCTTTTGATTTCAATCCCCAAAATATACCTCGCTGCACCTAGATCTTTCATCTCAAACTATATTGACAACTGAGACTTCAAATATGAAATCATACCTTTTCCATTCCCAATGAACAATATATCATCCACATACAAAATAATATTGAGAATGTGACCATTATCAGTCTTGTAATAGACACAATGGTCATATTTGGATCTGAGAAATCCAAAGGACAACACATAGGTGTTGAACTTCCGGTACCACATCCTAGGAGATTGCTTCAAACCATACATAGGTTTTCTTTACTTGCACACTAGGTTCTCTTTTCCTTTCACAACGAAATGCTTTGGATGTGAGATAAATTTCCTCCAAATCACCATGAAGGAAAGTTGTCTTCACATTCATTTGCTCGACTTCAAAGTCATGAATTTTTGCAAGCGATAATAAGAAACAAATGGATGTCAGCTTAGCAATAGGAGATAATATCTCCCCATAATCAATTCCCTCCACTTGGGAATATCTCTTTGCGACCAACCATACCTTATGCTTCTCAACACTACCATTAGAGCCCATTTTCTTCTTGAACACCCATTTACATCTAACAAGCTTACATCCTTTTGGAAAGACTACTAGATCCCATGTAGCATTCTTCTTCAATGCAACCATCTCTTCATTCATGGCTTCCATGTAGGAATTTGCATCATGCATACCCATAGCCTCTCTTACAATCCTAGGCTCATCAATGTTAGCAATCAAATCAAATATGCAACTAGAATATAACGCAGAATACCCAAATCTATCTGATTGCCACATTTCTCATGTAGACCTCCTCAACTATTGAGGTTGAGGTTTTTGCTCTTCATTAGAGCTTTTAGAGCTGCTAGAGCTCTCCTCATCATCAGGTCCACCAAGAGTACGTAGTTCATCTCTCTCAGGAGTAGATGAAATTTGAACTACCTCCTTCTCTTCCTTCTCTGGTTGTAGATCAACCGTGGAAGGTTTCAGCTCATGAAACATCACACTTCTACTATAGAAAACCTTCTTTGCAACTAGATCCCAAAGCTTATACTTCTTCACATTGACACCATAGTCGATGAAGATACATTTCACCACCTTGTTCTCCAACTGAGATACTTTTACATTAGGCACATGAGCATATGCCTCACAACCAAAGACTCTGAGATGTCTCATTGAGGGCTTCTTGCTAGACCACACCTCAATGGGTGTCTTTTCGACAAGAGCTAAAGCAGGAGACCTATTAATTAGGTAACATGTAGTAGCTACAACTTCAACCTAGAACTTATGTTCAAGGCCAACACCACTCATCATACTCCTAGCCCTCTCCATTAGTGTTTTATTCACTCTCTTTGTAACTCCATTTTGTTGTGGGGTGTATGGAGTTGTCTTGTGTCTCTTGATCCCATGGTCCTTACAAAACCTATCAAAATATGTAGAACAAAACTCAACACCATTATCTGTCCTCAAGCACTTGATTTTCCTACCATTCTAGTTTTCAACCAAGGATTTGAACTCCTTAAATTGACTAAAAACTTCAGATTTACTTATGAGGAAATACACAAATTTCTTAGAATAGTCTATGAATGAGACAAAATATATAGATCTAGAAAATGAAGGAACATTAACTAGACCAAACACACCAGAATGCACATAATCCAAAACCCTAGAAGATTTATGAGAACTAGAATAAAAAGAAACATGGTGTTGTTTTCCATATATACAATGTTCGCAAAAATCGAACTTGAGATTACAATCATCAAGCCCTTCAACAAGGCTCTTATTTTTCAGGGCTCTAAGAACCTTCTCACTAATATGGCCAAGCCTTTGGTGCCACAACATTTTTTTTCCATTGGGAGCTTCATCTCTAAAGCATTGGCACCATTAGGTACCCAAAAATCACGACCAACAGATGTAGACACCACAGTCTTCTTCTCTACTCGATTTGATGGTGAGGTTGAAGAATTCAAAGCTCTTTTCTTAGACTTCATAGAAGCACTATTGCACTGAACTGTGCATTCATCTAGCTTATACAGAGTACCAATCCGAACACCCTTAGCAAGCACCATAGCACCTTCGGTCATCTTGCATTTGCTACTCAAGAAAACAACCTGCACTCATGCATCACCCAACTTTCTCACTAAGAGTAGGTTTCATGCCAAACTAGGGATGTGCAGATTACCATCAATCCCCCTCACTCTACCATCAAGGAATCACATCTCAACTCTTCCACGACCAACAATCTTCAGGTGAGAGTCATCACCCAAATACACCTTCCCACCGTCATATTCTTCATACTTTGAGAACCAACCTTTGTGAGAGGTCATGTGGAAAGAAACACCTTTCAATTAGTCGCATATCTTCTGATGCATGTGTTGCCAAGGCTGCGGCAAATGCATTCACATCTCATACGAGGATTTAGAATCAGATTTATCACTTTTCTTCTTTTTCTCCTCTTTATGGTCTTTCCAAAAATATCTCGATTTCCCACAATTCCAACATTTAGCCTTGGACTTTTTACCAAGAGACTTAGATCTCCCAAGAGACTTGGACTTAGACTTCTTGTCCTTTTTCTTGCCTCTCCTTCCATCTACCACAAACAAACATGGAGTCCTTGGCCATCTCATAAGACTTCCTCTGTATTTCTTCAAACAACAACGAAGCAACCACATCTTCCACCTTGAAGGTGGTGGTTGTGCTTCCAATAGCCATAACTAGGTGGTCCCATGATTCTAGGAAAAAACATAGTAGAAGCATGCAACGGTCCTCATCTTCAATCTTCACACCAACAAAACCCATTTGATCAACTAGCATATTAAATGCATTCAAGTGATTAGCAACTGACCCTCCTTCCTTCATCCTCATAGAATATGATTTCTTTCTCATAAAAAGCTTATTTTCCAAGGATTTCCTTTGATAAATGTCACCAAGCTTCTTCCAAAGAGTAGTTGTAGTTTTCTCCTCATGGATATTTAGGAGCACAAAATCAGCCAAACATAGTCTTATCAAACCCTTGGTTTTTCGATCCATTATGTTCCAATCTTATTGCGAGGTTGTTGTTGGTTTTGTATAGGATATTGCAGCCCATAGATCTCTATCTACGAGCATATCCTCCATTTTGATTTTCCACAACTAAAAATTTCTGCCATTGAATTTATCCATCTCTATTCTTTTAGATGTGCTTGCCATCTTAAAACTGCAAACATGATTACAAATCTCTCTCTGCAAGAGCTCCCACCAAATCTAGATAAGCACAAAAAACCCTTCAAACCCACCAAGGAAACAAAGGTGATCAGGTTCTAATAGCAACTAAAAGGAAAGCCAAGTGCGAAAACACTTCCCTAATGCAAATCAATCAGGAGAGGGATTGCAAAACTTTGTTTGAAATCTCTAAGATTCATAGTTTCTTTTAAGAATGCACATGCAATTAATTAATTTCAAATTTAATGCATAAAACCATAACACACGAATTTTACGTGGGAAAACCCTTTCAGAAAAAACCCACACACCAAAGCACTGATCAATTGTATTTCCAGCAAAAAGCAATTACAATGCAATGTTCATAGTTTATGCTCTTGTAGGTGTTGTTTCATTGTGATAAAATTCTAGAGTGAGTTCGACAACATAACAACATACATATATACAATCTCTCAACCTTACATCAAATGCACTAAAACATAAATATATACTTCTCATACACGAGCATAGAGCATTACCATGTGTCAAACTCCCAGTCTTTGCACGCATGCAAACTCAAAATCAACAACATGCATGAGTCCCAAGCAACCCGATTAGCAACCTATCAAATAGGCATGTACATGAAACAACATGCAAGAACATGCAAGGGTTGCAACTCCAAAAATAAGCAACTTCACATGCTAGGCATCCCATAGAGAAAATCAGTTTTACTACCAAAATATAACTCACTCACAACTCCTAGTCACTCAAAGTGACAACTCAGTCTCCATTAAACAAGTTTCTCTTTAAAGCTTCAGTCAACAAGTCAAATACATGCCACATGGCATAAGGATGCTCATCCTAAAGGATTTTACAATTCCCAAAGCTCAAATGGGTGCCTAAGTGACAAATGTCACATTTCCTTGCTTCCGCTTTTTTGAAGAGATAAACTCTCACACAGTGGACCCTGCCAATACTTCCAAAACAAATTGCCAAATGTCACCATGGTGCCCATTTTTTATGTCTAAATAATTGTCTTTTCCCAATGGAGTGCCCCATGTGACATGTATCACAATTTTGCATTTTCACACCTTGCATGTAGGATTCCAACTCTCCACTGGGTCCCACAAAGTGACTTAGCAATTTGGAAACAAATTTTATTGTATTTAATAAATTAAAGCAGCAACTTAGGGGCAAATAATTAATAAATTAATCAAGGGAATCACTAAGGTTGAGACACCTTAATCCCAACAATAGCTTGTACTTTCTTCACCTCCACCTCCATGTCTTCTACAACCACTACCTTCTCTTCTAGTTCTCTTACTGATTCCAACTCTCCCCCCCCCCTAAGAACATCTATATCTTCTCTCAATATTTTGAACATCCCATGAGCCCATTTTATCCTTTTTGTAATTGCAAGCTTTATAGGCCTGTTCAAGTTCACCCAATTTCTCCTATTAGAACACATCTTCACACTTGAATCACACAACAAAAATCTGACGACTAGTTTTTCCCTTAAACAATTTACATATGCCCTCTACCCAACATTCTTACTAGAAGATGTAGACTCTCAAAGCATCCTCTACCCACTATGCACTCAATAGAGGAGATTCTTACACCTATCCAAAACTCTTTTGTTGGACATTCAAACATACTCCCATACAAGTCACATTGTCTTTGACACCATTTCCTCTTATTTCTATCTACAATTGTATGACTTCCTCATGCATGCAAAAATTTAATAGAGCCTCACTAAACACCATTACAAAATAAAACCTTTCTCTTAACACCATTTAGTGTAGTCAAGATAGAGGGATGAATTAAAAAACTATCTAAATCTATTAGCGATGCACTCTAACAAAAAAACCCTACCAAGCATAAGAAAAAACATTACTACTTTGACTTCATTAATATAAAATCTACCTTCTAAGTTATAGAACAATCTAAAAAGGAGTCTAAATTAAATACACACATAAATTGGCAAATGAGTTGATCTTCGCCTAAGAAAGATAAATCCCTTCTATATGTGTTATTCCTTATTTACCCAATCTTTCCCAATGCTCTCTCTTTTGAGTGAATGATCCAAGGATTCCTTTAGGAACCTACTCATTGCCCCTCTTCTATTACCATTGTATTCACTACCTCTACATGAAAAGATTGATGTTTTTATTTTCCTTTGGAAAAACACCATCAAAGTAGTCTCAATCGTTTTCTTTTTATTTCTTGCTTCAATAAGCTTTAGATCTACCTTAGGTAACAATTCTCAGATATTAAGAACTACAATAGTAACTAGAAGACAACACCACCAATGAGATGCCTACACATGAATTTGAATAGTTGTCATCCATAGAAATTAATATTTGTGTTAGAAAGAAAGAACAAATTCAAAATGATAATAACTTGAACCTTAGTGCCAAAAAAAACAAAAAAAATGCATGGCCTCAATTTGAAGACCGATTGTCAAAAGGAATATGACCACCAATCATTTTCCCAAAATATCTACATGCAACCAAGAAAATCATGTGACCTAAACTAATAGGCTAGAGACATAAAATGAGTCAAATTGGACAATAGACAACACCAAATATCCACAAGAGTCAATGTCATCATGAGTCATCCTTGTCAATTGTCATTTTCGCCTTGTTGCTAAAGTCATCCTAGATGTTTCTAAAATCATCATAGGTTGCTATCATAGACACAATGCTCTTGAAGATGATAATATTACTAAAGATGAAACAAACCATTGTCAAACATGAAATATGCTATTACCAGAGTTAGAATGTTCTTTGATCTCCTTAACTCAATCAGGCATACCATTTATTCAAAAACCTTGCACACTAGACCAAAATCCTCTTAGCCAACATTTATTTTATTGTTGGTGATAGAATATTGCTTGTGGACCTAGATGCTCTTACAACATAAACTTTGAGCAAGAAGTTTGCAAGTGGTGTTTACTAAGGAGAGTTTAGTGATAGAACTACTCTTTTGGAATGCATAGAATCCCCAACATCCTACATTCTTGTATCAAACACTTGCAAAGTAGATTTGAGTGGTGGAACCACCTTTTTGGAATGTACACACTTCTTGGCATACTCCATTATTGTAATTAGGTACATCAAAAGAAACATTTTCCTTTGTCCCTTCTAGCTCTTGGATAGGCCATATCTTGTCCTTCTTTACAATGTTTGGCAATTTACTTACATCCTCATGTGAATCTTTGTTCACCATAATTCATCCTCATCTAAATGCTTCTCCTTTTTCTTCCTCTTCTTATGGGTTTTAACCCACCATAAAATGCTCTCTCTCTCTTCTCTCGTGGGATTGAAAAGATAGGAACTCCAATGGTCACCAAAAGACAATGTGAAGTTAGAGAATGCCTACATATGCAAAATTGAATAATCACCATCTATAAAAGCTTAAGAATAACAATAAGAAAAAAGAACAATTACCAAATGATAATGACCATAACCCTAGTGTCACCCAAAATAGAAAATAAAAATGCATAGCCTTAATTTGAAGATCAATGACCATCAAAATGAAGAAGACCAATCAATTTTATCAAAACATTAACATGCAACCAAGACAACCATGTGATCTAAATTAATAGGTTGGAGACATAAAATGAGGCAACTTGGACAAAAGATAACTCTATATGTTCATAAGAATCAACATCATCACGAGTCATCACTGGCAATTGTAATTTTCGCCTTGTTGAAATTATCATAGTTGTTGATAATTAAATAGGCTGCAATTATATATTTTTTGGTTTCCAAAGTCAGTTGAAATGTTCATTGATCTTGTTGACTCAAACAAGCATGCCATTGATTCAAATAAACCACAAGACCAAAATCCTTGCGGTTGATGTTTATTATATTTTTGGTGATGCAAGATTGCTTGTAGACTTGGATGCTCTTGCATCATAAGTGTTGGGTAGAAGTTTTTGAGAATAGGGTAGAAGTTTTTGAGAATAGTGCTCACAAAGTAGAGTTGAGTGGTAGAAGGACCCTTTCAGAATGCACACAATCCTTAGCATGCTCCATTACCAAACTTAGGTACAGTAGAAGAAGCATATTTCTTCACCTCTTATAGCTTTTGGTTGGGCCATATCTTGTCATCTTATGCCAAGTTTGGACATTTACTTCCATTCCTCTTATGGATCTCTATTCACTATAGTTTTTCCTCCAAATACATCCTATATTTTGAACAACAGTGGTCCTCAAAAGGAACTATACCACCCATCATTTTACCCAAAATGCCTACATACAACCAAGAAAAGCATGTGATCTAAACTAACATGCTAGAGACAAAAAATGTGTTGACTTGGACTATTATGGCCTCCACAAAACACCCTACTTGAGACACTTGGGGAAAAAATATATTGCTCTCATTTGATGTTTGTTGTTCTTGCTCTTGGCTTGCATGTTGTTCTTGATCCCAAGTTGCACTTTGATCCTTCTCTTGGGTCTACTGATCTTGGTTTGAATTTCCTCATTGCTATAAATCTACTACAACATGACTTCTCTCCTTTGGTGCTTGTGGATTTTTCTCTTGTGGTGTTTAGTGTGGTGCATTTGTCTAGTCTAGGCATCTCTTCCCACTCCTCCTCTCATATGCTTGATGTGAAGTGTTCTTAAGTGAAAGCTACTCAGCCTGGTTTTCTCAAAGGAGGCTCCTGCCTTCTATCAAGATCAACTCACCCTTCTCGATGGGGGAAACCCTTGCATAGTTTTTCTTCTTTCCCTATTTTTATTTACGGTCAAGAGATTTTAGACAATGAAGAAAAACTTAAATGCCATGCTCTCATCTACATATTCAATGGTTTTTGGCCTCCTCACCTAGATATGAACAAATGGGTTCTAGTTGATTGAAGGCTCGTCATTGAGGGCAAGATTGAACTCTATCCATGTGCTCAAGGGTTTTTTGTGGTGTCCTTCCAATTGAATAATGATAGGACAAGGGTGTTGGAAGGTGGAGCTTGGTTTTGGGGAAATCACTCCCTCTCTCAAACCTTGGTTTTCATCCTTCAACCCTCTCATAGAATCCTTTAAGTATTTTTCCTGTTTGGGTTATACTTCCCAATCTTCCTCTTCAATTTTGGGAATTTTTTTGTTTTGAATCTATTGGAAATGCTATTGGTTGTTTTTTATAAGATGTTACGTCGATCAATTATGGCCATACTACTTATGCTTGCATTCTCATGGACATTGACACCTCTAAGGATTTTCCTAGGGATATTGTCATGTTTATTGGGGACAAACCATGGACTCAAACACTTTACTATGTGGTGTAGGAGCACCAATCCTTTTAAGATTTCTCTTTAGTTGTCCTAAGCAAGGTTGAGTCTAGTTGTTATATTTTTGAGTCAAATTTTTGTAATAAGGCCATGATGAAGGCCGTCCATGATGATTTGGAATCTTTTGAGTAATAAGCAATGAGGAAGTTGCAAAATATGAAAAAATGCAAAAAATTGCTAGTCATTGTCAAGTTTGACAAAGTTGTCATGGTAAAGGTTTTTGTTGATTTTCAAGTATGGGGTCTTGTTAGATGTTAAATAAGGTCTAAATAGACCATTTACGATGTTGTAGGGGTCTAGGTGAGTCAAGGGGAGCAATATTTCAAATATGCAAAAAAGGTGTCAAGTGTAAGTTTGTAAAATGCAAAAACTGTAAGGGCATGGAAGCCCAATGGTCACCATGATTTTGTAAGGTATTTGGAAGGTGGTTGGTCAGTTTCTTGAGTGGGAAAAACTTTAAAGGGGATGATGAACTTGTTGGAATGGTTGTTGAATAAAAAACCTTGTGAATAATCAATAATATCATTGTTTCTCTTGTAATTTTTTATTTTTTTTAGAATTTCTGAGTTTTCTTAGGCCGTGAGGCCTTCGTATAGAAAAGTGATGATTAATTATGGTTTGAAATGAGTGGGAAGCAGGCTTGACTAGCCCTCTAACTTGGTTTGATAGGTTTCTATTCAACTTTATGAGTTTTATTGTAAATTTTCTCCAAGCGGGTTACTATACCCTGATTTTGTCTTTTGAAGAAAATATGATCTTTTAAGGCCCTCCACCTACTTTTTTCTTCTTGTGGCTCAATGGAGAGGATTAATACAACATGACATGAGTGTGTGCATGATTTGGTAATGCAGGGGAAGTAAGGGATGGTGTTTGTGGTTATTGTACTATACATTTTGATGTCAAATTTGGATGAAAATGAAGCTTTTGCTCTAGGGTTTGTTGGAAACAGTGAGGGAAGAGGTATGTATTTAACTCTTAAGCATATTTAAGTCAAAAAAAAGGTGTTTTAGTTGGTGGAAAGGTATGGGAAGGTGTGCTAATAGGATTTTCAATAATCCCTAGGGTAAACTAGGAAAAAAGAGGGTTTTGTGTTTAAGTGTTTTGGAAAGGGTGAATGTCCAAAAAAATTATGAAATCAGGGGTTTTGTTGGTAGGGTGGTGCTTTCCCATAGGTTTCTTGAGCTAGTTGCACAATTAAAGAGGGGCCTCTTTGTAAATTTGGCCTAATTGAGGCCTTGTACAACAAGAAATCTAAGATTAGGAAGAGTTGCTCCAAAGGAGTCTAATTTGATATTGATGTATGTTGTGTAACCCATTAATGGGTATCTAAATCAATCATTTCATTGGAGAGTCTTTTGGGAAGTCTGGAAGAAAAATTCCAAAAACAAGGTCTATTGTGCTACTTGACAAGGCAGATTGAAAAGTGAAAATTGAGGAGTTCAAGTGTTATTGTTTGAATCTCTATTTATCACTCATTCTTTGAAGTTTTGTGAAGATTGGCATCCCCATTTTGCATCAAAGTGGTATCAGAGCTCAGTTATTAGATCCCTTATTGGTGTTTTGATTGAATTTTGCAGGTTGACAAGTGAAGAGGTAAGATTGTGAAGATGCCTCCTAAGGGAATTCTAGTTGCAAGAAGAATGGATGAGTAGGCTAGAGAGATAGAAGCCTTGAGAAAAGAGATGATTGCATGGAAAGCAAAGAATAGAGTGGAAGTGGATGAAAGTGAAATTGAAGAAGAGACTTCTAGTGAAGAAGAAGAGATGGATCTAGATGATGTAAGGATGCTGAAGGTTTTGTAGATTGTGAGGAAAGATGGACATAGAAAAATGGATGTTCCCATGTATGGAGGAAAATTAGATGGAGAACTCTTGGATTGGATAGGGGCTTTGGAGAACTATTTTGAAAGTGGGAGGTAGGTGAAGAACACAAGGTGAAGAAGGGAAAAACCAAGTTGAAGGGACATGCCTTGTTGTGGTGGAATTTTGTGCAAGATGAGAGGGAGAAACAAGGAAATAACAATATCACTTCTTGGGAGAGAATGAAGACAAAAATCAAAGGTAAGTTCCTTCCTAAAGATTATAATGTTCAATTGCTTAAAAGACTTCAAAATCTTAGGCAAAAGGATCTAGATGTGCAAACATATATTGAAGAGTTTTATAGGTTAAGTATAAGAGAAAAACATGAAGAAGATGAAGAAGAGAAGGTGACTAGGTATCTCAATGGTCTGAGATATAATATTCAAGATGAGATCAATGTGTTGGCACCAAAAACATTGGAGGAATGTTTTCAAATGGCTGTTAAGATTGAAGAAAAACTCAAGAGGAGACAAGAGAAGGCAGCAAGAGGAAGAGGCAACACTTCTAGGGGTAGAGGTACAACTTCAACATCAAAACAGACCAAGGAAGACCTTGAAGATGCTGATAAGAACAAAGAACAAGCACTTGAAGCAAGAGGAGGATGGAGAGGTGGAAGGACAAACTTCAGGCAAATAAGAGATTTCAATGAGTTTTCAGGTAGGTGTTATAGATGCAATCAATTTGGACACCCATCTTTCAAGTGTCCTCAAAACCAAGGTTCAACATCAAGTGGTGATAGGAAGAGTGAAATTTCAAGTACTCCTACATACCCATAGGTGGGAGAAACACTTATGATAAGCAGAGCTTTGTTGCAGGCACCTATGGAGGAAGACATGAGTCAAAGAAGGAGTCAATTCAGAACTTCATGCAAGTGTAGAGGTAAGGTATGTCAAGTGGTCGTTGATTTAGGTTCTCAAGATAATATGGTGTCTAGGGAGAGGGTAGATAAGTTGAAACTAGAGAAAATACCTCATGTAGCACCATACAAAGCCTCTTGGGTAAATGATAGCCAAACTCTAGTGGTGAATGAACAAGCATATGTAGATTTTTAGATTAGGGAGTACAAGGATAGGGTCTTATGTGATGTGCTACCAATGGACTGTTGCCATTTGCTATTTGGGAGACCATGGCAATTTGACAGAAGGTCTATGTATGGTGGTAGAGAAAACACTTATACTATCAAGAAGGATGACAAGAGCTTTAAGCTAAATCATTTGCAGGGAAGTGGAGAAGATAAGGGTAAGTCTAAGGTTGTCATTTTTGGAAAAAGGGAGCCTTTAAGGCTTGAGGATAGCAGGACTGGTGTATTTGCAGGTATGGAGTAGGTTAATGATGTCGGAACAGTAGGAAAGGTACCAAGAAATGATGCAAGGACATCTAGGAGTTTAAAGGTGGAAGATGGACCTATGGCTAAGTCTGAAACAAATGAAAGGAAGTGTGTTTCTATTTTGAAGAATGAGGGTAGCATGTTGATGCCACAAATAGGTCAAGGAAAGGCTAATGTTATGGAGCAGATCTATTGGCAAAAGACAAGCTGAGGCAAAGAGAGGAAAAAGCAAAGTATGAGAAAATAATAGCATGCACACCACCCTAGAGGAGAATGTCAGTTGATAAAGCCTATGGGAGATATGAAGTTGATAAGAGGAAGACAAGAACAAGTTGCTACTGTGGGGCATGAATCTTTTTAAGCCCGAGTGTATGGTGCAGGAGCACCAATCCTTTTAAGATTTCTCTTTAGTTGACCTAAGCAAGGTTGAGTCTAGTTGTTAGAGTTTTGAGTAAATTTTTTGTAATAAGTCCATGATGGAGGCCATCCATGATGATTTGAAGTCTTTTGAGTAATAAGCAACGAGGAAGTTGCAAAATATGAAAAAATGTAAAAATTGCTAGTCATTGTCAAGTTTGACAAAGTTTTCATGGTAAAGGTTTTTGTTGATTTTCAAGTATGGGGTCTTGTTATTTGTTAAAAAAGGTTTAAATAGACCATTTATGATGTTGTAGGGGTCTAGGTGAGTCAAGGGGAGCAATATTTCAAATATGCAAAAAAGGTGTCAAGTGTAAGTTTGTAAAATGCAAAAATTGTAAGGGCATGGAAGCCCAACGGTCACCATGAGTTTGTAAGGTAGTTGGAAGGTGGTTGGTCAGTTTCTTGAGTGGGAAAACCTTTAAAGGGGATGTTGAGCTAATTGGAATGGTTGTTGAAAAAAACACCTTGTGAATAATCAATAATATCATTGTTTCTCTTGCAAAAACTTTTTTTTTTAGAATTTTTGAATTTTCTCAGGCTGTGAGGCCTCCGTACAGAAAAGTGATGATTACTTATGGTGTGAATGAGTGGGCAGCAGGATTTACTATCCCTATAACTTGGTTTGATAGGTTTCCATTCAACTTTGTGAGTTTTATTATAAATTTTGTCTAGGCGGGTTACTATACCCTGATTTTGTATTTTGAAGAAAATATGATCTTTTAAGGCCCTCCACCTACTGTTTTCTTCTTGTGGCTCAGTGGAGAGGCTTAATACAACATGACATGAGTGTGTCAATGATTTGGTGATGCAGGGGAAGTAAGGGATGGTGTTTGTGGTTGTTGTCCTATACATTTTGATGTCGAATTTGGATGAAAATGAAGCTTTTTCTCTAGAGTTTGTTGGAAACGGTGAGGGAAGTGGTATTTCTTTAGCTCTTAAGCATATTTAAGTCACTAGGAAAAAAATGGTTTTGTGTTTAAGTGTTTTGGAAAGGGTGAATGTCCAAACAAATTATGAAATCAGGGGTTTTGTTGGTAGGGTGGTACTTCCCCATAGGTTTCTTGAGCCAGTTGCACAATTAAAGAGGGGTCTCTTTGTAAATTTGGCCTAATTGAGGCCGTACAACAAGAAATACAAGATTAGGAAGATTTTCTCCAAAGGAGTCTAATTTTATATTGATGTATGTTGTGTAACCCATTAATGGGTATCTAAATCAATCATTTCATTGGAGAATCTTTTGGGAAGTCTAGGAGAAAAAGTCCAAAAAAAGGGTCTGTTGTGCTACTTGAGAAGGTAGACTGAAAAGTGAAAATTGAGGAGTTCAAGTGTTATTGTTTGAATCTCTGTTTATCACTCATTATTTTAGGTTTTGTGAAGATTGGCCTCCCCATTTTGTATCACTATGAGGGTCTTCCCTTTTTCTACAAGAAATGATTTGTTATTGAACACCTAGCTTCGAATTTCTCTAACTCTCATTGAAAGAAAGGTGAGGTGACTTGGTGGAAAAATACCTAATGTGAGCATTTGATGATTGGTTATTTTACCAACTCTAAGGATGAGGTGTTGGAGGAAGACTTGGCCTTGAGGGCTATGGCGAATTTTGAGACTCTTGACGAGTTATCTTCCACATGTCCTTTGGTTGTTTCATCTTGGGACTCTTCATTGCCAAGGGTCGAATCTAGGGGTCATATGTCTTTGGATGCTTTAATAATGGTGACAACTCTTGTTTCATTACCATTGGGGGCAATGGAGGATAACCCTCCCCTCTCCCCTCAATTTGAATCTTTGAGGATGATATTCCATGGAAGATTGTCCAAAGAAGGAATTGTGGTCGTCCTAAACATTCTTGTGCCTCCCACACCCAAGTTTTGGGTGCTTAAAGCATTAGGAAGGGTCATGGGGTGGCATATTTTTCCATCCTTGTTTGTTTTTTTGGTATCTTGTGTTCAAATGTATGTGTTTTTGGTTGCATTTGGTGTGTGATAGTTTAGTTGTTTTGTGGTAGCTTGTCTTTTTTGTCTAGTTTTTTGTTATTTTCCAACTGTGTGTTGGATGTCTCTTGTTGTAAATGGCTTTCTAGGGCCCCTTCAAAAAAAAAATTCCCTAATAAAAAACACACCCTAGATTTTGTGAATTGGGGACCCTTTCATCAAGATTCTAGTGCCTTTCATTCTTATGAGACCTTTCTTGTAACTTCACATGTGTATCCTTGTCATGTTAAAATTATTGTTTGTTTGGGTAATTAAAAATTCCATGACATTTTAAAGGTTGTGGAGGCCTTCATTGTTAACAATGTATAGATGAGGCCATGTTTTATTTTGGTTTTTCCTAAGTTACAAGTTGGAGATTTGATACTTGAGTTGGACTTACACTGGTTTTACCTATCTATCTCTATTTTGAATATTTTTAATCATCTTTATTTCAACTTGTTTGAGATCTCATTTCTAGCTCTTTGTTCATATGTGCTTTTATTTGGGCTTAAAATTCATGTGCATCATATTTATTGCAACCATTCTATTTTGTTATGTCTAAGTTCCCTATTTTATATGAAAAATTATTTGAATTTTCCTTTGGGTAAGTTTGTGAGGCTATGCCTTAGTATTTTGTTCCTTTTTCTCTTAGACTTGGAATGTCTTTAGGAGAGTTAGAGCTTTGTCTCACATCCATTGGGTCAAAGCTTGAAGTTTAGAGTGATTGAATATTTTGGAAAAATTGAACTAATATCCAAGTATGATTTCTTTAAGTTTGTGTTTATGAAACAAACACTATTTAGTGTGTGATTTTCTTGGGTTCTTAGTGGTTAAAGGACCCAAGATATTCAAGGGATTTTTTAATTAAATCTAATGTTCACCACCTATAATGAAGGTCCTTTTCAAATCCAATAACATTCAACAAGCATATAATTTTTTAAATCCAAGTTAGTTGAAGGTCTCACATCTAAGTATACATTCTCTTATAGGTCTAGTGTAGTTGAGTTATCTTATAGATTCAAGATTATTATGAATTTTAGTTTATTTTTGCTCTGGGCTTGGTAGTGTATAGAGTTCAAGTTTAAAGAAGCCCAATCATCTAATGGACCCAATCTATTCATAAAATTCCAATTTAATCTTGAGTCTACATCTATAGTTAGAAATCATTAAAATCCAAAGCAATTGACATCCTTGATAGACTTGAGACCACTGTGAAACATGATTTATACTTGTCTCACATTTGAGTGTTGAAACATACAAATTTTATTGTTCTTGTAGACCCTAAATTATTATACATTTTGATTTATATTGGTACTCACATATGTATATATAACACTTTTAATACTTTGAGAATCCTAGGTTTCCTGTGACCTCATAAGAATCCTAGGTTTCTTGTGACCTCATAATGTTTATACAACCTAGGTTTATTAAGTGCTAACATTTGAAGTTTGTTTGAAATTCTAAAACTTTTTTGGAGTTTCCAGGATAATATACATGTGATGGCCCCATAATCAAAATACATTATTAAAATTCATGCGCTTTGCATTGAGCATCATTTCCCCATTGTTGATTTGGGGTCTATTGACTAATTTGAAGCTTTGCAGAATTGAATTGATAGTTCTCCCTAGTATAAAATGATAGTTACATGTGGAACAATAGTAATTTTTAGTGGATTTTCTCTAGTATTTTACTCATCATGTCCAACATGTTGAAGATGATTTTAAGCTATTGGCAACACAAGGGCGAACAACTAAGAGGGGGGTGACTCAATTGTCACATAAATTATACTTATTAACTTATTCTCATATCTGATAAATAAACATGAAAGCATAAACCATCACCACATCAAAATCACACATAACACCAAGATTTTTTACGTGGAAACCCTGTTAGGGGAAAAACCATGGTGGAGGTTAATTCACAAGATTATACTATGTTAAAAGTATAAAAGAATTGTAAATGGGGAATGCACATGCATTTAGGCACATTTCCTAGAGCTCACTACTCAATTGCAAAAGGCTTACTGCCCAAAGGAAGACACACTATCTTATAGAAACATTTGGATTACATCCAGAAGATTTTGAACTGAGAAAATAGCATCTGCTAAAGCTTGATTACAACTTTGGTTAAGCACGTAAACATTTGCTCACTCTGTTTCACACTTTACTTCTGCCTTCAAATGATCAGAACATTATTCTCACACAACACTTGCACACTTCGCACACCACTTCCTTCAAATGGTAAAACAATCGATTATATATATCCTCAACTAAGGATTAGAACAACTATATGTTGGCCTAACAAAATATAAAATGAGTACAAACTGTCGGCCCAAATCAATAAACAATTTATAATGCACACCAAACCATGTCAGCCAAAACATAGTAAGGACCCAAAACAACATCCTTGAACACAAAACACCTTAAACAATTATGCCTCGAAGATTCACAACACACTACAGTCACCCTGTCAGCCATGATCATGAAAAACATGAATTCATAGAAGAAAACCACCAATCGCGAGCACAACGATCAAAGCGGACGTACAACACAGATAGATCATGATCTAGAAACATCCACAAGCATCATGAATCACTACAGAAGCATCCACAACAACTCAAATTACTAGAATCACATCTTTCAGGAACACCAACTAAAGCAACAAAACAACTGTTAGAACACATATACTCATAACTCAACCAAATCTTCATGCGAACCTCTAAAAATTCATGTGGATAAACTAGATGTATTTTTCAACAAACCCTTTAATCCACAGCCTCTTATCATCAATATACTGAGCTAGCCATCAACATGGTGGCTATACTGAACTTCATTGCATCACTGACAACCTGCAACTTATTTTATTACAATTTTCTCAATATCCTCGACATATACAACCTTAAAGACATTAATTCCAATAGTGTTGACATCAATGCCAACCACATATCAAAAATATCCAACAATCTCCCCCTTTGGTATTGATGGCAACACATGACGTGAAAAACACCATCATCGCAACTTTCTCTTAGCACTTTCTCCCCCTTAGATTTTGACTCTTTTCTCCTTGACTCTTTAACAGTTCTTCACATGACTCTTCTCCCCCTTTGACATCAATTACAAAGATACACATTATCTTTCTCCACACAAGATCTAAACCACATTTCTGAACATCTGACTACTCCCCCTGATATATGACTATGAAATGCATGGACTGATGCAAGTCAATGCATCTTTATTTTGATTAGGAGGGGTAATCACCCCTAGCTTCCCTCTGAGATACTCAAAAGTATCCTTGGCAAGGGCTTGGTAAAGATATCTGCAATTTGTTCCTTAGTGGGCACATACTCCAATCTGATTTCTTTTTCACTCACCTTCTCTCTCAAAAATTGAAACTTGATAGATATATGCTTGGTTTTTGAATGCAACACCAGATTCTTAGAAATGTCAATTGCACTTGAATTGTCACATAATATAGGAAAGGGTTTGTCATACACAACTTTGATATCTTTCAACATTTGCTTCATCCACAATACTTGAGTACAGTTGTTAGCAACAATGTATTTTTCCTCTATATTAGATAAAGAAATGGCATTTTGCTTCTTACTTAACCATGAAATCAACTTCTTTCCCAAGAAAAATGCGCCACCACTAGTACTCTTTTTGTCATTCACATCTCATTCCCAATCAACATCAGTAAAAGCACTCAAAGTAAGGTTGTCTTCTTTAGGATACCATAGGACAAAATCAACTATCCCCTTCAAGTATCTAAAAATCCTCTTCACAACTGTCACATGAGATTCCTTAGGATCAACTTGAAATCTTGCAACAATGCATACGACATTCATGATATCAAGTCTACTTTGAGTCAAATAGAGCAGTCCACCAATCATGTATCTGTATCTAGTCTGATTTATTTTAGGAGAATCATCATCTTGTGTCAACTTACATTTGATCACCATAGGTGTGCCAACTGGCTTTGAATCTTCCATACCAAACTTCTCTAGCAATTCTTTCACATACTTGGACTAAGATATAAAGATCCCTCTATCTAGTTGAGTAATTTGCAATCCCAAAAATAATTTCATTTCTCCAATCATATACATCTCAAACTCACTTTTCATCTCATTAGTAAACTTCATGCACAAACTATCATCTCCTCCAAAAATGATATCATCAACAAAGACCTCAACAATCAAATCTTTATCATGATCAATCTTGAAATACAAATTACTGTTAGCAATACCTTTATTAAATCCAAACTTCAACAAATACTTGTCCAATATGGCATACCATGCTCTTGGGGCTTGCTTAAGTCCATGCAATGCTTTCTTCAACCGACAAACCATATCTTCTTGATCAGTCAATTGAAATCCATCAAGTTTCTCAATATACACTTCTTCCAGTTCGCCATTTAGAAATGCTGACTTGACATCCATCTAATAAACCTTGAAGTTTTTGTAAGCAACATAAGCAAGAAATAGTCTCATAGCTTCAATCCTAGCAACAGGAGCAAAATTTTCTTCAAAGTCAATTCCTTCCATCTGAGACTATCCTTTAATACACACAAGTCTTGCTTTGTTTCTAACAACTTCACCTTGCTCATTTAGTTTGTTCTGAAAGACCCATTTAGTTCCAATTACATTTTTGTCCTTAAGTCTAGGAACAAGAATCCATGTATCATTCTTCTCAATTTATAGTAGTTATTTCATTGCTTCCACCCAATGTTCATCTTTGCATGCTTCATTGACACTATTGGCTCAATCTTTGAGATCAAACAATATTCTTCTGCAATTCTTCTCCTAGTTTGAACACCTTTGTTCTTATTATCAATAATATGATCTTCTAAATGATTTAGTCTTACATACCTTGGAGTCTTAAGGTGTTCTTGAACTTCAAGCTCTTGTGATCTTACTTCTGCACTTTCACTAGTTCCTTGTGATTTTCCTGATTCATCAAAATGATCTGAACTTGATTTGTAGTCTGAAATTTCTTTCCTTTATCTGAACTGTCATTTTGATCATCCAAATCATATCCATAGGTTCTGGATGGTCTAATTTTGTCTTCACCAATCTTGATATTATCACTTTCAATTACTTTCCTCAATCTCTTATTGTAGCACCGATAGGCTTTACTTTTAGTAGAATAACCAAGAAAGATTCCTTCATCACTTCTAGCATCAAACTTTCCTACATCTTCATCTCTTTTGATATAGCATTTACTCCTAAATATTTTGATGTATCTAGCAGTAGGCTTATGACCATACCATAGCTCATAAGGATTCTTACCGGTATCACCTTTGATTTGTACCTAGTTGAGAGTGTAAACAACAGTACTCATACTTCTCTCCAATAGATATGCCGAACATTTCTTCCAGCATCATAGTCCTAGCAGCTTCTTGAATTGTCATGTTCTTCCTTTCCACAATTCCATTTTGCTGAGGGGTCCGCGAGGCAGATAATTGTCTTTTTATCCCATGCTCTTCACAAAAAGAATTAAACTCACCGGAAGTGAATTCACCACCTCTATCTAATCTCAAACATTTAATCTTTAGACCTGTCTCTGTCTAAACCATAGCCTTAAAATATTGAATTTCTCTAGCACTTCATATTTTTCCCTTAAGAAAGTAACCCACATCATTCTAGAATAATCATCAATAAGTAACATGAAATACCTGTATCCTTGTAAACTTCTAACTCTATAAGGACCACACAAGTCAGTATGCACAAGCTCCAACACTTCATTTGAACAATGTTGTTTGCTCCGAAATATAACTCTAGTTAGCTTCCCTGACATTCCTTGCATATGGTATTAGTAGGTTTTATCAACTTAGGAAGATCTCTCAGTGCCTGAGTAGAACTTATCTTTATAATATTGTCAAAGTTTACATGACACATTCTCCTATGCCACAACCAACTTTCATCAACATGAGAAATCAAACAACTTTTACTAGCATCACTTAGGTGAAAGATATTACCTTTTACTTTTGTACCAAATGCAATCACATTTTTGAAACTCCCTAATATTCTACACTTTCCATCCTTGAATTGAAGATTGTATCCCTTTTCAACCATTTGTCCAACACTTGAGAGATTATGCTTCAAACCTTCCACATATAGAACATCATCAATATTATGCTTACCATCAAGAGAAATGGATCCTTTGCCACGGATTACACCAGCTTTGTCATCGCCAAATCTTACAACACCACCATCATACTTTTCCAAGCTCACAAATTTAATTTTATCATCTATCATGTGATGAGAGAATCAGCTATCAATCACCCATCCATCTTTTTCTTCAACTTTGGCAGCTAGAGCTTTCTCCACATTTGTGCAACTAGCATATTCAGTAGGCACTGAATCATTTTCCTTGATAGCAATAAATACCCATTCGTCCTCACTTAAATTCCCTTTATCAGATTCATCATCTATCACACCTTCATCAGCAGTAAAATAACACTTTCTTTGGAATCTAGGCTTGTTACGTCTTGGCTTAGGAACTCTTTTGGGACACCTTGAGGCAAAATGACCTATCTTATTACAAGAAAAAAACTTAATGGGAAATTTACCTTTATAATTACCTTCTCCTCTGGCTTCTCTCTTGACAATAAGTGCTTCAAGCTAGTCTAGTTTTCTCTCTTCTTCTTCAATCTCTCTCATTTCCTGCTCATACTTGGACATTTTTCTAGAAGATATTTCTCCCAGATCATATCTCTGCTTATCTTTTCCAGAGATAGTAGCTTTGAATGTAGATTTTGTCTTAGGAAGAGAATCACCAAACTCACTTAACTCAAAAGCAATAAGCTTAACAATCAACATGTCTCTATTACATTTGTCACAATCCAGATCTCCTCAAAAGTAGTAGCTTTGGCTTTGTATGCAACAGGCAAGGATCTGAGCACTTTAGCAACAATCTCTAATTCTTCCAATGTTCCACTAGCACATCTAATGCTACACACATGTTCATTCACTCTCTGCATAAAAGAAGTGATGTTCTCATCTTCACCCATTCTCAACATTTTATATTTCCCTTTCAGGCTTTGCAGCTTAGCAATCTTCACATGGGTATCACCTTCATACAAAGTTTCCAACTTTTTCCAGATCTCATAAGTAGTTTTCAGCTCCATTACATTTTTTATCTCAATTTAAGTCAGAGCACTCAACAATGCTTCCTTAGCCCTGATATTGTACTTAGCTTCCTTAATCTCACCTGCAGTAGAAGGACCATTATGTGGGATGATATACCTATTCTTTGTAATTGTCTAGTAAGGTTCACCAATGCATCTCAGATGACACTCCATTCGAGTCTTCCACAAAGAATAATTAGTTCCATCAAATCTCAAACTATCATTCTTATATGTCGCCATCCTAGATCACCTCAAGCTATTAAACTCCTTCCAAGGAACCTACTCTAATACCAATTGTTGGCAACACAAGGGCAAACAACTGAGAGGGGCGGGGGTGAATCAGTTGTCACATAAATTATACTTATTAACTTATTCTCAGATCTAATAAATAAACATGAAAACATAAACCATCACCACATCAAAATCACACATAACACCAAGATTTTTTACGTGGAAACCCTGTTAGGGGAAAAACCATGGTGGAGGTTAATCCACAAGATTATAATCTGTTAAAAGTATAAAAGAATTGTAAGTGGGGAATGCACATGCATTCAGACACACTACCTAGAGCTCATTGCTCAATTACAAAAGGCTTATTGCCCAAAGGAAGACACACTGTCTTACAGAAACATTCAGATTACATCCAGAAGATTTTGAATTGATAAAATAACATCTACTAATGCCTAATTATAGTTCTGGTTAAGCACATAAATATCTGTTCACTTTTCTTCACACTTTACTTCTGCCTTTGAATGATTAGAACATTATTCGCACACAACACTCACATACTTCGCACACCACTACCTTCAAATGGTAAAATAATCAATTATATATATCCGCAACTGAGGATTAGAACAACTATATGCTGGCCCAAATCAATAAAAAAATTATAATGCACACCAAACCACATCATCCAACACATAGTAAGGACCCAATACAACATCCTCGAACACAAAACTCCTTAAACAATTATGCCTCGAAAAACCACAACATGCTACTGTTACCTATTTTTCACTACGAGCTCAAACAAGTAGAGTTTAATCAAATTCATCATTGATAGGTACATAAATTTTCAAGTTTTGCTACTAAAGTATTCATTGTTCATCATAAAGATCAGATTACATCTAAATTACAGTTTATTGTGCAAGTATTTGAAACAGAAAATTGGAAATTTACATAATAATGCTTTTTATTCATTTTGTAAAAAACATTGAATCTCGCACAAGCCACGAGAGTAACTGAATTTGATTATGACAATCAAATGATGAATACAAAATTCAATGATAAGCTACACTACTGAAGATAACGTAAACACAAGGAAGAGATGCAATTCATCATTGCCTATGATGATGAATCGCTTTCGCTTGATGTATTTAGTTGTCGTGTCTCCAAGTTGCAGCCTCATTTTCGCGCTCCATGAATCTGCAAAATTGTAAAGGAATGGCGTTAGAGATGTACTCTAAGCAATGATGAATTACATTCTATGCTATGCCTATGCTACCAATAGGAATGTAAATTATATTCAATCAAGCATTCACCAGGCGATTGAGTTACAAAGGATGACAATCAAGAAAAATATAGCTCAATGGAAGCTTTCAGCTTCGATTATTTTTATTAACATTTTTGTTTCAATGTGCAGGAACAGGTTCATCATGTTCGTGATCATTTTATTAGATATGTGGAGAAAAATGGGCTCCCACAAGGGTAGAGCCCGACATATCAAAAGGACACCTCTCATTCACATCATATATGAGAGTTATTTAAGCATCAAAGAAACAATCATCATCTAGGACTGTCATCAAGAAGTCTAATTCAGCATGGTGAAAATATATCAAGAATAGTTACCAGTCATTTATTGCAAAAAGTTGTCATCAATGATGGAACAGTAATCATGATCAAGTGAAAACTCAATGTAAACTGATGATGCAGATTAAGGTGTTTCTAAAATCAATCTGCCATCAATAGTAAATTATGGTCATAAATGATAGTTACAAGCATAAAAATGTGAAGGTTCAAGGATGACCATCATGATAGCATGGATGCATAACTGGAAGGCAGTAGATCAAAAATTGTCAATAACACAGTAAGTTGCAGGTCTATAAGACAGATTTACAAGAGCAGCCTTTGATTTATTTATCAAAAGGAGTAGAATGAGTATCATGATGGTTGAGAACAACCAAGATAACATTGCTAAAAATACAGATTCATAGATAATCACTACTCAAGTAATCTGCCAATTTGAAGTTTCAAAAAAAGAGGAATAACTATATTGAGCAGATTGAGACCATTGGACAGTCTCATGCAATGTTTAGAGGTGTTAATTGAGATATTATTCACCGTGAATAGAGCACAAATTGGACAACATAGTAGGTGAACTTCAAAGTGATCAATTTATCCCATGAAGAGAACAACAGAATGCATTCCTAAGGAAGGTTGAGGCTTTCATTAGTAGCAATAACGTGGGAAGACAAGCATGTGCATATGACAGAGCAATAATGGATAGTCAAAACCTTTATAGTGAAAAGAATACATTGGGAATGACTTGGAGTTTCAAATAGTCTTGCAAGCTCATTTTTTTTAAAGGCATGATATTCATCATTTCAAAGATACTAGGATATGAAGGCTAATATGACAAAATCCAGAAGCAAACAAAAAATGCATATGGCAAGTCATATGTATGACAGTCAAAATGTCTCTAGCAACTCAGGATAGCAAGGAAGATTCACTATACTCCAATGTCAAAAGAGTAGTTATATGTATTAAGGACAGTCAATAGGCATAAATATACTCTTTTATTTTAAACTTCCTTGAGTTTGAAGCAGGTTTTTAGTTACAAAAATCTGAATATGGAGATACAATCAAGAGTAGCCTGTAGAGTCTAAACGCAGTGAGAAAAGCAAACACGCAGTAGAGTCTTCATGGCAGGTTCTACAAAAGGCAGTATCTTCTTTCTTTTTGTCACAAACTGCAATATGCAGTCGCTTCTTTTACAAAAAATGAGCATTGAAATCTCAGTAAACTCTTATAAAGGGGTAAGTATTAGAGGCTTCTCATGGTGACCTGTAAATGGAAAGACCCAAATAAAAGCTCACATTCAGAACAAAAACCTCATATATCTATGAAATTACAAATACCTAGATGAAGGGAGGAAATCGTGGCTATATATTCATTGAGAGCACATTTAAATCGAGGGGTTTCACTTGTTGTGAGTTCAAAACAAACCATCTTTTGCATAGATAAAAGAAAATCAACCTAAAAGCGGCCAAATGAAGTAATATACAGCAATAAAGGAATGTAGCAAATGAAACCCTCGAGCATACGATGGAGAAGAATGCATGCAGCCATAAGTTGAAGAAAATGGAAAGAAATGCATGAAAATAATAGTATGAGGGTCGCAGCTTCAAAACAAGTTGCTTTGTTCTTTTACACAGACTCATTACTTCAAACAAGTTGTAGATTAAAAGCAATGATTCAAGAGTTTCCTTTGTAAAGGTGACTTACCCATAGTTCAATTTTTTTGCATAAAGATCTCGGCATTGCTTCCAGATTTCTCCACAAAGTCTCAGCTTCAACTCTTAGTTAGTTTCAGCAAAGCCCTATTTCTCCATAGTGCATAGTGGCGGCGCAACAAGAGTTCCAGAATATCCAAAAGAGTATGGAGAATGATAAAAAATTATTAGGGTTTGAGCAAACTCATCCCATACCCTAGTGCGACTTGATAGTCATTTTTGACTATTTTTTATCAAAAACAAATAAAATCATTTCATGCCCATGGTCTTTGACTTCAAAGTCATCGACCTAATCATCATGCATAAGGAGGGCTGTGTGTTATGAGATAAGATCAATTTTAACTTTATTCCTTGTGATTTCAAAATTAAAAAGCACTCTTCTTCATTTGTAATGTTTATTCAATATTATTAAAGCAATTTCGTTAATTGTTTTTAATAGTTATTGAATTAAACTATTTTAAAGAGCAAAGTGAACTAAAGATAGAAGTTATGTGTGCTATGCATGGAGGAGATAAACAACGAAAATACTAAAAAAAAAAATTGCTCATGCACAAAGTGGAACTTTAGTTTTCAGTTATGCAAGTAGTGAGGCTTTTCTTTCAGTTCCTCATCAGTTCACGAGGTGTTTTGATCATGCACATGAAAAGGTGGAGTTTTTTGGGCACAGAGTGCAGTTTGCTTCAATTTTGAGCTATTTTTATCATGGTTTCCTCCTTTGCTCGGATTTCACTTTGAAGTTACCGATTTGGCACTCAAGGATGACTTTCAGTTTCATTTTCCATGTTTTTCAAAAGGCTTTTGTATAAATGTAATTACTTAGTCATTTCTTAGTAGTTCTTGTTATTCAGCCTTTGCATTCGGCAAAGTGAATTGTCCTGTAACTCAACTTTCAAAGTTTAATAGATATTGCAGCAGTCTTTATAGGTTATCTTGGAGTATCATTTGCAAAATGTTCCTTCATTTGTCATTGCAAGTTAAAAATTATCCTTCTTAGATTCAGGTGTCATATTTTGTGAATGTTTGGATACAAGTTTAATGTGTTTGATATCAGAACCTTTAAATTTCTGTCAACATTCGTGAATGCATGCACACGAAGAAACATCTTAGTTGCAGGTCATAAATTGTGTCTCAAGTATATCCATATCTTTAAGTTGTGAAAATAAGTCTTTCCTTCATAAATAATGAATTATCAGGCCTGTTTGTGAATCATTAATGCAGTTAAATTGTTCAATCTAAGTTGTGAAAGTAAGCTTCATGATGAATCAATTGTGATGAGTCTATTTTCTTAAATCAAATAGGTGCATCACCATAGTCCATTTTTTCCAGTTTTACATTAAATTAAGTTTCTTACCCTTTTCTCAGAACAAATTATTCAAGTATCAAATTGACCATCATATAGGAAGCCAGACTAGAATCTAGAGGTTCAATCTCGTTATAGGTCACCCACAACCTGATTTTGATCCAATGTTTCAATAGATTGCTGAATTTAATTATTCAAGCGTTCGGGTGCAATTTGATTGACAACAACTACAATCACCTTGTTGGCCATGATCATGAAAAACATGAACTCACATAAGAAAATCACCAATCATGAGCACAACGATCAATGCGAATGTACAAAAAAAATAGAGCACAATCTAAAAACATCCACACACATCATGAATCACTGCAAAAGCATCTGAAACAACTCAAATTACTAGAATCACATCTTCTTTCAAGAACAACAATTGAAGCAATATAACAACTGTTAGAACACAGATACTCATAACTCAACCAAATCTTCATGCGAACCTTTGAAACTTCATGCGGATAAACTAGATGTACTTTTCAACAAACCCTTTAATCCACAACCTCTTATCATCAATATATTGAGCTAGCCATCAACATGGTGGCTATACTGAACTTCATTGCATCACCAACAACTTGCAACTTATTTTATTACAATTTTCTCAATATCCTTGACATATACAACCTTAAAGACATTAATGCCAATAGTGTTGATATCAATGACAACCACATATCAGCAATATCCAACATAAGCATGGTAGTAGAATGGATTGAACTAATAAAGGATATGTTATACATTATGAATCATGTACTTTGAACATCAAATATGATTTTGAATCCAATATATGTTGAATTCAAATCCAATTGATGCTTAATTTTTATGACTTTTGTTAAAGAATTTGATAATCTATTTTATTTCATAGGACCTTTTATAAGGATAATAGAGGCAGCTAGAAATTTCATGACTTTCAAAGCATGGAGAAGCTATAAACTTAAGAGTGACAAAGGAGATTGCTAAAGAAATACAAATGTGACAAATGTTAGAGCTTAATTGAACTTCAATTCTAACTTTGGGGGGATTCTACATGGAAATTGAAGGCAATCCCTAAATATGAAGAACATTGAGCTTGAGGTTACAATGAGTTATTGTTGAAACCATCTTAGTAGAAATTGTCACTAGAGTTAAGGAAGATTAATAAAGATTGTTGTTGAATTTACTTAAAGGGCTTGTCTCAACAAGCCATTGTTGTCATTCATGAATAAAAATTTCTTATTGAAGGAACAAAGAACTTGATAGCTTACATTGGGATTTTACACACAAGTTAAATAAGAAAACTATTTCAATTGAAAGTAATTCCATTCAATGGAAACTTTTGTGGACCTACTACAGGGGTGGAGCTATTTTAGAGGTCATTGCTATAAAGCTTGTATGGTTTGATGATTACTTTAAAAGAAGACACACCAAAAGATCTTAAGGAGAATTTTGTATTATTCAAAGTCAAATAAGAATTTCCCCTTTTAAAATTGGGCTCTTCTTGTTTGTAATTTCAAATCAAATTTGAATTGGAGTTAAAACTCTTGGGCTTATCCTTAGGAAAACTATAAATTTCCAAAAATGGGACATTGTAAAATATTAAAAACCATTCATTTTACTTCTACAAAATATTTGATTTATTTTTTTCTCTTCTTTTTATTTTTCTATGAGAATAAGAGGACAACCTTATAAAAAGAATATTATAAAGCAATATAGATGGATATATGGTTGTGTTCATTTGGTGCTTGTTTTTTCAAATATTTGTAGAAGCAAACCATGAAATGGTAAAGCATGCAATCAGTGTGAAGAATATGTTGTCCTTCATTGATATTTGTATGAATGCACAAATAATTTTAGTGGAAATGGTGGGAAAGTAGGTTCCTATGATCAAGCAAGGAAAACATCCACCTAATTTGCCAAAGTGCCTTGGAGAGGTACAACCCATGATAATGGTGATTCTACAAGGTTGTAGGTGCATGCTTGTAATATAATGTATTATGTTTTGTGAGTTGGAAACCCTCTATTCTAAACTATTTTTATAGTTTCTATTAGTTAGGCCTACAAAAAGGTCAATTGGTGTTATGCACATATGATGTGTTTTCCATGTGACCAACGTTATGCTAGATTTTAGAATATGGTGCAAGATGGTTGGCACAGTCATGTGGAGTAACATGACCAAGTGTTGACATATGTGGAGCTAAATTGAATATATTGGTGTAGATGCATATATTTCTCATATGCAGGTCCAACACAATGCATAGATATTTGTGCAAGACTTGAAAATATCTCTAAAAAGTGTACTTGGAGGCTATTTGAAGTAGAGGTAGTGAAAGACCCTTTGGTCTTGCTTCTCAACATGTACTTAGTGTTGAAAGAATGAAGAAGGTTGTAATTGATGTCAACACTACATGATGGATGTAAAAATAGTATGAAGGATGATTGTAGAAGAGTGTAGAGAAGGGGGATTCCCTACTCACAAGTTCTTTTCATTCAGAGAGCCTCATGGGGAAAACTTCCCTGAACTACCTCAAGGAACAACAACGAGAGTCAGAATCGGAAAGAGCAGGTCACAGATATTTTCTAGATAAGCTAACAAGCTCTCATCTAAAGGACGTTAGCATGGAATACAAATGATAGTGTGGAACACTAGCATCCTAGAGGCACATTGGCATCTCGTACAGACCAGAATGTGAGAATATCACAGAGAATGGATAAATGACTGCTAGCAATTTGATTGATAAGAACTAACAGAATGTGATAAAGTAGCAGGATGTAATAGAACTTAAATAAAGTGAAATAGGAACGATAAAGATGAGGAGAAGAAAGAAAGGAAATTCTCACAACCACGCGAGTGATTAAGCCTTCAGCTAGTAGATATCTCCAATACCTGCTTCTGTAAGATCTGGAGAAAGTGTTGGGGATGTATAGGGGTTTGCCTCAGTCAAACCCCCATTTTAGTGTTGCCACCTCCATGAACAACTAAAAAGATAGAGAGAGTAGAAGTAAGCAAATGTGATGTGATAAAAGAAAACCTCACTAGAGGAGAACTTGTATCACAAAATGTAGGTGATAAAAGAAATCCTTGCTCGAGGAGGAGAACCCATATCACGAAGTAGAGATGTAGTAGATAGGGGATGTGAGAAATCCCAAGATTCTCACAAGCATGAGGTAAGGGAGATGAAGCTACAAGGATTAAGGAAGCCAAAGAGGGAGACAAAGAGAGTTGCAAGAGCTAAGAGTGTTGTAAGGAGTTATGTAAGAGCTTGAGAGATTTGCAAAGAGAGATGCCAAGAGAGCTTGAAGGTGTTGTAGAAGGTTGTTGTAACAAACAAGAGAGTTGTGCAAGCAAGAGCAAGATAGGAGAAGAAGTTAGGAGTTACAATGAAGCTAGAGAGAAGTTAGAACTTAGAAGACCAAAAAGATGGAAAAGATGACTTTTAAAGAGGGAAAAGAAGCTTCTTGAGCTATTTATGGGCGTCCCCAATCGTTACCATCAACAAAACTCGCTGAAAAGGGGAAAACATGCACAAAAATAGTCATTTGAATGTTGAAACATCATAGGATCTAGCATGGCACATGGATGTCTGTGCAGCACGCAAGTGTCTAGACTCATCACACTATAAAATTACACATACTGTAAAATCACCAGATTTGGCACAAAGCTAATGTGCAAAGGTAGTTGTTGAAAAGGGGCGCTAAAGCATCCTAAGAGGGGAAAAAGGCTGATGCAGGGGCTAAAATGAGCCTACACAAGATGTTAAGGGAGTGGACACTAAAGCAGGTGCAAGAATGTATGTGAAATTGCAAGGCGTCCAATTTTACGACTATACATTTTTCCCCCACTTTAGCAGGCATATGAATCTATGCTAATATGCACGCTAAAGGAAGTCTACCAAACATAAATAGCACCATATGCCAAAAGGATACTGTAGAGGAAGCAGATAACCCTTTGAACCACGAAAGTGTGCCCCCAGGCTGAAGACCTGCAAAACAAATGCATTAGACAAGAAATCCCGTCACCAAAAAACAATGCTAGAGCACAAAAAACTAAAGGATTTGAGTCAGCGTAGTGAAAGAGACCTTGATGTGAACGGTTATCTCAGTACTATGTGTTGTTCCCAAATTAAGAACATAACACACTTAGAATAATTATAAAACTAAGAGAGGATGGGCATATACTTAGGATGAAGAAGATGCAGATTTTTGATCCGGTATATACAAAAGAGAAGAGAAGAGAATTTAAGAAAGAGATGGAGAAGCTAGAAAGGAATAAAAATTCCAATATAAATGGCTCCATAGGTCCTCAAACCCAAGGAGAGTTGAACAAATGCATCGTAGATCTACAGACCTACGAAAGATGAACAAAAGGCTCTCCAAAATCTCTCACATGGAAGAAGCCTCGAGAAGTAATCTCCTTACAATCTCATAGGCTTGCAAGAAAGGTATCCCCCAAGGTCTCTCACATGAAGGAAACCCAAAAAAAGTGTCTTACAAACCCGCAAACCTGCAAGGGAGCGACCCCGAAGATCTCTCACATGGAGGAAGCTCAGAAAAAGTTCCTTACAGGCCCGCAGACCTGCAAGGAGGCATCCCCCAAGATCTCTCACATGAGAGGAGACCACAGATGAAAGTGATCTCTCACATGGAGGAAGCTCAGAAAAAGTTCCTTACAGGCCCGCAGACCTGCAAGGAGGCATCCCCCAAGATCTCTCACATGGAGGAGACCAAGATGAAAGTGTCTTACAGTCCCACAGACCTGCAAGGAGGTGTCCCCCAAGATCTCTCATGGAGGAAACCCAAATGAAAGAGCCTTGTTGTGCAGTTTTTGCACACACGCCCCGTTGAAAGCAAGGACCCTCTTTTTCTTTCATTCTTGTTGTGTTGTCTCTTTGATATTGAGGATTTTCATTGCTTTGGCACAAGCTTAAAGTGTTTATCTTTCTTGCCTAGGTGCCCCCCCTAAGTTACACATTGAAAATCTTAAGTTCTGGGTGGAGTTCGGGTTTTTGTGCCAATTTGGGAGTTTTCGCCCTGTCTGGATTTTCCCGGATTGCTCTCGAAGTTTGGCTATGGTCTATTTTACACTGTGGTTCAGAGATTTCTAGTCTTTGCATAATTCTGTGTGGGTTGGATTTTTTCCGGAGTCCGTTGTCTTGTCGGGTTTTCGAACTTCTCCAGCTTGTTTTGTTGGCTTCATTATTGCATCTTGGTTCGATCTCCGTGGCGAGTGTGATTAGGCTTAAGTGAATTTTGCACCATTTGCTCCCATATTTCGTTGTGTATTGCTTTTGCATTTGGGATTTGGTGATTTGGATTCATTGATTTGCTTGCTTGGGTGTTCATATTGTTGTCTATTGTTGCCATGATCAATTTCCACTTCATCAAATGGTATGAATGTTTCCTTGCTTTTGATTGATGAATGTGAGTAGTGCTTTGATGTTATATTTTTGCTTGGAGTTTGAATTCCTTTGTGTCCTGAGCTCGCTCTGTGTGTTAATGATTAAAATTTAGGGTTTCATGCCTAGGGTATCACTGTTGCATCTTATTTTGCTTTCAATTGAGCCTAGAATTCAATGAAGATTTGTAATGGGCTCAAAATTAACTGGTTTTGTGCCCTAACTCCTCAAATTTGTGATCTTCGATCAATTTGAGTGAGATCGTGTTGGATTGTCGATATTCAGGTTTTCTGTCAACCTCGAGATTTTTGTCAACCCTAGTTTTTCCCAAATTCTGCCTAGCTTTCTGTGTGTCGGGGTGTGCAACGAAATCCGAAACTTTGTCCTCTTCGTGGAATTCCGGTCTAGCCGAATTTTTCCAGATTTTCTGGGAAGCTTGGTGAGGCTTGAAAATTCAGTGAAATGGATGATTCTAATGATAAATTCTTATGGTTCCATATTCTAAATTGATGGATTGCACTGTTATTTGCATCTTTTCTACATTTTTGGTGATCTATGGTCAATTTTGTGCCTCCTTCGGGAAAATCTACTTGGGCCAGATTTTTTCGGAATTTCCTTCCTGGCCTAGATTCCATGGTTGGCTTGAAATCTCAGATTGTGAAGATTGTGATTTAGCAACGTTTCTGAGTTTATTTTGATTTGTATTTGAATTTGTTTGGATGATGAATATATTATTGATGTTAGGCTAATTCTTCATGCTATATTGGATATTATTAATGGTGGTTTTTGTTGGGTGTAGGCTAAATTCGATTGGGTCGTCCAGGAGATTCTGGATGAAATTAGTTCAATTGAACGCTCAGGAGATGAAGTTTAATTCATAAATAAATTCAAGATACTCCCCCTTGGCCGACTTGGTGAGGTGCGCCTAGGATAAGAATGGAAGGAAGCAGTTAATTTTGGGTTGCATTGAAACTTGTGCCTTGGTTTGAATTATATTGAAGATCCCTTGGCTGACTTGGATTGAGTTCATGTATTGAATGCCTATTTTATCTAATTTCGAATTCTCCTTGGGTCGACTTGTTTTGGCTATTTTATTATTGTATAACCCAGCTAGGCCGACATGCTTTGGAGGTTCCTATAAATTTGGCATTTTGCCTCATTTGTAACATATAAAAACATAGATAGAGATAGTTGATACAAGAGCAAATTAGGTTAGAAGTTAGTCAATTTATGAGCAAGTGTTGTAACAGAACATTGGAATTGTTGTTGTAATTTAGGGATTCAATACAATTGAAGACATTGTTATTTTTCGGTGATCTCTTTTGTGTTGACTTATCTTGCATGGTTCTTATGATTCTATCTTTAAAATTGCTCAAGGATATTAGATTTAGATTTAGATCTGATTCAATGGTGTTTATGGTTTGATGCTTGAAGTGTTGCAGTAATCCCTGGTCCATACTTTTTGCAGCTAGTTGATTGTTAGTTGCTTTGCAAAGTTAGCCTGGACCTTTATGTTCATTGTGCTTAGTTCAATTGCAATTGGGTTGTCTTGGATGAATGTTCATGATCTGAAAATCTTAATACCTTAGAAAATTGCATTGTTCTGTAAGATTGTAGATTTATCTTGGTCAAGCAGGAATTAGTTTATGAGGGATTGGTCCATTTCAAGTATTTCATCATTTGCATTGTTAATCTTAGGAGTAGTTAAATTTAGGAATCTCTCTGAAACCCTAACCTTTTGTTATTTCTTTATTATTTGAGTTAGATTTAGGATTGAAGTATCATTACATTGTCAGATCTGATAAGTTAAAGATTCAACATTTGCTTGTAGTAAGGTCCCTTTGTGATTACCAAAATTTTCACATATTATTTGAGTTGTTTATGCATTGTCAAGGCCTGACATTAGAGACCTTGGGGTTATCTCTTGAGGCTTGCTGATAGAGATTTACCTTTCAAGAGAGATAGGATTTCATATTATGTCTAAATTTTTCCTATGTAGAAAACACCATCAACACGCCTTATAGGCCCATAGACCTGCAAGGAGGCATCCCCCAATATCTCTCACATGGAGGAAACCCAAAGGAGGAAACTCTACAGAGTTAGATTGGAAAGCGTCTTCACAAGCACACCTTAGATTGGAAAGTGTCTTCACAAGCACACCTATAAAGTGACATGTTTACCTGCAGATAAAGCATGTTTGAAAATAAAGCAGCCACATAGGCGATCAAGTGGATAGTCACACAGGCCATCAACAAATTGGAAGGATTTCAAAGGGGTCCCTCAGGAACCCTTCAAAAGAAGAGGGGTCCACTCAAGGGACACACTATTTGAAAAGTGAGGTCTAGTTAGGTTTCCCCCAAGCTAGATGCAAATTATTTCACTTAAGAGAAAAGCTTTCAAAGGGGCTCCCTCGAGAACCCTTCAAGAAATAAATGGGGTCCACTCAAGGGACGTTTCATTTGAAAGATATAGGGAAGAGAGGGGGGATTCTTTAAGGACACACATCTCCAAAACAAGTTATCATTGCCCCCAACATACAGGGGAGGAGAACCATGCAAGATACTTAGAAAATGTAGGATAGAGGTAAACCTCGATATCATTTTTCATGCAAAGAAAAGGAAGGTGCATTAGCAAATAAATTGGTAATGACACCTGAATCAAGAAGTTGTATTTTATCCTTCAAGGCCTTACATTCACTAGTGGAATGGCCAAGCACTCAATGGCATGCACAAAAAAGAATATTTTATTTTTCATGATTATGAAGTTTCTTACGTGTAAGAGAAGAGTAATTAAGCGGGCTTTTAGAAGCCACAACAAAATACACTCTTGCATAGATAAAGGATGATGAGCAGGAAGCAACCCTTTCTCTTGTGAAGAAATGCTTGACTGCTCACAAGAAGAAAGCATGAAGATTGAAGACAAAGGAGGATCGACATGGAGAATATTATTCTGGCAACAAGGATCATACTCCTCTACAAAATCGTCATCATCCTTCTTGACAGGACTACCAACATTAACCTCCTTAACATAAGTGTGATCATCTTCCTCAGAAGGAGGATCAACACTAAAAAAATTACAATTTATGCTCACACTATCCCATGATACAAAAGAGTAATCATCTTTGATAGCAAGTTTGGATGAATTTATTGGAAGGTCTAAGTGGATCGGGTCGACTTTATATTCCATAATGAAGGAATTTGTAAAGTCTAGAGAACCCCAATCATCACCAAGACATGCATTCCTTTGAGATTTAGACTAGGATTTCTTGCTTCAGAAGGATCTTCTTTAGGGACATTTATCTCAAGAGTATCCTTTGTAACAGGTATTGTTGGAGTAAACATCGACACACTGGAAGATACTGAAGGAATGAGAGTAGGAACAACCGAAGCTTGACTAGCAACTGCCATCTCATATTAGTGCATAGCCTAGGTTAGCCTTGACTATGACTACTTTATTATTACAAATGAACTTAATAGATTTATGTAAGGTTAGCCTTGACTATGACTACTTTATTATTACAAATGAACTTAATAGATTTATGTAAGGTAGACGGGACTGCACCCATAGCATGAATCCATGATCTACCAAGAAGAAGGTTATATGGTAATTTTTCTAACATAGACAAGGGTGGGTACAATAATGGGTCCCAACCTTAAAGGAAAAATTATCATGCCTAAAGGTTGTCAACTGACATTATCAAACCCATGAATAACAACAGAAGAAGCATTAAGAGAAGATGAATCAATATTAATCTTAGGCAATAGATCAATGCTACATACATTAAGCACCAAACCAATGTCAAGTAGAGTACGTCTAATGCTAATGTTATTAATGTTAACTATAATTATTAGAGGGTCTACTTGCTTCTGTACTTTTGAAGGTGTGAGTTCTTGTGGATAGAATGTAATATTTGGCGAATCCACATGAATATACGCCATCAATGCATTAGCATCCATTGGCCTAGTGGAATAAGGCAAGAGCATCTTTTGCAAGGTTTCCTTAAGCATACCTTGGTAAACTAGAGCAGACTAAAGCAAGTTCCACAGTGAGATCTTGGTCGGAGTAACATAGAGTTGCTCGACAAGATCGCAATCACTAGGTGCTTTAGTTGTAGGTTTAGGAGCTCGAGGAACGCTTGGTTGTTTATTCATATTATTCTTATAAGTATGGGTTGTCACTCTATAAGAGGTAGCCATAGAAATATCAAAAGAATCACTATCAAATGGAACGCCATTAATAGAACAAATCCTTTTAGGAGAAGGACTAGGTGGAATCAGATAAATGACCGGTCTCTTAGGCCTTTGAGGGGCAGTAGAGACATAGATTACATTTACAGAATTATCACAACTAGTGGAATAATTATTTGAAGACATATTCTCAACATTGATCCAAGGAGGATCAGATGTGGATGGAGGTTCATCATTCGCTAATGCATCATCTCCGGAAGAGAGTGCATAAGAACAAAGGTGAGATTCATCATTTCAAATGCAACATCTCTAGAAGAGAGTGCATTGGAAGGTTAGGAGATTCATCATTCATGAATGCATCATCTCCAAAAGAAAGTGCATTGGTATTAATAGAAGGTAGAGTAACATTAAGAAACACATCGATAATTTCATCTTCTTGCAACAAAATATCTTTCGAAGCAAGAGGAATTTTGTGAGAAGGATCAAAGATACAAAGTGACATGGGAAAAGCCAAGTCGCCATCACATGCATGAAATGGAATATCATTGGAATTTTGAATATAATTAGATAATGAACTCATAAAAGAAGATATTAAATTCATTTTGCTGATAGAGCTAAGAAAAACCAAAAATCCAGATTTTATTTTATTTTTTTGGTATTTTCTAGATTCTAGTAATTCGAGTTTTGAGAGGTCTTTGAAGTGGAATTTGAGGTCAGAACTTGTGTCAATCCCTAAAATTCAATGGTCAAGTATATAATATTTTATGGACTGAACTAGTTCTCTAGGAGACCTTTCCAACGGTGCAAAACGGTTTTGAATTTCAAGCACCAAGTTAAAAGTTATGACCTCGCCAAGTAGGGGTAAATAAATTCCTAGTTTTTTTTAAAATACCCTCTTCACGTTGGGTTCGCCAAAATGTAGAGAAGGGGGATTCATTACTCACGAGTTCTCTTCATTTAGAGTCTCATAGGGCGAACTACCCTAAACTACCTCAAGGAACAACAACGAAAGTTTTAGAATAAAAAAGAGCAGGTCATAGAGATTTTCTGGATAAGCTAACAAGCTCTCAACTAAAGGACGTCAACGTGGAATACGAATGACAACATGACACACTCGTGTCCCAGAGGCACGCTAGCATCTCATACGAACCAGAAAGTGAGAATATCACAGAAAATGGATAAATGACTGTTAGCAATTTGATTGATAAGAACTGATAGAATGTGATAAAGTAGCAGGATGTAATAGAACTGAAATAAAGTGAAATACAAATGATAAAGATGAGGAGAAGAAAGAAAGGAAATTCTCACAACCACACGAGTGATTAAGCCTTTAGGTAGTAGATATCTCCAATATCTGCGTCTGTAAGATCTAGAGAAAGTGTTGGGGTTATATAGGGTTTTGCCTCAGTCAAACCCCCATTTTGGTTTTCCCACCTCCATAGACATCCAAAAAGATAGAGAGAGTAGAAGTAAGCAAATGCGGTGTGATAAAAGAAAACCTCGCTCGAGGAGGAGAACCCATATCACAAAATATAGGTGATAAAAGCAATCCTCGCTCAAGGAGGAGAACCCGTATCACAAAGTAGAGATGCGATAGATAGGGGATGTGAGAAATCCCAAGATTCTCACAAGCATGAGGTAAGGGAGATGAAGCTACAAGGCTTAAGGAAGCCAAAGAGGGAGACAAAGAGAATTGCAAGAGCCAAGAGTGTTGTAAGGAGTTCTATAAGAGCTTGAGAGATTTGCAAAGAGAGATGCCAAGAGAACTTGAAGGTGTTGTAGAAGGTTGTTGTAACAAACAAGAGAGTTGTGCAAGCAAGAGAAAGATAGGAGAGTTAGGAGTTAGAATGAAGCTAGAGAGAAGTTAGAACTTAGAAGACCAAGTAGATGGAAAAGATGAATTTTAAAGAGGGAAAAGAAGCTTCTTGAGCTATTTTCGGGCTTCCCCAGCCATTACCACCAACAAAACTCGTTGAAAAGTGGTAAACATGAATGGAAATAGTCGTTTGAATGTTGAAATGTTGTAGGATGCTACCGCAATGTGCAAGTTTTTGGACTCATTACGCTACGAAATGACACGAACGGAAAAATCACCAGATTTGGCACAAAGCTAACGTGTGAAGGTAGTTGTTGAAAAGGGGTGTTGGAGCATCCTAAGAGGGGAAAAAGGTTGATGCAAGGGCTAAAATGAGCCTACACAAGATGCTAAAGGAGTGGATACTAAAGCGGGTGTAAGAATGTATGTGAAATTGCAAGGGGTGCAATTTTACGACTATACAAAGAGTTATTTTGTAAGAGGGTTTGATCTACACACCAAAACAGTTAAGTATTTTTGCTAAGCGTCTATACCAAAAAATTCAACACATAATGCCCTCTGGTAATTTAGTATGCATTTTTCTACCCATATAGATTTACTTATGTGGTTCTACTATGTTGTTCATGAACATCAGTAGCATCTTAATTTTGAATTTCACTTTATTTGGGTAAGTGGTTTGAAAGTTTCAAGTAACAAAAGATCGACATACTGTTAGGTCCTATGCCTGGCCAACCTAATGTATGTAAAGAGTTGTGGAGATTAAATATGTGATGCAAATGGAAGAGGGAGTTATTATAGGTCCATGTCGACCTATATTATGTGTTTTTGGGTGTGAAGGCATTTTGTTTGAAATTGATGCGAAAAAGACACATTTTGTATGATTTGGGGCTACATCTAATTATGCTGACCTAATTAATGTTTGCAATGGATTTTGGTATTGTATACAAGGTTGATTTGAGTTTGTGGATATTGAATATGAATGTGTACATGATCCAAATACAATCAGTGATGTGTAATTTTTTAGAGTTGAGTGAATGAGTTGTGAATGTAGAGCAAAGCAGAGATTTGTAATCTAAGTTGGATAAAGTGTATTAAGTCAATATTTTGAGCTTCAAAGGAACGAAATCCAACATATGTTAGATGCACTTTTATCAATTCAAATCTTGGTTGTGAAGCCTCCTCTTTCTATCTTTCTTTTCTTTGTGAACAGTGAGTTCACTTGGACAGTGAGTCCACCTGGAAGAGAGCTTTTCTGTAATATCTTATAACTAGTTATAACATATTGTGAGGTAATCCTCACTGTTATTTTTTCCCATTTTGGGTTTTCCACATAAAAATTGTGGTGTTCATGTGTTGTGTGTGTTATGGGTTGTTCATTCTTTCATTCCTTATAACTATTAAGTATGCTTTGAAAATTGGATGGTTTAATAGAATGCTAATTCACCCCCCCTCTCAGTATTTTGAGTGTTTAACAATTGGTATTAGAGCTTGGTTCCTTGGAAGAGGCTTGAATACTTTGGGAAGATCTTGGAAATTGAACACATGGCTGATAGAAAATTTCTTATTTCTCCAAAAGTAATTCCTACTATTGGATACATAGAAGAAGATTGCATGTTTGAAAAAGATGGAGAACTCAAAGTTGCTCTTGAAGACCTTGACAAAATTGAAGATGAAAATAGAGATTTGAAGGAAAATATTAAAGAAGCAAATGACTGCATTAAAAAATTGACAGAGCAAATCAAGAAGTTCAGAGAGAAACGTAAGGAGGTCAATGAACAATTGAAACAAGAAAATGAGAACATCATTGGACTAAAAGTGCAAGTGGAAGAAAAAAAAGTTGAGGAATGTCTGAATGCAATGGTAAAATAAAAACTGATGAATGCATAAGGCTTGAACAAGAAGTGGTAAATCTAAGATCAAGTCTATAGAAAACAAGGAGTCATGAGGAAAAATTCAAGACAAGTTCTACAATTCCTAATAAGTTAAATGCAGGTCAGAAAATATCTAAAGACAAAGGTGGTTTGGGACTTGAAAAATGAGAAAGTTCAAAAGTGGATCATACACCTAATGCAAAAAAGTTCAATGAACCAGAGAAGACTAAAGACAAGAAGAACAATGGAAAGTTCCAGAATCAAAGAAACAATGCTAGAAGACCCCCTATCAGACAACCAAATGCTCAAAGGTACCCATCTTTCAATGGTATTTGTTAATTTTGCAATAAATTTGGACATAGAGCAATGGAATGTAGAAGAAAAATGAATCAAAATGTTCCATCCTTTATTGGTCAATGCTTTACATGCAAGAAGTTTGGGCATAGAGAAAATGAATGTAGAAGTCAAATGATGAATGCATATAACAATGGTAGAATGATTCAATCTTTCAATGGTTACTACTATACATGCTATGGATTTGGACACAAGACTAATCAATGCAGATCCAAAATGAATGAAAGGAATAATTCTTAGAGAAATTTCATATGCAATTGCAATAGGCCTGGACATATTGCTAAATTTTACAGAAGTAGAAATATGATGAAGGATAATCCGGTAAAGAGAAATGAACTAGTTAAAAAGATTGATCTAGTTGAAGTAAAGAATGAAATGGAAAATATCTTGTGAAAGAAAGAGGAGTTGGAGAACAAGGAAAAATTAGAGACTACAAATGAATCTGTACCACCCTCTGGTGCAAATAATTCCTCCAGGAATTGAACCTATGCATTGGCTTAGGGGGAGAAATAACAAATAATAAAATATCCCTATGTTGATATGAGGTGTCATGGCTTGTCACGAAGATATGAGATGGAGATGGACAATTTGGATCTTTTGGAGAAGACTTCAGAAGAAAATATGCAATTGTAGAGATTAATGGAATGATTTAGGGTTTACTGTTGAACAGAGAATGGTTTTACCAACTTTATTGTTTTGTGTATTGAATATGAATTAGGGCTGAATTCAAGGGTTATATGTACCTATTCTTTGTTGATTGCATTAACTTTTATACATTTGGAGCGAGTAGAGCAAATTGAAATGAATTCAAGAGTTCAAAGGTGATTTGTGAAGTAGAGCATCCAAACCCTAGTTCTTGTTGAGCGAGAAAAATGTACTTACCATTGTCTAAAGCTGAAATTAATTTTTTTTTAAGCATTTGAATTCAATAGAAATGGCTAAGCCTACAAGAGTGAATGTGAGTGAGAAACCCTGACTAAAATTCAAGAAATGCCTCATGAAGATATTTGAGAATGACCCGCTTAGAGATTTCTTGAGTATTCCATATAGGGTTTTTCCTACAGAAGACACTAGGGCATACATCCATGAGAAAATAGGAGTATAAACACATAAGATTCACAAGCCTATGGATAGATCAATTGATTGGAGATGATTACAAAATCAAACTTGAGTACAAAAACCTAGTGAAGAAGAAACTAGATATCTAGCAATGGTTTCTATGCTTCATTTATGACGATGAAACTAAGTATGTGAGAATGGCATTAAGTAGAGTGCATGAAAAATTCATATGGATTGACATGCCTGGTTTGATATCTAAGGAAGTTATAAGGGAAGTTACTGGACTTTGTGCCACCGAACCTATACCTATATTGAAATCTGTGAAGAACAAGGATGTGATGAAATTAACTAGAGCTACATTTGATCAAAGGTCTCTCACTGTGAACACTATACATAATCCTACAGTAAGGTATATAAATATGGTCATACGATATAAGATATACTACACAACAGAGAGAATTTTGTTTCAGCTACAACAATTAATGTAGCCTATGAAATGGTGGAAAGGGGAAAGGACAATGATTTGTGTGAGTTGCTTCGGAAACAACTATTTGACAACTCGAAGCAAACTAAAGAGAAGAAATACCCCTTCAATTTTGGTTCTTTAGTAGTTTGTTTGTTGTTTTACTTTTTGAGGGAGCTTCCAAGAAGAAGCAATGTCATATGGGATATAAGCAGACCTATAACCCATCAAATCTTGGAACATCTACATTGCATTGGTGATATGAAAGCTCAAGATGAAGCACTTACTGCATTCTTTGTGGTATTTTAAAAGAGAATGCATGAAAGGGAGAGGTTCCCTAAGTCTATGGTAGACAAATATGAGAAGGATATTACATTTTTGGCCATAATAGATGAATGCATTATTGAGGTTGTAGAACCTAGAACTGATTGGATTCTACCACTTGGATATGAGATCAATGAAAATGAAGTAAAAGGTTATGTTGACATATTGCTGAAAAGTCCTAAGGACCCTACATAAGAAAGACATGGAACATATGAGGAGAAATTCATGGAAGTGCATATGGAGCTGAAAAATCTTGAAATAAAGGTGACAAGGATGTTGGATGACCATGTCAAGGACAAGGGATTCATAGAAGAACTGATGCAAAGAAAGAACTACTCCTCAATACACTTGACTATTTTAACACCCTTCTATTGGAAAAATGAAGAACATCTCATTTTGTTATTTTGTGTTGTCATTGATGTCACCATGATATATGAGTTGCAACTGCAAGACTTAGTCTAAATTTTTTCTAGTATTCTAGTCTGGTATCTAAACTGGTATAATGCTTACATTCTTTGATATTTTGGTATATCCTCTAGTATCTTGGTTCACAATTGTTTGATGGTGATTAATGTTGCTTGCGGTTTTGGGAAATGGTGCATGGATTTTGGAAGCACACACATTCAAGATCGCACGTATTCAAATGCTCATATGGTGTATCAACATTACTTTGTTGATTGCAATTTTTCTATTAGGTCTATCATTGGCCGAACTAATGGATGAGTTGTGTAATGGTGAATTAATTTTTGTTATGCGGATTTATGGACGACCTATTGTAGGCCCATGCTAATAGGATGTAGCATGTTGAGTACCTGAATTGCTTTTTAGGAAGTTTTTGTGAAAGCTTGTAGCCGACAGTTGGTATTTTTGATAAATAAGAAGTGCATCTAATTAGGCTGACCTAATTGATGCTTGTAGAGAGATCAGATATATATATATATATATATATATAAATATATTGGACAGTTTTTGAAGACTGAGTATGAGATGATTGTGTTATGAATGTGAATGTGAAGAAGAGCGAATATGATGAAGTGTGTCAAGTCAATTTACTGAGCTTCATTGGAACCAAATCTGCACTCACTAGGTGTACTTTATCAGTTCATTTTTTGGTTGTAAGTCATTTTGTCATTGTAATTCTATAGGCAGTGAGCCTTTGTATTTGGACAATGAGTCTTGGCAATGAGCCACCCTGATTTTGTAATATCTTATAACCGGTTATACTATATTGTGAGCTAACACTCACCTTGGTTTTCCCATTTTGGGTTTTCCACAAAAAAATATTGGTGTTCATGTGTTTTTTGATTTCATGTTATGTTAATGCTTTTACTTATATTTGTTGCTATATGCATAGGAATAATTGGCTGGTATTTGTTCAAAAAGTTTAAGAAGATATTGATTCACCCCCCTTTCAGTATCTTGGATATTCAACAATTGGTATCAGATCTTGGTTCCTTCAAAAAAATTTAACAACTTGAGGGAGATCATGAAGATGGAAGAAATGAATGATAAAGAACTCCAGACTGCACTTGAAGATCTTGATAAAGTTGAAAGTGAAAATAAGGAGCTGAAAGAAAGTATTGAAGATGCAAATGAATGTGTCCGAAAATTAAAAGAGCAATTGAAAAAGTTCAAAGAAAGGCATAGGGAAGTAACTAATCAGTTTGAAAGTGCAAGTAGAAAAGAAGAAAAGAATTGAAGAATGTCTAAACAAATTGGTATAAAGCAAGTCTAATGAGTGCACCAAGCTTGAACAAGAAGTGGTGAACTTGAAAGTGGATCTGAAGAAGGAAAAACTCTATGAAAACAATTTCAAATCTAGCTCAGATAGGCTTGATGAATTGATTTCAAGACAAAAACTGAGGTAAGACAAAGGTGGCTTGGGAATGGAAGGAGGTGAAACTATAAGGACAACCAGAAGACTTAGAATAAAGGAAAGCATAAAGGAAATTCAAGGAAATTTGCTAGGAAACCACATGTGAGACAACCTAATGCACAAAGGTATCCTTCTTTTAATGGCACTTGTTTTTCATGCAACAAATTTGGTCACGGGGCAACAAAATGTAGGAATATGATGAATTAGTTTCCTGGTCCCTTCACTGGTCAATGTTTTGCATGTAAATGAATTGGACATAGGGAAAATGAATGTAGAACCCAGATGATGAATCAATTTAATGGAGGAAGAGTGAATCAATCCTATAATGGCTATTGTTATACTTGTAACAAGTATGGACATAAAGCTAATCAGTGTAGAACAAGAGTTAGTGGAAGTCAGATTAATCAGAGAAATGTTGTTTGCTATAATTGCAACAAACCAGGACATATCTCAAAAGTTTGCAAAAGCAAAAAGGATAAGCAAACTAATCTGGTAGAAAAGAATGAATCTACGAAGAAGGTTGACAAAGATGAGATTAAGCAAGAAATGAATAAGATTTGGAGGAAGAAAGAAGAGACTGAGATGACATATGCGTCTATGCCCTCATCTGGTATAGACAATTCCTCTGGGAACTAGACCTAGCAAGGTCTTAGGGGGATCTTTAATAGAAAATCACTTAAACCCCCTTGATGTTTGGCGTGTCATTCCTTAACATGAAGATATGTTGTGAGAAATGATAAGCTAGAGGTTATGCAAGTGGAACTAAAATAAAATATGAAGGAACAATATTTTGCAGAGTGAACTAGGGTTTTTTTGAGCAAAGAAAAATAATGTTTTAGCAGCTTTTTGAAATCTACCGCATTTAATGTGAATTAGGGCAGATCATTGTTTTATAAAGAAAATGTGTAAGGAATTTTGATTACTCACGCAATTGAATAAATCGAACAGCTTTTTGGAGTGTTCTTGAGGTGATTTAGAGTTCGAGCCATGTAAACCCTATTTCTGGTTCTTCATGAAGAAAGAGGTATTTTAATTTTTTGTACAATTGTTGGTTTGTGTTCCTTGAGATGTTTTCAAAATTGGAAGAATGGAAACCCCTATATTCGTTAAAGTGTTTAAGAGACTGAGAACATCTTATAGGAAATATTCCTCAAAGGTTTTCGAAGATGCCCTATGGGCGCCTTCTCATCAATCCCTCACAGAGTTATGTTGATCGAGGACACAAGAATGTCTATTCGAGTAAGGAATGAGGAATTCAATCACACAAAATTGATTGACATTTGGCAGAATGAGCTTATTGGAGACAATTTCTTGGTGAAACTCAAATACTCAAATGTTGTTACGAAGAAATTGGACAGGTGGAACTATTTTCCCAATTTCAGTTCCATGGTTGATGATAAGTTTGTGAAGCCATTCCTAAGCAGAAAACATGATAAATTCTTGTGGATTGACCGATCGTACCTGATAACTAAGGAGTCAATTAGGTTGTTACCAGCCTCTGGAATAAAGGACGAGTACCTGTATTAAAAGTTGTGAAGAATGAGGTGGTAACAGAACTTACACGAGCCACATATGACAAGAGAGCATTAACAATAAATTCCATCACCAATCCGGTTGTGAAGTATGTCGCTATCATGATTGGTCACAAAATATACTTCACCAACAGAGAGAACTCTATTTCGGCCACAACTATTTATACTGGTTTTGATATGTTATTCAATGGCGCAGACTAAGACTTATGTGAGCTTCTCTAGCAACAGTTGCTTGAGAATTTGAAGTTGATAAAAGAAAGGAAGTATGCTTTCAAATTCGGTTCATTGATTGTATGTTTGTTGTTCTATTTCAAGAAGAGACTTCCTAGAAAGAGTGATGAAGTGTTTTGGGACTCATCCAGACCAGTGACACATCAATTTTTTGATTATAAACATAGCTTGGGAGATTTGAAAGCTCAAGAAAATTCTCTAACAACATTCTTTGTTGTATTTAAGAGCAACATGAATGAGAGATAGGATTCCAAAGAAAATTGTTGAGAAATATAAAGATGACATCATATTTCATGTTTCCTCTAATGAATGCATGATGGAAGTAGTAGAACCCCATATCATATGGATTTAGCCATTGCGATATGAAATCACAAAAGAAGAGGTTGAGGGTTATCTACAAATGTTGTTGAAAAACCTGAAGGATCCCAACAAACCCAGAATTGGTACTTATGCAGAAAAATCTATGGAGATCCACATGGAGCATCAAAAGCCAATAATTAGAAAGAGAGTGGAAAAGAAGCTTAGGGAAGTTGGATTCACTAATGATCATATTTTTCTTGGAAGGGCTAAGGGAGAAGAGTTGAAGTCAAAATCATCTGGCCTAAGGAGATCCGGCAGGACTCCTCCTAAACCCTCTGCAACCCCTGCAATAAAGATTGAACCTAGTACCACTAATAAAGGAAAAGGCATAGTTTCCTCTAGACCTACTACTAGATCTGGGAAGAGGAAAGAAACTCCTTTGGTGCCCCCTGGAAAAAGAGGAAAGAAAGAGAAATCTTCTAGGGAGAAAAATATTAGCATCACAAATGATTAGGATGAAGAGGAAGAGGATCCTGTTGCAAGATTGGTGAGGAAAAGAAGAGAAAGTTTATCCTCTAGTGAAGGTGCTTCTAAGGAAGTTGTTGGTTCTAAGAGAGTGCATGTTATATCATCTTCTAATGATGAGGAAGAGCAGAAATTTGGTGTTCATGTGCACACCAAACCATAGTCAAAGAAGACTAAGGTGTCTGATGAAGCCTCTATAGACCAGAAAGAAGAATAGGACATTCCGGTAAGTTTTGGTCCCTATTTCAAATTAGAGGCATCTCTCAATTCTTTGTTACATTTTGAGAATATGATGAAGCCGACAACAAAATATTATGATAATGTTGGAAAAGAGAATAAGAAAACTTTACTTTTAGTTGTCATTCAATATTTTATCACCTTGGAAGTTAAATGGGATGATTGGAAAGAAGATGTACTTGAGAACATGTGTGTAGCTCCTAATGAAAAGGAGATCAGAGGTTGTTGCACTTGAAGAGAAAATTAGGAATGATGCATTTGATAAGATTGGGTCTTCTCTGACCCTGGATGATTTGGAGTCTTTGAAAAAGATTTGTGCAAATATGTTTTGAATGAAGAAAAGGGTTAATATTTTAATGGCAAGGGATAAGATGCAAATAAAGAAGATAAGGAAGGCAACAACAAAGGTGATAAAGGATACAACAGAAAAATATGGCATGCTTAAGGTTGATGAAGATGCTACTATTGAAAATGTTGAGGAAGATATTCCCCTTGATATAGGTGATTAGGTATCTCTGAAGACATTGAAGTTGAAAATGATGTCAGTGATGAAAATAATCCTTCGGAAAGTGAGAAGTAGAATGAAGGTGATGTTGAGCCTGGAAAACATGATGATGCTCCTCTGGAGAATACTAAAGGTGAAAAAGGAAATAATGAAAAAGGTAATTATGAAAAGGGAAAAGATAGTGAAGAAGAAGAAAAATATAATCTGAAAGAAGAACAATATAAAGATAAATATAAAAATGAAGAAAAGAAAGAAGAAGAGGAAGTGGAAGAAGAAAAGAAGGAAGAAGAGAAGGAAAAGGGAGAGGAAGAAAAGAAAATGATGAATCTGCCAAGAAAAATGAAGAAAGTCAAAAGAAAATTGTAAAATATCTTAAGCATCCTAGAGAATCATCCTCCGGTAATGATGTACTGAAAGGCTTACTATCCAAGAAGATCATATTTCAACCAATAATTCCTCAAGAGCTTCTACAATTTCTTATGATTGAAGGGTATGTAGATGTGGAGAAGATGTCTCTGGTGCATAAAATGGTGTTAGGAGATGCATTGTAGGCATTTGGAAGGAAGGAGATTCTTGAAACTCATTAGAAAGGAATAGGACTCATAGAAGATGCTCTTAAGGCATTACAGGAGGTCACACTTGGTGCATCTATTGATGCATCCCTCACCCCTATTGAAAATTTGAGATTGCTATTAAATTCTTTCAAGGAGTATATCTTTGAGCTTGGAGAAAAGACAAAACAAGATATTGAGGATAAAGTGGCAGAGAAAAGGCTACTGGCATTGCATGACAAGTGTGCTCTTGTACACTCAAATGTTGAAAAGAACCTAGAAGCTATGAAGATTTGTGAGTCAGAAGCAAATGCAATTCTTTCTTATTGCTTAAAGTGGTTGGATGCCACCCAAAACATTAAGGTTGTTATGGAATCCATTGAGTCCTAATTGACTATTGTCTCTGGTACTTGCAATATATCCAAAGATAGATACAAATCAACCTAGAACGCCATCACTACGCATAAAGATAAATTCTTTGTTTTACAGAAGCAAAAAGAAGAGATTATTATAAAATTTGATCAGTTAAGTGACATTATAAGAGTGGAATACACTATGTTTGGCAAGGCCTTGGCAAGCACAAAAAGACTTAAGAAGATAAATTTGGCTCCTGATACTTTGGATGGTGCAAAAGAAACTCTGGTAGAGTTGGAATCCCTAAATAGGATGTTGATTGTTGCAAAGGATAGTTGGGAGAGTGGTAAATCAGTATGGGAAGGTATTCTTAAGGAGCTTCAAGGCTCGCCATCCTTTGGTTGAAGCATGTTTTCTTATTTTCTTTGTTTTCATATTTTAATTTTTGGGACACAATTTGTCCTTGATGTCAAAGGGGGAGTGAAGAATGATGAAATATTGGTGTTAGGGGGAGAAGTGTTGTAAATAAGGAGTTTTATAAATATTCTTTTTAGAACATGCTGCCATCAATGACAAAGGGGGAGATTGTTGGAAAAATGAAGAAGAACATCTCATTTTGTTGTTTTGTGTTGTCATTGATGTCACCATGATATATGAATTGTAATTGCAAGACAGTCTAAATTTGTTCTGGTATTTTGGTCTAGTATCTAAACTGGTATAATGCTTACATTCTTCGATATTTTGGTATATCCTCTAATATCTTGGTCCGTAAGTATTTGTTGGTGATGACTGTTGCTTGTGTAAGGAAAGCTAAGGTGCAGAAACAACTCTCCTAACCTCAAATCCTCATGGAAGAATGCAAAGATACTTTTAAATTTTCAATTACAGTCCAATTAAGATACACTTGAAAGTAATAACAAAAATAGAGAAATAATCATACACAAATGAACACCAGATTTACGTGGGAAAACCCTTACGGGAGAAAAACCCACCACAACAAGAGAAGTCACTTTGTATTACAGTAATGGAGATTACATACAGAGATCAAACTTATCTTTCTGATGTCAAATTACAGCAGCAGATTCAATGATCAACCTTGTACAAAACATTCAAGTTACAACCTTTCAAAATTGAATTCACACTGACCATACATAGAACTGTTCATCCAAATGTGCATTGAACATTGATCAAACATTCATCAAACGAATCATCGAACCGAACATCATCTGCAATTACAGAATATATTCATGTCATCCATGTATGTCGAACTTCCTCACAAAACGGCCACAACAGACTAACTTCCAACGGTTCCCATTCGGATTCTCTGATTGGTCATAGACTCACCACGTAGGATAGTCATCACTTAGTCAAAGGCATTCAAAACATATTCGCATATCGGTGAGACACTAACCGTGTCTCCCCGATGCCACAAGACCTGATTGTTGATATCGGCCAAACTCATCACTATCGGCAAGAGGTTACACCGAGTTCACAAGTAGTTGCTCAGACTTCCCCTTGTCGCCAAGACATCATACCAATATCTATCACATGTATCGCTATTCAGAAAGACCATCATTATTCAATGAGACATGATACTGAAGTTCCCAAGTCACTTAGACATCATAATTCCATTCGATGAAATAATCGCTATTCGCTAGGAGATCATACCAAGCCCTTCAAGTCATACCGAAACGCACAACCGTCGGCAAGACTTACCGCTATCACTGAGACTTCTTATCGAAGTCTTCAAGTTACTCTAATGACTCCGAGTGTAGCTATTTAGCGAGACATACCATCTATCGGCAAGAGATCTTACCGAGTCACCATGTCACCTCGATGTCTTCTAGTGAATAACTGTCGGCAAGAGAACCAACAGTCGGCAAGAGCTCTTACCGAGGCTTTCACGTCACCTCGATAGCTCTAAGTGTATACTTATCAGTGAGACATACCACCTATCGCCAAGACTTCATACCGAAGCCTTTGTGTTACTTTGATGACTCCAGTCGCCATGAGTCTCCCTGATAACCTTTAGGCATCAACCAGTCGGCAAGACCAATCCACTCGGCAGAGGGTTACAACGATCATCATGTCACAGCGATAGGTCCATTCGGCAAGACTGAAACAAGGTCTCAGTGACCAAAACTTTTCACAAGGTTCCAAAGCTGCTAGTTGGCTAGGCACAATGAATGTCATACCGACTTTGCTCTTCCAGAGGTTTCAGCCTATGAGATTGAGGCACATATTTCCAATAGCTTGCAGCTTTGGGAAATGGTGCATGGATTCTATAGACACTTGAATTTATCCTCACAATTGTAATGACATTCATCTATTGATTAAATAGATATTATTATTTACTTAATCAATTCATTCAGTGTTTTCCTCTATTCAGGAATTTCATCAAGTCATTAAACTATTAAATATTAATCATTCATATTTGTTCATATCCGTTTGCATAAACGATCATAAACTATTTGTATAAACGATCATTCCCGTTCATTTTCGTTCATGATTCGTTTCATAAATGTTCGTGTCCATTTGCATTATTGTTAATGTTCATTTTCATAATAAAGCATAATCGTTCATTATCGTCTGTATCCCTTTCATAATAAATTTATTATCATAGTCATCAACTATCGTTTCATAATAAACTAATTATCATAATATTTACATTAAATCACTTCATTTGCATAAACTGTTCACTTCATATTGCATTTCATTAAATCATTAGACCATTAAAATATTAAATAATTGTTCATCCAATCATTCTCATTTTGCATTTGCATAAATCATGATCATTCATATATTGTTTCACCATTTGTTCACAATCGTTCACAACATAAATCATTCTTGTTAATCATTTTCATTGTATAAATTGTTTGCATAAATCATCATTAATCATTAAAATCATGTCACAACAATCATTTACATGTCCATATTCCATTAAATCATTATTAATCATCTTCATTCACATTTGAATCCATTTAATCATTTTATTTAATCTCATTATTCATAAACCTTTCACCATGCATTTATCTCCCCTCTCTATCATTTGCATTCAAATGTATTTTACTTAATCAAGTAATGTGGGATAAATTGGCATTCTTTAGCTCACATCTTTAATCCCACATTTCTTTCTCAACACCTCTCCATCCCCAAAGATGCCTATTTAAATGGGATTTCCCTCTCATTTGGACACTCACAAATTTTGCATATACATATATCTTCACATCTTTGCAGTAATCCATTCACCAACTACCTCTTGATGCACCTATGCTCGCCAAATCTGAGAGCAAAAGTGCATGAACAAGACCTTGGTGTTACGATGCCAATGGAGACTGATTTCTTTTAAAAGAATTTTTGTTGTTTCTGTAGTTTACAAGTTTAAATTTATGGTTTTGCTTTTAATTAGAATGGCTATATTGATGTGGGCATGAAATGGTGAAATGGTGATTCTTGTTCATAGAATCATGCATTTTATGGCTCTCACAATGGATAAATAGCGATGCAAAAAATAATAGGTCAAAAGAGCCAAAGAATAGATGGATCTATGCTTTATTTACGCAAGGCACCTGTTTTCCAGGATTTCACCAAGGTACTTGCCTAAAATGCCACCGAAGTGGTTTTCACTAGAGGATGATTTTTTTTTTACTTTTTCAATCCTTTTTCTTTCTTTTTTGGATTTTTGATCATTTTATGAATTTTTTGTATTTTTTTATTTATACCCTTCAATATTAGGCATAAAAAAATTTGAGATGCAAGTTGTTGGTTGGCTCCTGCAAGGGTTCACCTTCAAGGGTTGATAGTTGATATGCTCCTGATCCATAGCTTGTTGTGATGATAAATGGACCTAACTAGTTAGGCTCAAACTTTCCTTTGTTGTCTTGATCTGGAAGGTTCTTTTGATTATGATATAAGACTAGATCGCCTACCTAGTATGACCGACATTTGATTCTCTTGTTATAGCTTTGTTTCGGTCTGTTTTTATATACTTGCAAGTGATTAAGGGCATCAAGATGACATTCATCCAGGAATTCTAGCTCATTCAATTGAGATACTTTGTATTCTTCCTTAGTTATTAGATTTTGTAGTGATACTCACAATCATGTGAGCTCAACCTCAATAGGCAAGATGGCTTTTGATCCATAGACCAAAGAGAAAGGGGTTGCACATGTAGGTGTATAGATATTGGTTCAATAAGCCCAGAGAGCGAGATTTAGTTGCAAATGCTAGTCACGACCAACTTCATTAACTATTTTCTTCAGGATTTTTAGTATAGTTTTGTTTGTAGTTTCTGCTTGACCATTACCTTGGGGATAGTATGAGGTATAAAATCAGTGTTGGATATTCAATCTTTGGCACAACTCTTTCACATCCTAATTTTTAAAAGGGGTTCCATTGTCTATGATGAGGGTTTGTGGAACACCATAATGACAAATTAGGTAATTCAAGATAAACTTGGCTATTTGCTTCCCCATTATGTAGGTAATAGGAATGGCTTCAACCCACTTAGTAAAGTATTCAATGGCAGTTATGATAAACTTGTGGCCATTGGATGAGGTTGGAGTGATTTTCCTATGAGGTCAAGTCCCCACTACAAAAAAGGCCATGGTGTGTTCATTGGCTGCAATTCTTGAGCTGGAGCATGAATCAGATCCCCATGTTGTTGACACTGGATGCATTTCCACATATACTAATGAGTTTTTTTTTCCATGGTTGGCCAATAGTACCCTGCCCTCAACAGTTTCTTAGCTAAAGTCATACCACTAGAATGGTACCCACATATGCCATTGTGTACTTTTGTTAAAACAATTAAGGCTTCCTCTTGGTTAAGGCATCATAGTAATGTCCCTTCGATGCTTTGATGGTAAAGGGTATCACCTAGGATCACGAATCGGGATTCCTTTTTAACAAAGATATTTTTAAGGTTCTAGGTGATATTAGATGGAAGGATTCCTCTGTTAAGGTAAGTAAAGATGTCATGGTACCACAGGGATCTAGGACCAACAATGACACATGAATTCAGATTCAGGGATTTCGAAAGTTGGTACAAGAAGTTGTTCTACCAAGAATTCATAGTAGAGGATGTTGTTCAACATATCTAGTAATGATTTGATTGTTATCATGGTGTCTGCTGCTCTATTTTTCATGTGAGGAATCTACTCAAAATTTATGTCTATAAAAAGGTGTTACTCATGTTCTAAAATTTTTAGGCCAAGGACTTTGTTTTCCCTATTTACCCTCTTTGAAGTCCTTGTTATTATTTTATAAGTCTTATACCTAGAGTTTATCTCTTGAGGTCGCCAATTTCTTGGTTTTCGTAAACTTTGTCACAGGTTTCCTAAGTTACGTAACCCATGTCGCCACTTTCTTTGAGTTCATAACCTAGTCGTCAGTTTATCAAGTTTCGTAACTTCATGTGTTAGCGACTTAAGTCTTGTCATTGCCCGCCCCCGTGCTATCTTCAAGCAAGTCGCGGAGTAGGAGGTTATCATAACCTATGAACTCTAGATTTTGGTTACCAAGTTACCAATCCAAGCGACCTAGCAACATGCCTCCTTTTTCACTCATTTTGAGGCACCGTACAACCTAGAGATGTCTAATCATATCGAAAAGTGTTCATCTTTTAAAGCAATTTCCTTCTTTCAAAAATTAGGAATTGAGTATTTCATAAATCTGGTACATGCAGATGTGATGGCAACTTAAATGCAAGGTGGTGGGAGATTTACACTTATATTTGCATATTGTATTTCATACTCATCTCTCTCATTATTTCAGTATGTTTAGCTCCTCGAAAGTTGAGAACTTATGCAGATTGCTATAGGAAACCGCCTACTGAATGTGAGAGACACAGACATCAAACCTCTAGATTTGAAAGAATTGTGGGAGCACTTGGAGAGCGAAGGAGTTTCTGCATTGAATGAGAGGCTTGTGGTGAGCAATTTGGCTAATGCTAGTGGAATACCTAAAGCATTAGATTGTTTCAAACTTTTGGTTGCCTGTGCAAAGAGGTACATTCCTGAAACGCAAGAAATTAGAGCAGCGGACGGGTCATTGGTTATCAAGGTTACTCCTGAGGCCATGTCTCTAGCTCTTGGTCTCCCGGTAGACCTACCATTTGAGAAAATGTTTGTTACAATTGTTGATGAATTTTTCAAAGAAAAAGAAGATTGGTGCAAAAATTCAATGGCTAAAACCTGGTTAAAGTTTGAAAGGAAAGGTAAGTCCCAATTACCCCCTAAGCTTAAAAAGACACATTTTAAGGCTGAAATTCTCAATTTCATTACTCTATTGCATTGGGTCGTTGGTAATGGGGACTCTAAGAGCTTTGAGAATTGGATGTGTTTATTTATTTTGAAAATTTGTGAGGAGGATGTCTTTATTGATTGGGGTGAAATTATATGTCATCATTTGAAAGAGAAATTGTTGAATTATCATAAGTGTGCTACTTTTCACATGTGCTCCTACTTGATATATCTTGTTGCCAGTCAGAAAAATGTTTGGTTAGGGCTGGAAATGCAGGATGCCCCAGTACCGAGCATTCCTATATACAAATTTGTTTTGCAACTCACCAAGCGGTTTGGAATGGAAAATTACCGTTGTGCCAATGATGTCTTCTTAATGGATACTGCCAGGAGGCTAGAAGGGAAATTAGAAGTGCGCTTCTCTTCGGACTCTACATCCTTGATAATGAGATATGGGATATTTTACATTCAGTTTGATAAATTTTCTTATTTACGAATTGGCAGATTTGAAGGCGCTCCATTAAAGTTTCCCAAATACCCAGATGACCTTATCGTGTTTCTAGAAATCTGCAGACAAATGGCTAAGGTAAATGTTAAATATTTGAAAATGGGTAAGAAAGGGTATTTGTTCCCTTTGGTATTTTCTTCTTTCACATGCAAAAGTAATTAGGTTGCCAAACAAGCTTGTGAGGCCTTGAAACAATTCAATTTTCCTAGTTGTTTTGAGAGAACCAGTTTTGATAGGAAAGGTTACATCAGACAAAACTGTCATGGGTGGAGCTCCTATGTGCATATTCCACATATTGAAGATTACTGGGAAGATTGTGTTAATGAATTTGAAGTTTTTAGAAGAAGTAATTGAGGTTAACTCTTAAAAAAATTCAGGATTTTGAGTTGTCTCTATGCATCTTGAAAAATGTATGTGAAGATTTGATGATTCTCCATCCTGATTGTGATAATTTTTTATCAAAATTTTCCATATGTGTTGATTGGAGTAAGGAAGAATGCTCTGATATTCACGAGCGCTCAGTTTTAGTTGTTGAGAAAACCTAGGATTGGCTAGCTGGTAAATGGAAGCAGTGCACAGGTTCTACCCATGGTTCAAAAACTTCAGGCGGAAATGAGACAAGGTCATCAACTCAGACTTTGAATGTCACCCCTTCAACATGAAGACTTGCAGCTAAATCTTTTGGATCAAATTTGCAGTCAGGGGGAGACGGAGAAAAACTAGAGATGACCAAACTAAAGTCCACCTGTGAACAAAATTCACCTTCCTCTTCCCCTAAGCAAAATGTGGATCAGGATCAGCTCGCATCTGTAGATTTTGGGAATATTTTCCAAAATATTACTGATGATAGTATTCTTTCTTCTTTGTCTGAAGATGTACCTATCCCATCTAAAAACCTAGATAGTACTCCCCACACGCAGCAATTGCTTATTTTTGGAAGTACAAGTGACAATGCAACTGCAACTTCTCTAGGTTGGTTGAAGAAGGTGGTGGAAAAGAAAAGAAAATTGATTCCTTCTGCTGTGGTAGAAGTTGATACCATGGCCAAACCTCTTCAGGGTTCTGCCAAGCCTAAAAAGGCAAGGAAGATGTCCAGAATAATAAATGATGAGGTATCGGGACACCAATTGCTGGAAGTGGTGGACCTAATAGGAGAGTTGAATGAAAAAAAAATCACTACAAATGATTATAAGGTCACTCATGTGGATATGGGACATGCTACCTTTGAAGGGGATGTATATCATGTTGGTTTCTCTATGGATGCTTTAATCAAACGCACCAAGGGTCTAAGGAAAGAAAACATTAAGTTTCAATCTCAAGTACTCGCTCTCAGCCAGTTTATTTCCTCTTTAATTGCTACTCCTGTGGTTGAAGAAAGCACTAGCTCTCATATTGAGAGATTTGATTCTAAAACTTTGCAACAAGTTAAAAGGAATATGAGCTATTCAAAAGGTGCCAATGAATGAATGGATATGATTTCCCAGAATGCTTTGTTATACCTCGGTGAGATTATTCCTTACTATTCAAAATTTAGTTTAAAGAGGAAAGAATTATTAGCAGAACTGCAACATATGAGAAAAAAACAAAATACTATTTTTGTATTGTCTAAGGAAGTTACAGATTTGGTTAATCTAGATCCAATTATATTGATTAGAGAGAAAATTGTGAATGAGCCCAAAGAAGTCGATCCAAATTGGGTTGATTATTTGGAATGGCTTTTGGACATATATGATAACCTCATCAAGGAGACCAATACTGCAATGGGGCAATATTTGGACGTACTGGTTGAAATAAGAGAGAATTGTCATAACTTGGGTGTAGATATTATGGATGAGTTTGGAGAGAAAATTCTAGAATTCAATGAAATTGTTGTGAAATTCAAAGAAACATTTAAAGAGAAAATATCGGAAGCATCCACAACTACTAGGGAATCCTTCTTTAAGCTCGGCAGAATGGAAGTCTATTTGAAGTCCTACAAGACAGCACGGGACGAAATGGACCAAACAGTAATTGATGCTAAGAAAAACTTAAACAAATGGAAGAACCAGTTACAAATAACTACTACTCCAGGTGGCAAGAATATTACTGCAATAATTGCCAAGTACCAAGAATAAAAAGCGAGGAAGAGGGAAAAGGAAAATTCGTTGGAAACCAAAAAGATATTGGAGATTGAAGATGAAGAGTGTGGAGCCATTGGAGAATGATGCTTATCTATTTTTAGCATCAACTTAGTTTAGCTCTTTTTCTTTTTAAATTATCTTTTAAAAGACTTTATTTGATGTTATGTTTAAACGGTTGTCTTCAAGAAACCGTTATTTGGGACTTATTTTCAAGACTTTAAATATTGGGGAGCAGAGAACTCTCTCTCTCTCTCTTTTTGGGAAAACTTTGATTTTCTCATAAGAAAGATAGATAGTTTCTTTAAAAATATTTTTCTTTTGATATGAATATGCTATGGTGAATTATGCAGATATAATCTTTGAATTACAGTGCATAATCTTATGGATATGTCATCAATGTATGTTTATATTGAAATGGTTATCGGTATGGAATTTCTTGTTGTGAAATGTTGATCTATGAATGAGCATTTTATGGTATATTTGGAAATTTTTACAATTATTATTGTTGAAATTGATATTGTTTGAATACACCTTTCAAAGCTTTCTAGTTGAAAGCATCACCTTTTTTTCTTTCTGGTTAAAAGCAATGGAGATTTAAATTCATTGCATATCATATAAGGTAGTTGCCACCTTGTTTAAAAGCAGAGAATCATAATAGAATATCATTATATCTGATTCAACTGTTGTTTACATTTGTCATCTCCATGGGCATTAGAATATAGAGTTAGGTGATAAACTTGTGAACTAACAAAAGGTCTTTGAGATTCTCCACCATCTTCTTGTAAGGAGTGAGCTTGTCATCTTTAGTTTGATAGTCATCATTGACTTGATTGATAACCAACCGTGAGTCTCCATAGACTTTCATTTCTTGGATCTTCCACTGAACTACTATCCTTAGACCTATAATTAAGGCTTCATACTCAACAATGTTGTTGGTTCATGGGAATGATAGCCTGTATGACTTTGGGATGCAATCACCTTGGGTGGTGATGAAAATAATTCTTGCTCCTAATCCATGTTGGGTGAACGATCCATCAAAGTACATCTTCCATTGAGTTGTGAGATTGATAAGGAACACTGATTCATTAGGAAACTTAGATATCAAAGTGTTCTCAACATAGATGGGTGCTTATACTAGCTGGTCTACAATCACTTGTCCTTTGATTGCTTTATGCTCTACATACTTTATGTCAAACTCTATCAATATCATCACCCATTTAGCCATTCATCCTATGAGAGTTTCCTTGGATAAAAGGTATTTTAATGGTTCAATATTTGCAATGAGCTTGATTTGATGTGACATGTAGTGCCTAAACTTTTTTGAAGCAAAAACTATTGCTAGTCATGCCTTCTCAATGGGTGAATAGTTCATTTCATATCCTGCCAAGGTTCTGCCAATGTAGTAAATGGCTCTTTTCTTTCTGTTTTCATCATGTTGTGCTAAAAGAGCTCCTAGTGTTGCTGGTGTTGTTGAGATGTACAAGATCAATGGTTTGTTTGATATTAGCGCCATGAGCACTAGAGGTGTTAGTAAATAATATTTTATCTATTGGAAAGCTCTATCACATTTTTCATCCCACTTGTAAGTTATCCCTTTATGGAGGAGATGCAAAAAGGGGTGAATCTTATCTAATAGCTGGGCTATGAACCTTCTGATGGACTGAAGTCTTCCTTGTAATCCTCTCATCTACTTCAATGTTTGTGGTGGTTCCATGTCTAGGATAGCTTTTACCTTTGTTGGATCAATTTCTATCCTTCTTTGTGAAACAATGAAGCCAAGAATTTTCCCTGATGTGACCCCGAACACACACTTTTTTTGATTTAGTCATACCTTGTATTCTACAAGTCTTTCAAAGATAGGTCCTAATACTTGTATGTGCTCACTTCTCTTCTTTGATTTTTCCAAAATATCGTCCATATAATCTTCAATTGTTTTTTGGATTGTGTCATGAAAGATGAGGGTCATTGCTCTTTGATAGGTTGCTCCTATATTCTTTAACCCGAATGGCATCACATTCTAGCAATAGGTTCCCCATGGACAATTGAATGCAGTTTTGTGTTGATCCTCCTTGGTGATTATCATTTGATTGTAGCCTGAAAAACCATCCATGAACGACAAAATTTCATGTCTAGTTGTTAATTCCACAATGAGATCATTGTTGGGAAGAGGGAAATCATCCTTCAGACATGCCTTGTTCAGATCTCTGAAGTTAGTGCATATTATGATGCCCCCAATGAGTTTTGAGACTGATACCAGGTTTGAAACCCACTTGAGATAATCTATCGATCGGATGAATCCAACGTCAAGAAGATTTTATAATTCTAGTTTCATTAATAGTGTTATCTGAGGGTGCATCTTCCTTAATTTCTTCTTAACTAGTTTGGCTTCAAGATAGATTGCTAAGTGATGTAAAACCACTTTTGGATCAAGGCCTAGCATATCTATGTATGACCATGCAAAGTTAGCTCTTCACTCTTTAAGGAATACTACAAGGTTTTTTTATTCTTCATCCATTAATGATTCGACATAAAAAGTTATCTTAGGTGCTTCCTCCATTCCCACATTGACTGGAGTGGCTTTTTGTGCTAGTACTCTTGACTTCTCTGGATGCATTGCACTAAGGGGGAGATTGAATCCCTCATCCTTGGGTGCCTCAGAAAGGTTTTCACTATCAGATGCGTTCTTTGTTTTTACTATTTTAGGATCAAAGAGTGCCACTAGGTGGTTTTCACTCAAGGATCTGCATGTTAGTTGCATTTCATTTATTTTGCAACTGAAGGATTCAATTATCTCCCCATAGTATGCCTTTGTATCAAGCTCTATTTCAAAGCCTGTTTTGTGATCTGCCCATAATAAGTTGTCACAAAGTCCCATGAATTCTAAGATCACTTCATCATTTTCGAATAAATCTAGAATCGATGGTCCTTGTTGGTCCATATTAATAAGTTGTGGGTATACTAGGTGTATTTCAGTTGGTTGGTTGTTTGAGACAAAGGATGTTATGGATATCATAAAGAGGGTTTTGTTCTCAAATAGGTCAACAACATCAAGGGGAAAGTCATCTAAGGTTGTATCACGTGATGTAGGTGACCAAGAGGAAGCCTCAACTCATTTAGTGGAAATACCTTTTCCAATAAGTGTGACCTTGCTAGTAGTACAACCTAAGCCAAGATTCTTTATTTGTTTCTTAGGAACGATGGGTTCTAGTAAACCATTGTTGTTCTACCCTAGCTTCTCATTCTTGCTATATCCCATGCTCTTCATTAGTTGTAGGCCTTTTTTGTCATCTTCCATGGGAAGAATAGGAACATGTCATTCATCTTGATAGAGGAGTTTAGAGATATCTTCCTCATTGACATCTTCTTGGTTCAAATCTCCTCATTTGGTGAAAGTAGTAGTTGCTATATTGATAGTTTCAAACTCTTTGGTGCTAGATGTGGGTTTCCCATGTGACTTGAGAGAAATAGGTAACTCTCTTAAGACAAATGTGTCTTTCAATAGTTTATAGTTTCCATAACCATCATCCCGGATTACTACTTTGACGTTAGGTCTACTCTACACAATGGGAATTTTTGTTGCTAAGGTAGAAGCGAGGGATGATGGGTCAACAAATGAGCTTTGTGGTGTAGGCCCTTCATCATTTTTGGGTATATGTGGGATCTTATAGAACTTAGCCTCAAAAATTTTGTAGTAGTAGAGAGGCTCAAGATCTTCATGGATAGTGATTTCTCTACCTTCAAAAGGAAATTTGACGCATTGATAATAATTTGAGGCTACAACTTTTAGAGCATGGATCCATGGTCGACCAAGCAGTATGTTATAGGGAAGATCAAGATCAAGCACTTGGCATGTAGTTTCTACAATAAGAGGTCCCACTTGGATTGGAAGTGCAATGATTCCTTGTGATATCCGTTCTTGGTCGTCATATGCTTTGATGGTGGTGCTTTTTGTCTTCTCAATAGTATTTTTTGAATAGCCTAGATTTTTCTAGTATTTCTCTATGCGCGGGAGATAACCTTAAGAATTCTAAGATTGATATCTATGTGGGGGTCTGCTTAAGTTGATCTAGAAGATTGTACTTGCTAGGTTTAGATGTGGGAAAAGTAGGTGGTGTCCTAGATTGAGATGGGATTCCTTGAATAGTTGTTTTTCCACATTGTGTGGTGAATCCACATTCTGTACTAGATCCTTTGATGGTGAGAACAATGATAATGAACATTGGTGTAATCCTTAGCTTTTCCGTTGTTATTTGCTTTGTTATGATCCGGCATAGGGTTCTTGTGTATCTTCAGATCCTAATTCCCAGCTGGTACCTCCAGATATGGTATCGTTTTCTATGAGATCTTGGATGATATTCTTGTTTCATGCAATTGGTTATTTTATGTCCTTTGATTTTGTGAAAGTCACAGAGATTGTGCTCGTTGTACTAGGATGGATTCTCTTGTGGTTCTTAGTAGTTTTCAAAGTTGGGAAGTATTATCAGATTTGACTCTACCAATTTCTTCATAATCGTCTTGATAGGTTCTAATAACTGTGTGTACTTGCATTTGGGATAGTTGTTCCTGTTAGCAGTTTTCCTTTGTTGCATGTTGGTGTTACTGATATGATTTTACTATGGTGGTGTTGTTTTTTGTAAAGTTGGTTGGATATTAGCAACTTGATTGTTATTGGGTCTAGGAGCACTTAGTATGACCTTAGCATCTACCACACCGTCATCTGTTACATTTTTTTATCCCATACACGAGGTTTCTCATTTGAACTAGTTGAAGGATGGTTGTCTTTGTAAGCTTGAGTATTTCCTTGTGAGATTAGAGCTCATTTGATATTAAGGGCTCTAGGGACAAGCTCATTGTATGATGTGATGCATTGCATTTTCAAGTGGAATGATAGATTTGGATCCAGATTGGCTATGATGATTCTTACTTGTTGTCGTCAGGAAGAGGCCACTTGATTTTACTATCTCTTTGTCTCTATCATTGTAAGAAATTAGAGAAAGTTTCCCTTGGATTTTTTCTAAGAAAATCTAATTCTTCTAGACTGATGTCCAAGTCAAGATTAAAGGAGTAATGATCGATAAATTTATCAGTTATTTCTTGAAAAGTTTTGATACCAAGAGGCAAATGAGAAAACCAATCCATAGCATGACCTACTAAACATCGAGGGAAGAGGTGCATTAGATATGAATCATTATAAGCCGCCTTCATGCACATGATGTTAAATTCTTTGATATGGTCGACAAAACTTCCTCTCCCTTTAAATATTTGTCATATTTGGGGATTTCAAAACTAGGAGGGAATGATATCATTGTTGTGTTTCAGTCAAATGGGTAAGGACACAAGTTTTGTGTATGAGGTTTCTTTGTCTTTCCCATGCGAAGGTCCTACATTTCTTGTGATATTGCTTTAAATTGTGATGATAGATCATCTTGTGGGTTGGGTGGAGGAACACATGGTGGGATGACACATGAGTTGTAGGGGGTGTATGATTGTGTGAGATTTTGTGAAAATGATGGATATGTTCCTGATGCATTTGGATTGATGATGTTCAAATGAATATAATAGGAACCTTGTTGTTGTTGAGCATATTGTTGAGCTATTAGGGCTTGTTGTTGGGCTTGTTGTTGGGCCTGCTATTGTTGGTGTGCTAATAAAGTTGCTTATTGTACTTGATGTTGTTGGTGCACGACTTGTTGTGCTACTAAGGCTACTTGTGTTTGTTATGCTACGGTTGCTTGTTGTGCTTGATGTTGTTGTTGTGCTAGGGTTTCTTGTTGAGCTTGATGTTGTTGTTGTGCTAGGGTCACTTGTTGTTGTTGGAAAGCTTGTTGGATGGCTTGTTGTGCTTGTTGTAAAGCTAAGGCATGTGCTTGTAATGTGGGATCAAGTTGTGGTTGAGACATTTGTGAAGGATTATGGATATTGATGTTTTGAGTGGGTAATGGATTGTTGGTGAGGGGTGGAGGGTTCCCTTGGTTTAACATTCCTTGTAAGATGGTAGAATGAGGCGTAGGAAAGTATGTTTGAGGTCATGATTGATTTGGCATAGTAAAGGGGACTGTGGGAAAAGATGACATCGTTAAATTTTGCAATGGAAATGATATACTAGGACCTTGAGTCCATTGATTGAAAAGATTCCCTTGTCCTATGTTTTGGGGATTGCCTTGTGTAAAAGATGTAAACAAGGATTTGTGATCAAGTTACTTCCAGGATTAATAGAACTTGTAACCAACGGATTTTTTGGAGGTAGATTGATAGTGGATGAGGTGGACATGGTAGATGGGATGGATGAACCCATTGGAGGGTTGGATAAAGATGTCCCTATCTACATAAAGGGTTGGTTATGTGATATAGTATTGAAATTCCCTTGTGTATTATTTTTAGATACTTGGTACATACTACTTTGCATGATGGTAGGCACATATGTGGTACTTATAGGTGTGGATGAAGAAGGGTGTCCCCAAAATGTTTAAGTGGTTGTGGAATAACAAAGTTCAAGCAGTGTGTGTAGTTGTTTTAGAGCTTTGGGAATAGGAGGAGCACCAAAAGTAGGTGTCCAAGTGGTTGTTGGTGGTGGAGGATTAGTGTCAAGAGTACCTACAAGTGTACTACTTTCAAATGATGAAGTGTGACCAAAACCTTTACAAAGGCTAGTTGCAAGACTAGGAATGTAGGTTTGATTTATCCCTAGTGATGGAGTTGTGAAACCTTGTGTTAAATTTTGTGCTACAAACGTCGGGGAAATAGGAGCTACATTTTCAAAGGCTTAATGTTCCATAATTTCTTCCCTAGTAAGCTCAAATGGATTATTCATGATGTCTTCAATCTCATATGGTCCTGAAGGAGATGACAGATGTTGTGACGGGGTAACATGACTTCTAAGATCAAATTATAAAGGATTTGGATCACTTGAGGTAAATGTAACTTTGGTTTTCTCCATGATTCTCTTGTGTTGTGATCTTGTCTTTACCATAAATTTTGTGTCACCTATGGGAGAGTTGTGTTGAGTTTTGTAATGTTTGAACTCTCTAGTTGACTCAAATCTAGGTAAAAGGGATGCTCTAAGTCATTTGGGAGAAATGGTCATAATGTGGGATGAAAAGATGAGTGATGTGGGAAGTGATCTTTGCAAACATTTTGGAACAACACTTTTGACTTGAGTTTGATGTTTTGATGTTGGGATAAAGGATGCTAATGAACTTAGGAATCTCTAGGGCAGACTTGTGACCTTCAAGATGAGCTAGTTCAAAAATGATAACTACCTTAACTAAGTGCAGGGAAAAGGATACATTTCACATAAAAAGTAGCTAAGTTAGCAGTTGGTTTGATGTTTAAGTCCCAAAGTGTTGGTGTACTCAAAATTTTACAAAGTTGGATGAAGTGAAGGATGAAATTTGATAGAGGGGTGAGTGAGATGTTGGACCCAATGTTGACCTAAAGTGATTTTTTTTTTTTGATAAAACCAAGGTATTGAGAATGATGCTAGACCTCTAAAATGTTCAAATCCTAAAGACTCAAATGTTGTTTTAAATGAGAGGACGGATGGGAATGTTTAAACATGTTCGAGCTCTCCTAGCTCAAGTATAAAAGTTTCTCATCAAGGTGTAATGATTGTGCTAAAATATTGAAGCCCACTTTTTACCATACCTTGTTCTATGATTCCTATGTTTGAAATGACGAGCTGGAGATTTTCTTCTATAGATTTTGATTTTTTGATGAATCATTTATAGGAGTTTGGTGTCATGTAAAAAGATTAGGGTTTTGACTCCAAAAAAATGCATATAATTCTGGACTATACCTTGAAACGTGTCTATAAAAGTTTGCTACTAATCTATCTCTATTCTTGTGAAGTGCTAAAAGGTGTTTCTTGAGAGCTTTTGGAGTGATATGTCGAAGTCTAAAATGACATGTAGGCCTTTCCTTAGGGATCCTAATTTTATGTGAGATCATGTGAAAACAATTTAAGTTCATGGAAGAAAGGAAGATACTTATTGCCACACAAGTGGTGGTAATGTCGGCCTTCTAGCCTCAATATCAGCTTGTTCCTCTTCTTCATCTAAAATGGTTGTTTTGTTTCTCCACTGTGTATTTGTTTCCTTGTTTTCAAAAGTGAAGCTTCTCAAACTGCTAATGAGATTGGTTTGTTCATCATTAATGAGTTCAAAGTTTGGCTGAATTATAGCACCTAAAAGATTAGGTTGCTCAACAAGGGCGATCGGTCTCCAAATAGTCATGTGGGGTTCATTTGTCATTTTATCTTGCTTAAGTGAATTGATTTTTACCACAAACACTTGTCTTGATTATGTTTCCAAACTAGATGTTTATGTCAAAAACATCATAACTTTCACAATGTCCATTTCATGAAAATTATGAGATTAGAGCCATAATTGCCCATGTTGTCTTTGGGAAAATATGGGTTTAAGATTAATGTCAAGATATTTAGAAATCGCTAAGGATAAATCCTTAGGACAAGCAGTAATATCAAGGCTAACTCAAGAAGTCCATATTTGAGCCAAAGTGTTTGAAATTTTGAGGATGATAGTGAATGTTTTTGTATTGTTTTGAAACCAAGCAAAGTATTAAACTAACTCACAATCATTTACAACCCTCAGATAGAAATGGCCATATTTGTTGAGTCCCCACTAGGATTTCTCCAAACACTAGATAATCTAAACAATTAGAGATTTGGCGACACTGGGTCCCCTCCATGGCGCACACTTCTCAAGACCACCAAATCTCAAAATCCTTAAAATCCGAAGATTAAAAGGAATTTTTTTGTTTCTACAATTGAATAGTACAAATGTGGGGCGGCTTTAGAATGACTGTTCTTGCACCAACAAATATTTTAGGATTTTGGCTTGCTAAACAAAGGAGTGTAGTAAGGGCTTTCGTTCAAAGAGGCCATACACACAGCAAGATTAGCTCAAGATTATGGAGAATCAAGAGGCCTCCTAGTCCTTTCCCTAAGGAAGTATTTTTAAGAATTATACGGATACTAAGGGTGGCACTTGTTGGTATGACACATCCGCTCCTGTTGTTAAAGACTTTCATCACAACACATTTTTATATACCGATCGGAAGAGCTTGGCTTTAGCCCATTACTGCTTGAATCGTGCCCTTGGGGTGAGTACATTTTCCCACCAAGGCAGGCTCTCTAAAGATAAACAATAGCAAGAAATTACATCCATAGTTTGATCATTTTTTCTTGCATGAACAAAGAGAGAACACATGCTATGCCTTTTTCTCACACTCGCAAGGGGGTTCAGTTTTAATCCAAATTGAAAGATGTAGGTGATTTTGCAAAGTGTTAAGGAATGTTTCTTTTTTCTCAAGATAACCAAATGTCATGAGAGAATTGCATACGCATACACTAACAACGTTGAAAACCACAAAACATAGCAAACTATTGTAAATTTTAACCCTTCAAAGCAGTGATGAGTTCATTTTAAACACCAATTGAAAAATGAAGTTGTCTTGTTCAATTTTAAGCCCAAAATAAAATGATGATGTGAAGGTTTCAATTTTATCAAACTTTGAGCATTCATTTTAAACCCAAAAAATAATGATGAGGGTTCAATTTTAGCCAACTTTGAAAATGAGTTTTAAGCCCAATTGAAATCTAGTGTGTTTCCTAAAGCATAAAGTAGAAAGAATGAAATTGGGTTATAATTGCCCCAAAACATCAAACGCTTGTTACAATTATAGAATTTTTAAGATAGAAAATATTTTCTTCACTTTCGCTCCACGTCTTTAAACCTACAAAACCCTATTAGTCTAACAACTAGAACATAGTTAGACATGCTTCAGTGCTTAGATAAATCAAATAAATTAAGTCACATGTCAAAAAAAGCATAAAATTTATTACCTTGGTTGGGCATTATTAAACATGATAGTGTCACAGTTTGAAGTATGGGAGTCACTTTGGTGAAAATGGGCATTGCTCTGCAGCAGAAATAGTGAGAACGATAGTGTCGATATTTTTTTCGCCGTCACTGCTCTCGGTAGCGTCGTAGTTTGAAATTTCAAAGTGTTAGAATGGTGAATTCGAGCATCACCATTTAAGTTTTTTGATACCTCCAGATTAAATATGCATCACCAAATTTAAATCAGCGTCAAAGCATTAATTTAGCGTCAGGATTTCAAATTGTTAGGGTGTCACTATATGGTGACTATTTATAATTTGGGCGTCGCCAAGTCCTACAAAATAACATAAAATGGAATTTAATCTAAAAAAAAGTTAGATTAACGGTTTGCCCTCCTTCTAGCACCAGAATGTGAGACAAGGGAATGCCAATGAGGTTTAATTACACTTGATTCATGACGAATTGAAACATAACTTCGCCAAACAAACCTACATCTACAAATAAGATCATTCAAATTGGAAATATAAACTAATCATTTTACTAAAATTGAAAGCTAAAAACTAAGAAAATAGTTAAATTCCTAATCTAACCCATCTGAAACTTATCATGTTTTGGAATTGGTGTTGTGTTTGTGAAACGACGACCCTTTCCCAATCTCATGATTAGTGAGCCTGTTTCAGTCAATTCTATGGAAGAGAATCGATGAAACCATTGTGATTGATGTATGAAAACCTGATTTATGCTAAAAATGAACATGATGCAAGATAAGTTACCATAATTTTATGCTCAGAATGAATTTATTATGCTATTGCTAAGCTAATCTAAGCTAATTTTAAGCTAAAAAATGAAAACACTAATTTATAAACAAGCTAAGATGAATGCATGGAAGCCATCAAGGGAAGCTCTAAGCTATTATACAATTAAAATTAACTAAGATAAGCTAAAAAGTGAGTAAATATGAGTGTGAGTGCATATGGAATTCAACAGCATAAGTTTGCAATTAACAAATGGATGTATGAGTTTCAACAACATAAGTTTGCTCTAAAAAAGATGGATTCATTTGTCTCCAAATAGTGACCTATTTATAGGAGAGAAAATGAGGAATGAAGTGATGAGATTGAAAGATTATTCAACAGTCCAAGATGAAGGAGATGAGAAGCATGGATCATGGATTCTCATCAATGGATGAGAATGCATGATGAGATTTTAATTAAGAGATCACACTTGCCTCAAACAAACACACTTTTGACCTACTCACATAGGTCAAAGGTAACTTGTTCAACAGGTTGAAGGTTAAAATTTACTTAAGAAGCCAAGTGAAATATCCCTTTTTCAAATGATGGAGGAATAAGAATATTCCTTTGGGTGAGGAAAAAGCAACTTACAAATTAAAACAAAGTTTTAATTGTGCAAAAAGGGGATAAGGAATATTCCATGGGAATATTCCCTTTGCTTAGAGGAAAGTTAGATTAATTGATAATTAAGCAAAATTTAATCATGCAATTAGGGGAATTGAAGAATTAAAGAGATATTTATTAAATTAAATGATTTAATAAATGGGGGAGATGAAATGATATTTAATTAAATAACTTAGGGTTATTTAATCAAATAAGATGACTTAGGGAATTAAATTAAACATTTTGATGTATTTAATTTAATGAGGTGAAACGTTAGCACAGAAAAGGATGAATTAACCTAATTAAATTAATTAGGCCAATCGATGAAAACGATGCAATTAATTAAATAGCTTGGCTATTTAAATTAATTAAGCGAAAAAAGGATGGGTTAAAGAGGAAATGATGTTAATAAATATTTTTCAAGTGTATGGTAACGACTAGGGCATTTTTCAGTGTCTATAGTATGTATATATGTATACACACATACATACATGTACATTTATACGTATATGTATGTATGCATGTATGAAAGAAAATATACATCAACCCAAGATAATTTCCACACAATCCAAATAGAGAAATCTATACAAAACAAGTATTCAAAATCCATATGCAAAAGAATAGATAAAATACCATCAAAGATGGCACAAGATATACCCTTAGAAAACCCTCAAGAGGAAAAATTCAACCTCCAAAAGCATCCTTCACTCATGTATTATTAAACAATAAACATTACAATACATCTTAGAGTTCTTCATGAATATCTTTAAAACATAAATCCCTCTACAAGCACTCTATGTGAAAAAGCATGTAACCACACATCCCATGCCATGCTTCAACCCTTACAAATGCTAATAAGAGATGCTCCAAACCCCTTAACCAAATAGCCAAGCCAACAAGCCAACCTTAGACAACTATCCATGTGTTTGGTTTTATAGAAACAAGCTCACACAAAACCACCAAGTGGTATTATATAAAACCATGTGACTAATACTATGAGCTTACAAAACCATTAAACCCCATATTTACTTTTTGGTACTAAGTTTTCCCAGCATTAAATATTTTTCCTAATGTGCAACCCCACATTAAATATTTAACACAATGTTACATACAACACATAAAGTAGCCCCAAGAATGCTAATCCATGTGATGTATGCATCCTTGGATCCCCTAGGTGCACCACATAATAATAAAATATTACATTATAATATTATGCAAGGTGGACAACACATCTTTTCCTAACAACATATACACACATATATGTATATATATACATATGTGTGTGTGCGCGCGCACGTGCATGTATAGTCTTTTGTGTTATTGTTGGTCCTTATTATAAGCCACAACATAAACTTATTTTTGTTTGCAAAATAACATATTTCAAAACAAATCAAACTTTCGTTGTACCTATTATAACATAAACCATGTACAATAGTGGTTGCATGTATTGCATATTATAATTGAACATTATTCTCCATGGTTTATGTTATAATAAATAGCTCAATTATGACATGTTTTTGTAGATAGATATTAATTGATATCTTTTTGTTTAGGAATTATGACAACATGAAAGAGGAAAAGTAAAAGAATAAATTAAAGGATAAGGACCCATTTACCAAGGGGTGTGAAATTGAATGTAGTCAACTCTGATGACAACGATTCTTCAGTTAACCCACCTCACAATAACACAAATGATAATCTTGTTAATGACAATGAAAATAATGTATGTCACTATAAATTCTTATCAACATCATAGACATAAGACAAAGTGCAACTATAAATTTATAAAATCAATCAACCGATTAACATCAAATCAAGCTTTAAAAATAAGTAAATGATCAATCAATTGCATTATTCCAATTAAATTCATTTGTCAATCCACAACTAGATTCAATTCAAAGCATTTAAAGAACAAATTAGAATTCAAAGAACCTAATTATTGATGCAAACTGTAATCCCACTGTGGGACTATGCTCAATGTGGATGTGGAGTGCTCAATTCAAACAAAATCCATGATGTTGCAAAGAAAATTGATGATATGATTCACAAAAGATCTCTCAAATTGATCAAAATTGAGTAATCAATTCAAGAGAGTAAGTTTGCATAAGGCTCATGAATGATTATTGTGTGAAATGGTCTACTATTTATAAAATTTGGAAATCATGATCAATGGTCAAGATAAAAAATGGTGATCAAGGGATGAAATCAAATGAGAGAGATGAACATGGATCAAAGATGTATCAAATAGTTAATAATCCATGAGGCATGGATCAAGGATCATATCAATGGTCTAAAATCAACTCAACAAATTCTCTAAATTTTAGGAACTATGTTGAAGATATTTCCATGAGGAGGGAAATATTTGAATTCAAATTTAGAATATTTTATGAGAATATTCTTTCAATTATTGAAGGAATTAGAAGAAATTAGACAATTAAATAATTAATAAATTACATAATTGTGCAAGTGGAGGGAATTTAAGGATTTAATTAAACCATTAGAAATCATTCAATCAAAGGGGTATTTATGACATTTAATTAAATAATTTAGATTATTTAATCAAATGAGAGGACTTAAGAGGTTGGATTAAATAATTTGCATTATCTAATCAAATGAAATGAAAATTAGTGTAAAAGGGGGAATTAATCAAAAATAATAATTATTCGATTAATAGGAGAAAATGATGAATTTAATTAAATAATTGACATTATTCAATTAAATAGATGAAAATGAGTGAATCGAGATAGAAATGGTGTTAGTAGGAAAAATCAGGTGTGTGATATGCTTAGGACATTTCTAGGTGTCTACATTTTCTCCTCTTTGAAGCAAGGTACTTGATGCATTGCTTTAAAGAACTGATACTGCTTAAATCCAAATTAAAAAATTTCCTAACTTTTCTTGATGCCCCAATTGCACCAGCAGACAATAAAATACTAGTATGCTACTCCCTCAAGAGATTAAGGGGAAAAAGCTAATTTTTGATTGAGCTCGTGACATTACAACAAAATTGGTTGAACTACATTAAGGACAAAAACTAAGTCCTAAAAAGACTCAGATACTGATTAGGATGCATAAAAGGCTAGAAAAATAATTTTTGGGGTTAAAACCCTAAGTTTGGGTAGGCATATATGTTCATTTTAGGAAACTTCCAACTCATTTGCACACTTTTCTTTTCAAAATTCTTTAGTCCTTAGAGAGATTTGTGAGAGAGCCACTTGGAACACCTGTTATGATGGAGTTTGTTGTGCATGCCAGATATTGAGCCGATTGAGTTCATGAGTTCCAATGCCCTCTTGGGTCAGGTGGTTGGGTGTGTACTTTGAAAAACTTTCCTTGTACTTTTTCTCGATTAGTGAAATGTAGGGTAGAATTTAGGAAAACAAAAGCACTGAGATTTCTCTCAGTGCACCTTTGTCACTAACGTCATGCCTTTATACAAAGACACAGATCCTCTGCAAAGATGTGGGAGTATATTTTAGGGTTTGTGCTATTGAAATTGCTTGACGCTATTGTATTGCACTATTATAAAAAAACATGCATGATTGTAAATTAGAAATTGTGTGAGCCCTTGCCCTAACCCCGTTATTTTGTAATAAAACCACACATATGTAATAATGACAGTTGAGTGATTTTGTCTAGAAGCACACTTTTGTTCATTTTAGGTTTTTCCTTAGGTTTTTTGCTTCACTTTTCAAAACTTGACATCATGCGCATTGTGTGCGTAGGACGAGTTACATCCCCTGACTTCCCAGAAGCATATATCAGTGTTGTTGGATTAGATGGGTAGCTTTAGTATCAAGGAAACCATATACTTTCATGCCTTGGGACTATTCCACATCCTACACATGCCAAAGATTCATGCCCATTGTGCCTTGATTACTATCGTCATGGAGCGATGGAATTCAAAGACATTGTATTTCCATTTCTTGACTGGTGAGGCCACCATTACTCTAGAGGATGCATGGTGCATTCTCAAAGTGCCTATTCATATTCCTCGTGTTGTGTATGATACTGCTCAAGGTCACTAGGCCCTACTACGAGTACTAGGAGTGCCATAGGTTCCATTGGTGGAGGGACGGGTGGATTTGAGATATTTCATTGTTGTTGCATTTGACATTACCATTGTATTAGCTGACCTAATCATTGGCATATTACTTTTGAATGAACGGTCTTGAAATTTCAGTGTTGGATGGGGTGTAGTGCTTGAGAGCATGCTCAAGGATGCAACCCATTTTGCATGGGTTCCATGTATCTTAGCCCACCTGTATTGTGACATGCATTAGGTGGTTTACTGAGGTAGTGTTGCACTATCTACTGGATGGATGCACCATGTTGCATATATGGGCATGGGAGCACATTATCATACTACATCCTATTTGCACATTGCATCGAGTCGACGATGAGCTATTTGTGTATAGATATGAGGGCATCTTGACTCACCACCACATGGGTGAGTTACATTACTGGAGGCACATTTTAGATGATATGGTAGAGTTCACATGGAGGCCTTGGCTAGGAGTTGAGGCCTAGGATGATGATGTAGATTACCTTCCTTACTTTCACTAGACCATGTGGCTTATTGGGCAGCCTACAAGTATTAATGAGTGGTATCTTCCAGATTGCTACTTGAGATAGTTCAACGAGACTCAAACTATTCCCCACCTTGAGTACATGGCTACTTTTGCTAAGACACACTGGTAGTAGAGATACTAGGGCCTAATGGCCGATGTGAAGATTTCTACAACATATTTTGATCAACTTACTTTGTTCCCATTGGTATATGTAGGATGACATATTGATGTTGGTATTACCACAAAGTACGACACATGGTTTGCGGCCAGGAGGTTAGTTAGGTTCATATATCTAGCTTGAGTTCCTCGTAGACAGAGTGGAGAGTCTAGCAGACTCAGGAGGTAGAGATTGGCTACACATGCAGAGGTATAGGGTGAAAGGGTATAGGTCCTAGACCAGGAGACCTGGATCAAGATCAGCAGAGAGGTCTCGATGGTCCCCCTTCAATGCATGATCAGGACCATCAACTAGATCAATAGGTGGCACCATATGTGTCGGGCCCAAATGTTCAGCAGCTGTAGGTTGACTTGGCCACTGCCATCAAAGAGAGATGAGGCTCACCAGGAGCAAGACCAGTTACAAACCTAGTTGGATTAGTGCACCCAAGAGAGGGATGCAGAGGTGGCTCGACGACAATAGTTAGATCTATTTTTGGCTTAGGAGATTGCTCGCCCTCAATAGGTAGAGGCAATCATCATACTCCCATAGGAGTTCCATGGGTCCATCGAGCAGGTCACTTGGAGGCTTTGTGGGGTAGTCGCATGGTCATTCTAGAGGACACTCAGGGAGAGAAGGACACTTGGGTGGGCAACATGATAGGCATCCATCCCACCAACCATCTGTCAACAAAGAGGACCAAGCTAGCAGGGGCTAGCTTTTTGTACATATACCTTGTATTCAAATTTTGACATAGGTAGACATTATATATATTCAGTTATCGACTCTTTTTAGCCTCATGTATATTTTTGAGATATATCACACACCTGACTTGTATCATGACATTTATTTTTTGATATATATGAGATGAGTGACCCTTGATGTGATCATTGCATGTGTTGATCCTTTATGATGTATGATGTATGATTATAATTATGCATGTGTTTTTAATTATGATTATGGATGTATTATGTATGTATAGATGGATGCAAATGTTATGTATGTTCATGATATGAGATGGATATGACTTTATTATGATGCTTAGGATTTAATATGCATGTGACTAATGGTTTATGGATGCAAAATGGATGCATATATGTATGGGTTTTTTTTCAGATCTTTATATATGATATATATGATGATCATGCAAGATGTATGCTATGAGATGCTAACAATTTGTGGATGTAGGGTGGATGCATTTTTTTTTATGTCGTGATAATTGGTTGTTAGTAAGAATAAGATAGAATGAGATGATAGAATAGAATGAATGAATGATATTGACCCTTATACCAACAAATCTATATTTATTCTAGACCTTATTGGATAGGTGATGAGATAATGATGACTTTACTTTGCTTTTCGAATTATGTTTTAGTTTCATCATAGAAATCCTTATTTTTGATATAGTCAATATACATGATGCACTAAGGTATTAAGAACCAGGATGAATTTGTATCTAATGCATGGACTTTGAATCTGCATATAGATAGAAGCATCCTTGTTCATACCTAACATACATAAACCTTGTTTGATCATGTGGAAGAATAAAACCATCAAAGTAAGGAGACTAACACACAAAAGGCATGAAGAACCTAATATGCCCTATCCATTATTTTACTTGAGACTATACCCGCCTACATAAGGCAAGTATTCATTGAGGTTGTATTACTAGAATATCCAACAAACACAGCAAATGAAAGCAATGATCAATGCCCCTATTCCTTTATCTCTATATCATTTTGTAGACATCATAAAGAGATATGGGAATGGACCAATAAGATAAACCATAAGAAAAATCAAAATAAATAAATAGTCAATGTTATTCATATCTTTTTCCAAAGAAAATTATTTTTTCTTGATACCCAATGATGTATTTTGCAGGAAAGATATATTCGTAAGACATGTTTGGATGTTGATTTATTTTCCAAGTGTTAAAAAGTTTTTAATATAAATGTTAACTGACATGTTTGACCATGGTCAAGACTTAGGGTTTTTCACTTTCTAACTTCGCGTTTTGCCAAGTGTTGTATTTGTTTATGTTTGTGTTACCAAAGGTTGACGGTAATGATCAATTTTATGATTGAAAGTTTATTACAAGTGAAAGTGAGATGAGATGGATGATTTTGTTTTCAAATATATTTCAATGTTTTTGACTTTTTTGAAATGTTTTGAGGCTAATTTTGGTATTTTGGGGTTATTTAAATGTTTCTAGTTTTTAAATTATTTGAGGTTGTTTTGGGGTTTAGTGTAACATTTTCTAAATGTTTTGATTTTCAAGTTTTCCAAATGTTTTCATGTTTTCCAAGGTTAAACCAAGAACAATACCTAAGGGGGACTAACCTAATGTCTCGAGGGCTCATCAAAGATGGCCTTCCCTAGGTAACACTGTAGAGACAACATAGTTTGACTGACTTTGACAAGACAGTTTATTGTGACAGACTCCTCAAAGACTAACCTAAGCCTTGGGGGCTCATCGATGATGGCCTTTCTAATGTACATGCGTAGAGGCAACGTAGTTCAACTGACTATATATTTTTTGAGTTTTTTAACGTTTTAAACCTGTTTAGGGATTTTGACTTGATTTAGATGTTTTTGAATTTTGAGATGATTTGGATGTTTTGGGGATTTTGAGACTTTACAAATGTTCTAATGTTTTTGGATTTTGAGAACTTTACCAATGTTTTGATGTTTTGGACTTTCCCATTTTTTGAATTTTTTTTATGTTTTCAAATGTTAAATGACTTAGGTGATATACAAGAATCCAATATGATGATCAAGTATATGAAGATTCCCCCAATGTAATGTTAAGGTGCCTTGATATGGGATGAATAGGATGACCTAGGGATAGGACCAAATAGCACAAATAGATACTTTTTGAACACCAAGCCATGGTAGGGATGTGAATGTATGGATGGAAGATGGACGAATACTTGATTTATTATGGAAAGGATGGAAGGTAAGAGTATTTGATAGATGGTAGGTGGTACTTATTTACACAAGGCGCCTATTTTCCAGATTTTCACCAAGGTACTTGCCTAAAGTGCCACTGAAGTGGTTTTCACTATAGAATATTTTTTTATCTTTACTGTTTTTATCCCTTTTTCTTTTCTTTTTTTGGATTTTTCTATTTTTTTTCTTTTTTGATGTTTATACCCCTCATGGGATAAGCATAGAATCTTTTAAGATGCATACTGTTAAGTGGTTCCTACAAAGGATCTCCCTCAAGCATTGTGAATTTATAAGCTCTTGATCCATAACTTGTTGTGACAATGAATGGTCCCAACCAATTTGACTCAAATTTCCCTTTCCTATCTTGGTCTGGCATATTCTTTTGATTTTCTTTCAAGACAAGATCCCCAACCTAGAAGTGTCAACCTTTTATTTTCTTGTTATAGCTTATGCTTAGCCTATTTTGGTATACATGAAGATGATTGAGTGCTTCCAAGCGATGTTCGTATAATAGTAGCAACTTGTAGACGTGTAAAATTGAATTAACACCTATCACAACTCTAATTGTCTCGAAACAACTCAGAATTAACCTGAAACGTCTTAGAACATCTCAAAATCAACTCAGAATCAACCCAAAACATCTTAAAACATCTTAGAATCAACTTGGAATGTCTCGAAACAACTTAAAATTAACCCAAAACATTTCAAAACATCATAGAATCAACTCAAAATGTCTCGAAACAACTTAGAAGTAACCTGAAATGTCTTGAAACAACTCAAAATCAACTAGAAACCTCTCAGAACAACTTGGAATCAACTCAAAACATCTCGAAACATCTCATAATCAACTCAAAATGTCTCAAAACATCTTAGAATCAACTCGAAACATCTATGAAACATCTCGAAACATCTCTAAAACATATTGAATCATCTCAAAATCATCCCACGATCATCAAACAACATCAAACGACATCCAAAACCCTAATTTTCTCTATTAATTGGATAATATAACGTTATTTAATTAATTCACTTTTTCATCATTCTTGATAAATTAAATAACTTGAAAACCCTAATTCTACTATTAATTAAATAGTGCAATGTTATTTGATTAATTCACGTTTCATTATTTTGACTAATTAAATAAATTACATTTATTTAATAAAGTCCTAATCTAATCTTATTTCGTCTTGATTAGTTAAACAATGACAATTATTGGATTACATCACTAATTCACCTTATTCCTCAAAATTAATTGAATTATTAAATCATAATAATTTAATTATCACACTTTCCCTCCAAAATTTGAATAATTAAATAAAACTATTCAAATCAATAATCAAAAATCAAATCAAACTAATGCAACTCTATTTGCAAAAGTCAAATTTGATTTGCATGTTCAACTCCAAAAAATGAATTAATTAATTAAATCAATTAATTCATATTCCTCACCCACTTTTTGATTGATAAAATCATGAGTTGTTGATTGAGCAATCTAATTTTTCTAACTCAACCATCTATTTCCTAACTAAAATCAACCAATTGCTAACTGATCAATCAAATCCTGACTGATCAATCTAAACCCTGACTAGCCAATCTATTCTTCAATCACCTTAATTGTGCAATCAAATTTTCACAATATTCTCATGTTTAAATCCTCTCAACACATGTTGACCGTTGATCTAGATATTCTCCAATGTGATCTTGATCTTCAATTTGAAATCTCTTTTCCTATATGACAAACCTCTCTCCTCACAAATATGGATTAGAAAATCAACATACTTTTGCAACGAAGTGTTGTCACAATCACCATTGATAGAGCTTCAATATTTTTTGATCAACCAAGCATCATTCATCTAGCTTTTGCACACAAACTTTGGAGGCTTTGCGGCGATAAGAACAATCCAACATCATGCAAATACACTCTACTACAGGATGGTAAAGTTGTGCTTATTGCTTGCATTCATTTTGGTAATCATAGGTTTCTTAATGTATGTTCAATTAGCTTAGTTTCATTTCGTATGTGTAGGATAGGATTTTAGATTTTTTGTGTTTGATATTAGCTTAGATCCTAATTTTTATCACAGTTTGATCTTATTTAATGTCTAACATCTTCCCCCTCACACATTCTGGCACACCTGGTGGGACCTAGGTCCTTAGTACTAATGTTTTCATGAGCCAAATTGAAGTTACAGGGTTCCAAGAGCTTTCGAGAAAAGTTTCACGCACTGCCCAGCAAAAGCTCACATTTGATTGACAATTTCTGAGCATCTGCAACAAGAAGTGTGCTTTTTTCATGGGAAGCTTGCTTTTTCTTTTTTTCTAAGCATTTGCAAATTTTTGGGTTAGTATTTGTGTGGAGATTTGAGAATTTGCTTTCTGGAACTAAGCATTTGCAAAAAAAAATTCTAAGCATTTGCATTTTTTCTGAGCATTTGCTTTGGAAGTCAAGTGCACGAAACCTGCACTATTTTAATGAACCCCGTTGCTAACATTTTCTTAGTTTGCAAGTGCTAATGAGTTTTTTATGTAGGATTTGAAACAAGTTAACTCATTTTGTGAAGGGAAGATGATTGGTCCAAGACTTTTAGAACCACAATCATTTTTTTATTAACTTAGGAAAACTTTCATTTGGTGCACTAAAATGAACAACACAAACTCATATTTACATTCAGTGTTGCTAAAATGAACCAATTTTAAGCTTTCTAAGTTAGGAACTTTCATTTGGTGCTCTAAAAATAAACAAAACAACAAACTCGCATTTGAATTTGGTGTTGATAAAATGAATCAATTTTAAGCTTTCTAAGTTAGGAAAATCTTCCATTTGGTGCTCTAAAAATGAACAACACAAACTCACATTTGATTTTGGTGTTGTTAAAATGAACCAATTTTTAAGCTTTCTAAGTTAAGAACTTTCGTTTGGTGCTCATAAAAAGAAAAAAAACACTTCAATTTTGGGTTCTAAAAATGAACACATTTCATGTTTTCATAATTAGGAACATTTAATTTTGGTGCATAAAAAGAACACAAACAATTTCCATTTTGTTGATGCACGTTCAATTTACATTTGCTAACCAGTTAAGACCAAGCCTGATTCTCTTAAAAACACTTCAATTTTGGGGCTTAAAATGAAAAAATTGTTCTTGTTGTTTTCACACCATTGCTATCTTAACTGCTTAATGTTTTGAACACTTCAATTGGTGCAAAAATAAAAAGAACATTTTGTTTATAGTATTCACATATTTTTGGGGATAACACCGCTCAAGGTGTTTAAAATGAATCAATTTTCTATGAATTGTATGTTGTGTATTCATTGATTGGCAAGCTAAATGTTTATATTCTCCCCTCGCACCTTTTGGCGATCTTGGGTGAGCGAGAACATTTTGAGCTTCACACTTTTTTCAAACATACCTTTTTAGAGGGCTTGTCTACTTGAGGAATCTACCATGTCAGAGGACTCGTGGGTGACCCAAGCAATACTTTTGTTCTAGACTGCTATATAAATCTTTTGTGATTGTGAGGAAATTTCATCACTCGTCAGGTACAGATGTCCTATACCGACATATTCTTCCTCAGTATCCTCATGATGCGTAAAAACCTACAAGGGCTGGAAAGTTCTTAATTGAACAAAACACCGCATGTCTAGGTTCCTGAAAATAGTATCCCTAGAACATGACTAAGATCTAATTTTTTTAGAAGCCACCCTATTATCCAAAACATTCTTTGAAAGTGGTGCATCAAAATTTACTTCCAAGAAGTTACTTTCCAAGTCCAACTACAGGCATGTGCCATAAGTCGCATGTAAAATAATCTCTTTGGAGCATAAGGAAAGCCCACCTAAAAGGATGGTGGCTATCCCCTAGGGTTGTAAATGCATTCTTTTGTTAAAATTTTCCATTACATGCACAAAAAAAAATTGTGACATCAAATTATGTGTTTGATTTAAAGGAAAAGAACACATCAATAAAAACATTGAATGAGATGGTCAAACCACAAACCCTTTGAATTAGTGTATACTTGTGAAAGAAGCCCTATGTTTTGCACTCCTTGAAATGATTTATCCTTAAAGGTTTTTGAACATTCTATCTTTTATTTCAGGTTACATTGATCAAAGTAAACACTCTGGTAACTATGGCTTGGTAGCTATAGACATTCAGGTCACATAAAGTCCATGCTTTTGAGTTAGTCCAGTGTTATTCTATCATTTTCCATACTCAAGAACATGAAGAAAACAAACACACAAAAGTTACGAACTATCATTCCAGCTCCTAGTCTTGAGGATTTTGCTAAAACACTAGGAGAAGATAAACCAAAGTTATAAGGTCATTGTTTGAACCAAACACTTGGAAAATCAGATTGGTCACAAAGTCTCCCACCCATTATTCTCATACTACTTATTTTAAATCATAATCAAACAAAACACTAGGATCATTCCTTCACTCAAAAATCCTATGATATCAATAGTTAATTGGAACTCATAGATAGTTCAAGTATCTTTCCCACAACATATTCTCTAGACAAAGGAAGTGAAATATCGACCCTCATTTCTTCAATGTTTTGATTTCCAAAAAGTAGCCACATTCCAAAACATCACTCAAGCCTTAGGGTTTTTGAGTTTCATAGCAAACCACCTCACAACACTATCACACCTTATGACCATCTGGCGACCCACAACTCCCATTCAACAACTAGGCCTTCTAGCACCTATTATTCAACCTAGTCTCACACACATTGAAGGTGCACAAACCAACATCATAAGCAGTTTGAGAACCTTTATATTTGCAAAAAATGAAACACCCTGCCAGTTTCTCATTGCATCAATCATCTTAAATGAAGAGGAAGAAAATGCAAACATAACAGTCGAAAGACTCGTATTACTACCTCCCGCATGGAAATAGGTATGATCCTCTTGGAAATATAAACTAAGTGACCTTATGATAGGGTATTGAGCACCATAACATCCCCAAAACATGTTGATCTAATACCCAAATTACTCTTATCAAGGGTCACAAAATCAAATAAGGTAACAACATCAAGGGTTTCAAAATCACCATCAAGGAATAAATCTAAAACATCAAATTTCCCTAGATAAAATTGACAGAGATCTTGAGGAAATTAAACAAAATTGAAATCCAACGTATCGCCAATGTCATGTGCAAATTCAAAACATTACATATCCACAAAAAAAGGACATGATTCCACAAACACCTCAATATCTACATCAACAATACTTCCAATATTTGTGATATCAAGAATTTTTGCAACACCAAGGTGTACCTCAAGTGCAATATCAAAATATACCTCAAACACAATCTCAAGGAGTTCCGCAAAATCAAGAGCAAAACAATCAAGAAAAGACACAAAGGAAAGATTTCCAACTAGGAAGGAAATTCGCCCCTTTGGGAGAAACTTTAGAGGTAATCATGCATGGACTAGTACAATAGGAACTTATCAAGATCAATGACAGTCCAACCAAACTTTAAACTCCCTTGGTATAACAAGTAGGAACAATGTGAGTTTCACAAAATCAAGGGTCACCCAACGAGCAGATGTGCTACACTCAAAATTATCATCCAAGACCTCATTGATCAAGGAGAAATAACTATTAAAGGTCCATCTACCAATGACAATGTGGACAATTTCTCAACCTCAAAAGTTGAAAAAAATGATCAAGAGCTATCTATCACTGATCATATTGACAATGTCTCTACATCATCCAGTGAGCAAGAGGACATACATCAAGAATTTATTCCCAGGCATGGTCAAACTCAATCACCCAAGGCTAGCAATGATTTAGTCCAAAATATATTGACATCATCCAACCTCATGAATGTACATATTGATGATCAAGAGACTCCTAAGCCAACACTTATACCCAATGCAAAAAATCTAATCCAAGAGTTATCACCCATATGCCCACAATTTGAGAAAATCCAAGGATCCTTTATAGAAAATCCCTTCTTTGAAATTGATCCATGTCAAGAATGTGATCCAAAGCATGTCAAAGATAAAACCACACAAAGTCAAGATCAAGAATCCCTACCATCAAAATACTACAATGACTTGGTAGATATCTTCCAAGACATCCAAGGCTTTCCAAAAGAAGAACAAATCCATATACCAAGCACACATACATCTACCCATGAGATACTTACTCCTAATGGACATGTAGATGATCTTCATCCAAGACAAGGGTCCCATACTCTTGATGAAATTACCAAAGAACAAGAGTCACCTAGTCTTAACATCTTTACACATGATCAAGATATAGCAAAATCTATAGACCTATTAGAAATTGATCAAGAAGAAGCATTAAGATCAGAAACATCCTCCAGGCAGGTTGAAGACATAAAGCATGAAAATATGGGGCAGAGTATCTTAAAATCAGCAAAGATAATGGACAATCCTAAGCAGTAGAGCAGTGGATATGCAAAATTCAAATAAGCACCAATATATTTTGAAAGGCCATCAAAATCTGATATTTCACAGGATCAAGTTGAAAATATCAATCAAGAAGTTATCCCTCATATGGAGGATTCTACCAATGAAAAAGCTATCACATTTGAAGATCCACAACAAAGCAAAGAAGGATTAGCATCTTGTTTCCAAGGTAAAACATATCCTATGGAAAATAAAATATCTCAACATAAAGAAAAAGGATTAGGCCTACATGAACAGGGTATCTTAGCACCAGTGCAAATTATTGGAAATCCTAAGCATCAAGGTCTTGGTTATTCAACAAGTAAGGATCTAAGTGTGTCAGTGATACCTCTATAATATTGGGGGCAACTTTATCTAATGCAAGCATCAACATAGAGAGCATGAAGAGTCCTTATGATGAAATTGCTACCAACACTACAAATAGCCATATCATGAATCATCATCCACATTTTTTTTCACCCTCTCATTGGGACCAACAATGAGGGAAAAAGTTATATCCAAGAGCGAAGCAAGTCATTGAAGCAGAAGAATCAACAAAACAAGATGGATAAGCAAAATTCAAATGGATACAAAAGCAAAAGAAATAAAATCATCCCTATCAAACTCCAGTAGTCAAAGAAACGATGGGGAAAAATCAAAAAGGGAAGTTCATCCATCAAAAACTTTCAGCAATGCAAAAGAAAGCGCAACCTACAAGGTATATCAAGATGTTGGTCCCCATCAAATCTCCATATCCACCCATCATTGTTCATCATCCCAAGTTTGGAGAGTCAAAGGTTCCAAACTATCAACCAATCCATCTGAATATCATAACCCTCAACGCATTTCGCCATCCATGATATCCAAATCTTGCATTGACCATGTGTTGGCAACAACTCTTTATCATAAGGATTCTAATGGCACCCTATTGCGATGTGCACATCAAGGTAAAGTTAACTCCGATATCAACAAGGAAGATAAGAATTATCAGGGGTTACATTCAAGCGCCTGTATCCTCACAAAACAACTCCTCCAAGCAGGATATCATTGGCACGTCATGATAGAAACAACAACTATATTAGCACCAACAACATCTACATCAACACCACCAAGTGGTTCAAACATGAGCAAAAAATTGTCACCATGATGAAAACCTAGTAAATAAGCATTTTGTGTGGCAACAAAAATCAAGAAAATAGTCAAGAGAAAAATCATCCTCCAGTGAAAACCACTATGGGCTTTGGACAAGTACCATGATGAAAACCTGACAAACGGGCATCATGTGTAGATTTGAGCATCTACGTGTGCCATTTTAGGTGGAAGCATCTCATCCTATCCATAAAAAACCCAATCCATTTTTATCCACATCCAACTTACCTTGATTTTGAAAAATGTTTGGTATACACTTTACACTTGCTTATGGAAAACATCTTGACATGGGGTCACTATCATTGATCCTATCCTACCCAACATTATATGAGCCATGAGGCATTGTCCATAGGGGCATACTTTATCCAAACATGGTATCCTATCACAAGATAATCCATCACCTACATTGCTAAACACTGGGGGAGAATAATTGCATCTTGCTTCAAAATAAATCTTGATCTATGTCTTCTAGCTCACGTTGTGATCTAGGAATTGACCAAACAACAAGGTGTACCACATGGTACCCTTCCTAATTCATCCCAACAACAAGGTATCTCACAAACGCACTACCAGGGTAACCTTTGAAACAGTTCATCCCGACAACAAGGTATATCGCCAACGCATTGCCAAGGTAACCTTCAAAGATACTAACAACGTGGATTATTCCTTCACTCTAAAATTCTAAGATATCAATAGTTGCTTGAACCCCACAACTAGTTCAAGTAAGCTTTTCTGCAACATATCCTCTAGAAAGACATAGTGAAATATCAATCCAAGTTATCAACATCTTATACCCTAGGCAAGAGGGTAAAAATACACCAACAACAAGGTATACCACCAACGCACTATCAAGGTAACCTTTGAAACAATTCATCCCAAAAACAAGGTACACCACCAACGCACTATTAGGGTAACCTTTGAAATAATTCATCCCAACATCAAGGTATCCCACCAATGCACTATTAGGGTAACCTTTGAAATAATTCGCCCAACAACAAGGTGTACCACCAACGCACTACCAAGATAACCTTCAAAGATACCAACAATATGGATTATTCCTTCACTCAAAAGTTCTAAGATATCAATAGTTACTTGAACCCTACAGCTAGTTCAAGTAAGCTTTTCCACAACATATTCTCTAGAAAAACACAATGAAATATCAATCCAAGTTGTCAATATCTTACACCCCATGAAAGAGGGTAAAAATCCAAAAAAATATTGAAAAATATCAAAAACAAAACAACATTGTTGGGTTATTCCTTCACTTAAACATTTTAAGATATCAAAATTTGCTTGAACCTCATAGCTAGTTCAAGTAGATTTCCCACAACATATCCTCTAGACACATAAGTGGAATAGCAATCCAAATTATCAATGTTGTTTACCCAAAAATAGTTTATGCTTTGAGTCAAATGGTCGAACTACGCGGTCTCTACGTGTACAACGTAGGAAAGGCTTATTAGTACCCGAGACCCTAGGTCAGTCCCCTTAGGTTTTCAACATGCTTTATTTCAACTTAGTCAAAAACAAAAAATCCAAAAATGGTCAAAAAATACAAAATCAAAAAACATTCACAAAAAAGAAAAGGTCAAAAACACTTAAACCAAGCGAACTATGAGACTCTACGTGTACAACGTAGGCAATGCTTATCTTTGATGAGCCCCCAAGGCCCTAGGTTAGTCCCTAGAAAACAACAAAAACATCATAAAACTTAGAAAAATAAAAAATACCCATGTTTTCCATCACAATTCACAATAAGACATCATCCATAATAAATAGATTGTCACATTCACCCTTTGACAAAACAAACAAAGCAAGCATCAACAACTAGAACTTTCAAGCAGGAAATCACAGAAGAATTTGATCGCAAAGCAAACTAAAACAAATCCAAGTATCAAATACATATCTTTTTTACAAGACCCAACATCTTGAGATATGTCTTAATGGATCTGTTCCTATGATATATAGGATCAACATTGGATAAATAGACCCACCCCAAACAGCTATGGCAAGTGATATAACAACATTGTTGTATCTTTTTGTTGTCTTATTTTTGTGATTTATATTATTGACTCATTCTCAAGATCTCTCGAGGATGTGCATAAGGATTTAGAGAAGAAGGAATGGGGGCAATTGAGTGTCATTTTGATTTTTTGTTTGTGGATAGTCTTGTTATACTACCATGGAAAATACTTGCTTTGTTCTATGTGTGGAAGTCATTTTTGGAACATTTCGTGTAATAGTGACATGTTAGGTTCTTAATACCTCTTGTGTTACTAGTCTGACATGTTTTTAAAGCTTCTCACCCATACACTCTAATAGGGTTTTTGTATGTCTGGTATGAGCAAGAATACCCCTTGCTTTTAGATTCAAAATCCATGCAATAGATACAAAGTCACCTTGGTCATTAATACCCTAGTGCATCGTATTTATTTGCTATATCAAAAAGGATTGTTCAAACTACAAAGTCTCTAAAGCAAAGAAAAATCAACTCATCAACTACTAACAAACATCACATTTCTATCATCAACATTTCTTCTAAACAAACATCACATTTCTATCCATCATCAATATTTCCTCTAATTAACATTTTTTATCAAATCATCAACATTTCTTCTAAGTGAAATTTGCATAGCAATATCATTAGTACCATTCTGCATCCACAATATTGGCAATACACATCATGATGATAATAAACCAATAAAAACATCATCTATGAGGCATTCATTCATATCAACACCATATAAACATACATCATCATATATGTCATCACATAAGCATAAAACGAGAATGAATCAAAGAAGGTATATCATATATATCATCATCAAAAAAGAGAGTACATCATCAATGTGATAGGATATACAAAATCATAATATCTACATGAGGCCTCGACTGGGCCAATGAATATATACATACAAAACACATGTCTACTAAATGCCTCTAAGCAATTAAAAACATGAAGATCAAGTACAAAAGTAAGACCCTGATAGGAATGGTAGAACCCTATAAATCACCAAAACAATTTGGCTATCTCACAGACTGATCACCTACACCACCACCTACACCACCAACTGCACCATCACTGCCCACAGAACTAGGCTCTCCAAACCATGGACGCCAAGCGGCCCTAGGAATAGCAAACTCATATAAATTCTAATAGTAGGTAGACCTCTACAAATAATGGCCACGCTCTACCCTAAGAGTATCTCTCTTTGTAGTTAGCAACTATACAAAATCATCTGCAGCATGTTGTCGACCACTCTCGCTATCTCGCTCAACCCTCAAAACATCTATATGAGCCTTTGCAGCCTGTCATCTCACTATCTCTGCATCTCTAATAGCATTCATCTGAGCTAACAGTATGTCTCCATCCCTAGCTGGTGGAGGAGGACCTGGAACTTGCCTACAACCCTGCACCTAAGGTGGTTGCGCATCCTGATCATCTTGGGCCCCATCACGATGAGCTTTATCACGAGCTCTATCCAACTGCTCTATAAGGACCTCAATATGTTGTTTATCCCCACGATGACCTATAATACTTGATCTTCCTAAAGTGGGATCACCCCCACGAACAGTGAGTCTCAACGGCCTACAGCGGGTCCACCACTCATCATAGTCATGAGAGGTACCTAGATCTGTTGGACCAACTGACCAACCCCAACCAACTGGTTCAAGTGCTCTGAACTTAGCAATGGAAATATCTATATCTGGCCGAAGACCCCATACATGAACCTCCCAAGTCGTCTGACCAAAACGAGCCTCATAAGTATCAGGAACTCAACCCTATCTCTCCCCAAATTGATGACATACTCAATCTGGTAAATAATGTTATAGCACAAGGCAAGAACGACCAAGAAACCAATGGGTTTGTCGACAATAAACAAGGTGATTTGAATCCTCTAGCCAAGCATCACACGCCAAATAAGGTCTCCACACAAAACTAGGCATATCATCAAAAACTCAATGCCAATAAGGAAGATCCCCAAGTAAGGTATAGTGCATAAAATCCCCATAATGATAGGAGTATGGATCATCAGGGTGACAATTTTGTATCCCATCCGATTGAGTAACTACAATATTCTCCCACGCCTAGACATGCAAGAGCGAAACACTTGCGAAAATAGATTTTATGCCTCGATACACAACCTTGTGCATATCTTTGTACAAGTGGGCGAGAAGACATGGACCCTGAGAATACCTCGTACCATGCTCAAACATACTCTCAATACACACACTCCAATCTATGGGAAATTGTTGACCTTGGCTATCAGGAACAACGAGTCCTGAAATCAAACCACATAAGACAAGCAAGATAGGATCTACACTGTTAGAAAACTTAGATTAATCTCTAACTGATGTACTGCCAAGTGTCGAATATCTATCACCCAATGCATGGAATGGGTAGCACATCGAATATGATAAGTAACCAGCTCCCCATGAATAGGAAGATGAAATATCCTTCATACATCCTCAAGAGTGACGGTTGCCTCTCTTGTAGGCAGGTGAAACAAGGATGTCTTTGAATGCCACAGTTCCATGAGTGCAGTCATCATAGAGGTATGGGTCCTGATAGGAGGCATATAACAAATGCAACGTAGTCCCACAACATTGAGAAAATCTCACTCCAACAAACGAAAATGGGCAATAGAATCAAACAAATTTTGAGGACGTCTCTCCCTTGGTTGTAGTACTCTGAGGCCAACCTACAATCATTTTAAATCCACAATGTTAGGGTTTCACTCTAAACAAGTGGGAGACACATAATAACACAAAACATGATGACAAACGATATTTAGGATGACAAACGAACACATGCTAGGGTTCTGAGCAAAAGCTAAAGTCAAACGCAACAGGAAAAGACAAATGCAAGGGTTTTGAGCAAATGCTCAGAAAGCATCAGGGAAAAGTGAGCTTTTAAGAAAAGGAAAGCTTTTCAAGCAAAGGCGAGGAAACAAGGGTGTGAAAATAAGTTGAAGGAAAGGATATATGTCAGAGGAAAACTTTTAGGACTTGAAACAATTAAAAGCGAGCTTTCTGATCAAAGGCAAGCTTTTCAAGCAAATACTCAAAAACAAAAGTGAAGATTCTAGTCAAAGGTGTGGAAATAAGTCAAAAGTGTGAAAATAAGTCAAAGGCATGGATTCTTAGCATGCAAAAGCAAGGAAACTGAGGCAAATTCTCATAAATCAGGAAACTTTTCTTTTGACCTAGAAAACTTAGTACACACAAAACGAGAACGAACCAAGATGAAAGTGAAAATGCGAGAAGGTACATACCACCCGCCACCAACGCCTGAAGGTCATCCAACCTCTAGAACAAGCTTAGAACAATGTGGGGCTCCATCAAATCGTGACATTGCTCCTCAAAAATTGACAGAATGGGAGAACCAGAGACAAGAATTAGTTGTAGAGTCAAAACACAAATGAGCTATCTAGAGGACTAATTGCCTATATTAAACCTCAAGAAACCCTAATTTCACCTAGGAAACCTTAATTTCTACTTGGGGAAACTTCCTACTTTCAAATTAGAAGCTCTCAGAAACATCAAAACAAGAAACAAAGGACCTATAAACTTGATTCTTAAAGGGTGTTCCATTATCTAAGATAATGGCTTGTGGAACACCATAAGGATAAATGATATAATTAAGGATGAATTTGGAGATTTTCTTCCTCATCATGTAAGTAATTAGTATTGCTTCGATCCACTTCATAAAGTATTTAATGGTTGTGATGATAAACTTATGACCATTGGAGGAAGTTGGGGTGAATTTTCCTATTGAGGTCGAGCCCCCATTGTGAAAATGGACATAGAGTGGTGATTGGTTGAAGCTCTTGAGCTAGAGCATGTATGAGGTCTCCATGTTGAAATTGCAAGCACTTCTTAACAAACTTAATAGACTCTTGCTCCATAGTAGGCCAATAGTACCATGTCCTTAATAACTTCTTAGCCAAGGTTAGACCACTCGAATGTGACCCAAAAATGCCCTCGTGCACTTCTTTCAAGGTGATATAGGCTTCTTCCTAGTTAAGGAATCACAATAAGGTCCTATCAAGACTCCTATGGTATAAGGTGTTGCTAATGATTGCAAAGCATGATGCTCTTTAGATAAAGATCTTTCTTGGGTTGTGAGTGAGGTTAGAGTGAAAAAATTTATTATGAAGGTAAGTGAATATTTCATGGTACCAAGGTGAGCCAAGACCAACAACATCACACACAAATTTGGATTGTAAAACATCAAAAGCCAATACAAGAAGTTGTTCAACAAGGAATTCACATTTTAGGCTATTCTGAGGCATATCCAGCAATGAACCAATGGTAACCATAACATCCACTACCCTATTATTAACCCTTGGTATTTTTTCAAAGGTTATATCAATGAAATACTCTTTGAAGTTGTCCACCATCTTTTTGTAAGGCATGAGCTTATCTTCTTTGGTTTGATAGTCATTGTTAACTTTCCTTACTATTAACTAAGAGTCTCCAAGAACCTGTAGCTCCTGAATCTTCCATTGGATAGTAGTCCTCAACCTTATGATTAGGGATTCATACTCCACTATATGGTTCATGTAAGGGAATACCAATCTAGAAGACTTGGGTATACAATCACCTTGTGGGGTGACAAATAGTATACCCACTCCAGATCCATGTTGCATATGTGATCCATCAAAATACGATTTCCATTGGTTTGTTGATACCACAGTAAAAATTTCCTCATCTAGAAACTCTAATATTAGGGGATGATCTACACATAAAGGTGCTTCAACTAGTTGAACAGTGATGACTTGTCCTTTGATTTCCTTATGATCAACATATTCAATGTCCAATTCACTAAGTACCATGACTGATTTCGCCAAGCAACTTGTAAGTATAGCTTTGGATAGTAGATAATTTAGCTGATTAATCTTAGAAATGAGCTTAACTTCATGACTAAGCATGTAGTGCCTTAGCTTTTGAGATGCAAAGAAAATTGCTAAACATAATTTTTCCATTGGTGTGTAATTAAGCTCAAATCTTACTAAAGTTCTATTGATGCAGTATATAGCTCTTTCCTTTCTTTCTTCATCATGTTGCCAAAAGAGCTCCTAATGCTACTAAGGTTGTCGAGATATACAAGATCAAAGGTTTACCAATGATTGGTGGAATTAATATTGGTGGTGATGCAAAGTAATCCTTTAGCTGTTGAAATGCCTGCTCATAATTATCATCCCATTTGTATGCCATACCCTTGTGAAGAAGATGGGCAAATGAGTGGCACTTATCTATTAGTTGTGTGATGAACCTTCTAATTGATTGGAGCTTCCCCTAAAGGCTTCTAAGTTGCTTCAATGTCTTTGGTGGTTCCATTTCCATTATTTCCTTGACTTTAGCAGGGTCCACCTCAATTCCCCTTTGAGATACGATGTACCCCAAAAAATTTCCTGTGGTGATGCCAAAGACACATTTTTTTGGATTGAACCTCACCTAATATTTGTACCTATCAAATATTTGAGTTAGCACTTATAGGTTTCCTTTTCTTGTTATTGACTTTGCCAAGATATCATCCACATAGTCTTCAAGGATCTTGTGGAACATGTCATGAAAAATTAAGTTCATTTCCCTTTGATATGTTGCTCCAGTGTTCTTTAACCCAAAAGGCATTACATTCCAAATATAATACGTCCCCCATGGACAAGTAAAAGTTGTTTTGTGTTGGTATTCCTTAGCAATCATGATCTAATTGTATCTAGAGAACCCATCCATGAGTGAAAGCGTTTCATGTCCAACTATCAGGTCCACTATGATATCTATGTTGGGCAAGGGTAAGTTATCCTTGGAACAAGCTTTGTTTAGATCTCTAAAATCCGTGCAAATATGTATGCCCCTAGTGGGTTTTTGAAATTGGAAAAAGATTGGAAACCCACTCTAGATAATCAATAGGTTAGATGAACCCTACATCCAACAATTTTTGCAGCTCTACTTTGACCAACAATGCTATCTAGGGATGCATCTTCCTTAATTTTTGCTCACCGATTTTTCATTTGGGTGAATTGTGAGATGGTGAATCACTAACAATGTGTCAAGACCAAGCATATTAGCATACGACTACGTAAAGCAAATCTTTATCTCCCTCAAGAAGGTTTTCAAATTATTTTGTTCCTCATCATCTAATGACAAATCATAGAAAGTGACTTGGGGTGCTTCCTCTATTCCCACATTGATAGGTTGTGATTTCTCTACTAGGACTACTAAATTTTCTTGCTCTATGTTGGGGAGATTGAATCCTTCATCCGTAGGTGCCTTAGAGAGGCTTTCACCATTGGATGTGTCCTTTATTTTTACGTTTTTAGAATTAAAAAGTGCCACATGGTGGTTTTCACTTGGTGATTTTGTCATGATTTTCAAATTCACTATTTTGGGACTAAAAGATTCGATCATATCCCCAAAATAGGCTTGTGTGTCTAGCTCTATGTCAAAACCAGCTTTATGATCTCCAAACATAATATGATCTTGAATGTCCAAAAACTCAAAAATTGCCTCATCATTTTTGAATGAATCTAAAATTGTTAGTTGTTATTGATCCCAATCGATAAGTTGAGGATATATAAGTGTAAGCTCATTGTCTTGGGTTGGGGAGGAGAAGGATGTGGTGATCATGAATATAGAGACATACTCAAAGAGGTTTGTGACACAAAAAGGTAAGTCACGTCAATGTTCTTGTATTGAGATGTGCTTAACTAGGAAGAAGCCTTATCTTCCTCAATCAAAGTATTTGTGATGAGAGGGACCACATTTTTTCTCGAGGTATAACCAAGGCCAAGATTCTTTGCTCACTTCTCAAGGACTATTGGTTCTCGCATTCCTTATTGTTTCAAGCCAAGGCCTCCAGTGCCTATATATCCCATGCTTTTCATTAATTGAAATCATTTTTTGATTGTATCCACCGAAAGTGGAAGCTCTTCTTTCTTGTCTTTCTCATCTTGATAAATTCATTCAAATATGTTCTCTTCTTCTATGATATCCTTGTGTAAATACCTCCACTTTTCAAATGTGGTGTTTCTAAATGTTTTAGATACTTTTTTAATGTGTTGCAATTGACCATATGTTTTGGGATTTAATGGTAATTTCCCCACAGAGAAGGGATCCTTAAAGTCATATTCACCACAACCTAGTTATGTGATCTTTGCCTTGATTTTAGGAAGAGTTTTCTTTGTATTAGATGTTGATGCCAATGTAGAAGGATTGACATAGGAGGAAAGTATTGGAACTTCGTCATGTTTAGGAACTTGGAGCACCTTATAGTACTTCTCCTCCATGCTTTTGTAGTAACAAAATGGTTCTAGATCTCCATGGATTGTGATTTCTTTATCATCATATGGAAACTTGATACATTCATGGTACGTTGAAGCTATGACCTTCATGGCATGAATCCATGGATGACCAAGGAGAATGTTATAAGGTAATTCTAGATCTAGGACTTGACAAGTTGTCTTTGCAATAGCGGGTCCCACTTGTTTTGGTATCTTGATTGTTCTTTGTGAACTTCGATCATTATCATCATAAGCATGGATTGTGACCCCTTTTGTATTTTTGATCACATCCTTTGAATAGACCAAATGTTTGATCAATTGGAGGGTACAAATATTCAATCCCTCACCCCCATCTATCAATACTCTCTTAACCTTATTTTTGTGGGCATATACTTCGAGATGAAGTGCATGGTTATGAAAGGTTTGAGATGGAAGATCATCTTGAGTGAAGAGTAATTTATGTGTAGATGAAATATTCCCTTCCATGGCTTGAAATTGGCTAGTATCAATGTTGATAGGAGTTGTCGATGATAAAAGGGATTTCTCTAGAAATTCCTTATGGACAGGTGAGATCTTCAATAGTTCTAGAATAGAGATTTGGGTGGGGATATTTTTGAGTTGATCAAGTAAGCTATAATCATTGGAATTATCTCTTGGTGGTACTCTAGATGGTAGAGGGGCTCCTTGTATGGCAACTTTCCCTCGTCATGTGGTGACTCCACACAGGATCTAAACCTTGAATTGTGATAACAAAAACATGTTGCTCATATGAATGTCTAGGCTACCTACAACATTATCATAGGTATGGTTAACTTTATTGTATGTTTTTCCTTTTCCACCATTTTTTCCTTTCCCATGGTCAAGCATTGGATTCTTATATATAGCTAGATCCTTGTTTCCATAACTTTTTATTTTTTAATCAACATTCACTTCACCATTGTCTATGAGATCTTGTATGACATTTTTCAATTTCATAAAATTGGATGTTGTATGTCCCTTTGTATGATGATAGTTGCAATAGTCTTCATCCTTATACTAGATGAGGGTTTATCTTGTGGCTCTCTATATTACCTATGTGTTGAAAGTTTTAAAGAGTTTTCTTGTACCAACTTGTTCAAGACTATTTCAATGGGTTCCCCTAAGGGAGTGTATTTTCCTTTTGGTGGGTAGTTATTTTGTCTTGGTTGTTGTCCTTGTTGGTTATTAACATTTTTGACATTATTGACATGTTTTTTACCTCCTTGTTGCATGTTTGGTTTAGAAGGTGTGTTGATGAAAACCTTCACATCTACAACGCCATCATTAGTAACATTCTTATTCTTGGCCCATATGCAGGTTTTGTCACTAAAACTAGATGATGGGTGTTTGTCTTTGTAGATTTATATAGCTCCTTTTTCAATGAGGGATCTTTCAATGTTGAGTCATTTAGGTATGAGTTCCTCAAAATTCGATACATATTGCATCTTTAATTGGAAAACTAGATCTATGTTTAAGTTTCCTGTGAGGATCTCAACTTGTTGTTTCTGAGGAATAAGCCACTTGCATTTACTAGTCTTATATCTCCATCATTGCAAGAAAGGTGCAAAGGCTTCTCCTTGATTTTTTTTTTTTAAGGTATAGAGTTCTTCTAAGGTGACATCTACATCAATATTGTATGAGAAATGTGCTACAAATTGATTAATTATTTCTTGGAAGCTTCTAATCCTTGGAGGTAGATGAGAAAACCACTTTATTGCTTGTCCACCTAAGCTTCGTGGAAAGAGTCTCATGAGGTATGTGTCATTGTAAGATACTTCCATGCATGCTACATAGAATTATCTTATATGTTCCTCTAGATTACCACGTTCCTTGTATTTATCAAACTTTGGGATCTCAAGGTTTGGAGGGAATGGAACGATCATGATACTCCTATCAAATGGACCTAGGGACATAAATCTTGTATTGTGTATAATTTCTTTGTCTTTCTTGCTTGAATATCTTGGAAATATTATGTTAAATTTTGTATTTGAGTTGATATGTCCAATGTTCCAATGCTTGGTGATGCATCATATGTATTGTATTGTGGAGATGGTACATTTGTATTGCATTGATCATCTGAAGGATTGTTCAAATTTTTGAGTGGTGGTGCGAAAGAATTGTATTAACCATAATGATTTTGATTCACAATATTTTGAGAGTTTGGTTACAAATTTTGTTGTGCAAAGTTTTGTTGTTGCACTTGTAGTTGTCTTTGTACTTGTAACTGTTGTAATTGTTGTTGTGTTTATTGATATGCTAGACCTTGTTGTGGTGATGGCATATGTTGTTGATGTTGATTATTTTTTGAAGTGAATGCCATATGACCTTATTGTTGTTGATATTGTGGATGTATGTTTTGTTGGTGCATGTTATGGTTTTGAGGAGATCCATAGTATTGATATTGTTGATGAAATTATTGACCTTATTGTTGTGGATGTTGTTGTTGATGTTGGTGATTTGGCTGATGTTGATTTTGTGGTGGTGGATTTGGTTGTTGTTGTTGATATTGGAAATGTTGAGATTGTTGATATTGAGGTGGTGGATTTTGATATTGAGGTGGTTGATTTTGTGATTGATTTTGATGTTGTGATGGTGGATGTTGATATTGTTGATTGTTGATACCATTCAAGCTCAAATGATATTGTTGACTTGTCATGTTTGTACCTTGAGTATTGAAGGTTAGTGTTTTTAATGTCATTGATTGTTAATACCATTCAAACTTAAATTTTTTTGATATTGTTGATTTGTCGTGTTTGTACCTTGAGTATTGAAGGTTGGTGGTTGTTGATTTTGGTTATTGTTAGGATCATTCAAGCTCAAATTTTGTGGAGGTATATTTACCCCATGTTTTATTATGTTTGAACCTTGAGCTTTGAAATTTTGTGGTATATTTGTGTTTTTGTAACCTTGGTTTGTGTTGATGTTTCCTAGATTTTGAGTATTTCTCAATGGGTTTACATGTTGATTTGAAGAAGTATTTTGACCTACTCCTTGCAAGGTAATTGTTGGTTGACTTGACAAATTAATTGAATGAGGTTGTGGCATGGGTTATGTAACTTGTTTTTCCAAAGGTTCGCCACCACAAGGTCGATTTTTTGCTGCTAGGTATGCAAATGTTTGATCCAAATGTTGTTCTTTGAGTGTATTGACATCAAAATCCAATGGAAGTTTAGTCCCACTTTGTGCTAATTTCAACATATACAAGTTAGGATCCAACTTCATCGTGGTTTCTATGGCATAAGGAAGAGTTGGATCTTGTGACTTTTCAAGAATATTATTGGGGATGAATTCCATAGGTTTGTTTGGATCAAATGTATTGTCCTTTATGTAAAAGATTTTGATTTGTGACGTTTTGGTGTAGGACACCATAGGTTTCATGATGTAAAAGAAGGTTAGCTATTAAGTTTTGTTTGGTTTTGTGTTAATCTGATGTAATAAGGTCTTTTAAGACCACTTGACATTTTTTTTCATGTTTTTGAGTCATTAGGTAATAGGTTGTGAAAAGTTGTCATTTTGCAAAAAAAGTTGCAAAAAGTTGTTATGCAACTTTGCATTTTTGATGTAAAGAGAAGTTGAACAGTCATGTGTTAGTTTTTTGGTGGGAAATGGTTGGAAATGCTTGGTAATGTCTTTAAAATCCTATGTGAACATTGGGACATGTTGTTGATGTAAGTTTAAAATTTGAATAACAAGTAACCATTTTTCTTGGTTTTTAAAGAAAACTTGCTGCTACAGGAGATTGTACAGCCTGGTATGACTTGTAGGTGAATATTTATGCATTTGAATTGACGGAGATCTAAATCCTTTTATTTTTCATCTTATTTAATCTATTTTCATCAAGTGTTGAGCGAGTTAGAGTAGATTTTCTAAAAATTGTCTTGAAACCCTGGTTTTGAGGGTTTGATAGAATAAAAATAAGATTTTGACTCATTCTACTGCTGTAAAAGTCAGATAATCGGTGGAATGAGTGTAGATGGGTAGGGTTTTGTGTCCATGAAGTGGCAGTAGTGGGGGATGGTGGTAATTGTGAGTTTTTTGATGCCCTAAGTAGTGAAACTTCATGTTTTTGGTGTAAAAAGGTGCATAGAAGTAGGGTTTTGTAGAAAAGGTGATTAGAACCCATTCTAGGGGATGGGAGTTGTTTATGCAAACCTAATATGACATGTTGGAAGTCTAGGCATGAAGATTGGAGACATAGGTTTTGAAATTCTTGTTTCCACCCTTTCAAACTAGCCTAATTAGGCCATTGTTCAAGCGTAGCAACAAATTTTTGAGGGTTATGTTTCAAAGTAACCACCACTGCAATTTTGAAATGTTTTGAAACTTCAAAAAGGGTATCTTAAACAATTTTTGGTTTGTGTATAGGAGTTGTTTTTTGCAAGATATGTTGCAAAAAACCCTTTTTGTTGTGCTACAAGGAATAAAGGCAACTTGTGAAGAAAATTCATTTGTTTGATGTGTTAGGGTTTTGACAAAGCATTGTTTGAGTTGGTTTGATTGTGAGATCCCCTACTCTGCATCAAATTGGTATTAGAGCATAGGTCTAATCTAAAGAGGGGAGAGAAAGTTTGAAATAAGAAGGAAAGTGTGAAGCAAAAGGTGAACGAAATGCATCCAAAAGGGAAAACCATTGCTAGATAAGTGAATGAGTTGAAGGACAAGCATGTTAGAGAGATGAGAGAGTTGAAGGAGAGACTTGTTGCTCTGGAAACAAGTCAGAAAAGAGGTATGGCCATGGGTGATGGCAGTGACTCCAAAGAAGAAGAAGAGGAAGAGGAATTGAATCCTGATAATTAGAGGATGGCTAAGTTGTTGAGAGCAGTCAAGGGAGATAAACCCAAGGTGAATATTGATGTACCCTAGTATGGAGGTAATTTGAATGATGAAGAGCTTTTGGATTGGATTGTAGCACTTGACAATTATTTTGAATGTGAAGATGTTCCTGAAGAATAAAAGGTGAAGATTGTAAAAATAAAGTTGAAGGGTCACGCACTATTATAGTAGGATTATAAGCAAACTGAAAGGAGGAAGAGAGGTAAGTCAAAAATTGTTTCTTGGGACAAAATGGTGGCTAAGATTAAGGGTAATTTTTTATCATCTGATTATGCAAGTCAAATGTTTAAGAAACTTCAAGGTTTGAAACAAAAAGAAATGGATGTCAAATCCTATATTGAAGAATTTTATAGGTTGAGCATAAGGGCAGGTCAGATGGAGGATGAAGTGGAGAAGATTGCTAGATATTTGAGTGAATTGAGATTCAACATCCAAGATGAGCTAACTTTGGAAAATCCAAGAATGGTTGAGGAGTGTTATCAAATGACAAGAAGGGCAGAAGAAAAACTTAAAAGAAGGCAAGACAAACACATTAGGGGCAAGAGAAGCAACAATAGAGGAAGAGGAACATTTTCCACTCCAAGGCAGTCCTATGAAAGTCAGGAAGACACAAGCAAATCACAAGAACAAGTTGTTGATGTAAGAGGTGGATTTAGAGGTGGTAGATCAAGCTTTAGAGGCAGATTTGGTGGTCAAGGAAGAGGCTCACAAGGATTCACAGGAATGTGCTATCAATGCAACAAATTTGGACACCAAGAATGGCAGTGCAATGAAGGTCAAGCCTCTAGATCTCATGGAGGTAAAAGGACTCAATTGGTGCAAGAAGAGGACAATGAGAGTGTAAACTCTCCATCACAACATGTTAATCTTGAGGTTGGAGAATAACTAATGGTAATAATAACACTCATCAAAGCATCAAAGGAGAAGGATCCTTCACAAAGAAGGACACTCTTCAAAACAACTTGCAAGTGCATGGGTAAGGTATGTAAGGTTGTAATTGATTCAGGAAGTGCATATAACATGGTTTCTAATGAGATGGTTGAGAAACTTAGATTGTCTAGAATACCACATGATACTCTTTATAAACTTTATTGGTTGAATGAGGGTTAGTAGGTTTTGGTTAATGAGCAAGCTTGGGTGGAGTTCAATATAGGAGGGTATAAGGATAAAATCCTATGTGATGTGTTACCTATGGATGTGTGCCATTTGCTACTAGGGAGACCTTGGCAATTTGATAGGCATCATTCATATGAGATTGAAAAAGATGGAATCTCTTTTACTTTGACACCCTTAAAAGAAGATGATAAAGGGAAAACTAAGAAAGCTAATGTAATGATGATTGGTAGGAAAGAGTTTATAAAGGTAGAGGAAAAGGAGGATAGGAACCTTGCAGCCCATTCAACACTTGGCAGTAGTGTGACATCAGACATGAAGAGTAATTAGATTTTGGAGGGAAATGATATTGGGTTGGTGTCAAAATCTAATTTGTTGAAGGTCAAAGATAAGTTGATTCTTGGGATTCAAGATTGGTTTAAGGGGTATGTTGATAAGATGGTGGAAGGAGTTTTTTATTCATTGTTTTCCAAAGAGGATAGTGGTCATCCCAATCATTTCATATCAAAGGTTGGTAAATCTGAGAAAGCAATAGACATAGGGGTAGAACATCAGCTGGTAGAGATGGAAAGGAAGAGTGAATAGATCAAAGATAAGTTGCAAGGGAAAAGGAGCAAGTTCAAGCACACAATGGGAGTAAAGAAGAAGGCAGTTCATTGCAAAGGTGGAAGAGGTTTGGTAAAAGGTCAAGAGGTAGGTTCAACAATGTTTTCAAATGAGGGAAGAGACAAAGACCATCCATTAGGTCATTCTATGAAGTTAGAGCATTTTCTAGGTACCAAGGAGCTCAACAAGGAAAGGGACAATGCCTACTTTAAGTACTTGGTTCATTGGAAGGGTGTACCACAAGAGGATATCAATTGGAGGTCAAAGAATGATGTGGACAAGAGTTTACTATTGCTACACAATCCTCAAGGGGACTTGAGTTCCTTTTTTCTCGGGAGTATGGTGCAAGGCACCATAGGTTTCATGATGTAAAATAAGGTTAGGTGTTAATTTTTGTTTGGTTTTGTGTCAATATAATGTAATAAGTAAGACTACTTGACATGTTTTGTCATGTTCTTGAGTCATTAGGTAATAGGTTGTGAAAAGTTGTCATTTTGTAAAAAAAGTTGCAAAAAGTCACTATGCAGCTTTGCATTTGTGATGTAAACAGAAGTTGAACAATCATGTGTTAGTTTTTTGGTGGGAAATGATTGGAAAGGCTTGGTAATGTCTTTAAAAGCCTATGTGAACGTTGGGACAAGTTGTTGTTGATGTAAGTTTGAAATTTGAATAACAAGTAACCATTTTTATTGCATTTTTGAAAAAAACTTGTTGCTACAAGAGGTTGTACGACCTGTAGGTGAAAATTTATGCATTTGAATTGATGGAGATTTGAATCCTTGTCATTTTTCATCTTATTTCATCTGTTTTCATCAAGTATTGAGTGAGTTAGAGTAGATTTTCTAAAAATTGTCTTGAAACCTTGGTTTTGAGGTTTTGATAGAAGAAAAATGAGTTTTTGATTCATTCCACCCATGTAAAAGTTAGATAATTGGTGGAATGACTTTAGACGAGTATGGTTTTGTGTCCATGAAGTGGAAATAGTAGGGGATGGTGGTAATTGTGAGTTTGTCAATGCCCTAGGTGGTGAAACTTCATGTTTTTGGTGTAAAAAGGTGCATAGAAGTAGAGTTTTGTAGAAAAGGTGATTGGAACCCATTCTAGGGGATGAAAATTATTTGTGCAAACCTAATATGACATGTTGGAAGCTTGAGTATGAGGATTGGAGACCTAGGTTTTGAAATTCTTGTTGCCACCCTTTCAAACTAGCCTAATTAGGCCATTGTTCAAACATAGCATAAAATGTTTGATGGTTATGTTCCAAAGTAACCACCCCTAAAATTTTGATATGTTTTGAAAATTCAAAAAAGGGTATCTTAAACAGTTTTTGGTTTGTGGGTAGGAGTTGTTTTTTGCAAGATATGCTGCAAAAACCCCTTTTGTTGTGTTATAAGGAATAAAGGCAACTTGTGAAGAAAATTCATTTGTTTGATGTGTTAGGGTTTTGAAAAAGCATTGTTTGAGTTGGTCAAATTGTGAGATCCCCTGCTCTGCATCACATTTCAGTTTTCTTTTGAGGTGATAGTTGTGTCTCATTTGTAGTAGTAGGCATTCCAAAGGTTAAATCTCCACTATTTGTCTCCATGTTCTTTTTATGTTGCAACCTAGTTGCGAGGTCATACAAGTTGTAACCACCCTGGGGGCTATTGATGATGATGTTTGACTCAAATTTTTGTGTTCAAATGTTTCCTCAAATTTGGACAAAAGTGACACCTTAACTAGTTTTGGATCAATTGTTTGAAATGAAGTTTGATTAGATGGAATGACATGAAAATTTCAATGTAGACAATGTTTTGTGCTAGATCTAGGATTGTTTTTTAATTTGGTGATTATGAATTTGCAACTTTAATAGTATACTTGTGACTCTAAAGTGTGCTAAATCACCATGATTTTCTAATAATTTGACCTAATACTTGAAAAGTAGATTATTTCTCAAGCACTATGACAAACTAAGAAGTAATTTGTGAAGATTTAGTTTCAAATGGACAATGTCTAAAATCAAGTTGTTGTTTGAATGGATTGAGTTTGATGTTTTTGCTTCTTTCTTTTGAAATGTTGATCCTAAATGAGAACTAAAGGTGTTTTGACATTTCTAAAATGAATTTTAGAATCCACAATCTTGTTGATGTTTTGAGTAACTCTGATAATTTCTAATTTGCCTTTCATGAACCAAGTCTATTGAAATTTTGTTGATCATAAATAAAGATTTAGAAGTTTATTAAACTTAATACAATTTTTAAACAAATAGAAGTGTCCAAATGCTCACAAATGCACGGTGATGTCTACTAAGGTGTGTTGTTACCCATAAAAGTGCCATACTGTGTAAAAATAAAGGCACATATTTGTAGTTACCTATTGTTGACTTTGAACAAAGGCACAACGATATAGAAAAAGGTGTGGAGATGTTGCAAAGGCATTGTTTTAATAAAAAAGGCATGATGATGCATACAAAAGCACGCCACTGTTTATCAAGTGCATAATTTGTTCAAAGGTTTAAATTTTGCCATTTTTGTCTACATGTTTGAATGCTTGTTTGAATGTTTGATTGTTTTTCAATTGATAAAAGCATAGCAGATAATGTATTCAACTAGCTCAATTGGTATTAGATGCTTTTTTGTGTTTCTTTCTTCCACAAAGTCACACTAAATGGTGTTACAAGGTCTCAACATGAAAACACACCATATTGTACATCCTATTTAGTGGGTAGATTAGGTTTATTTTCTCGAAGTATGCCCACATGATAAAATATTTCCCATAGAATGAGTAACTAGAGTATGAACATGTACACGATACACCTCTTACCTTGGAAGGATAAGTTCCTTGCAAGGGATTTTGTCACCTCAACTATGCTTGGTACATGGAAAGTAGCTTCATGAAACAATGTTATTCCATTGCACCACTTTGAGAAAATGTTCAAAACTATTAGGTCTCTAACAACAATAGGTTTTTAGTGAGTAGAACTTGGTGAACACCATTGACCTCTCAAGAATCACCTTGGGAAACCAAAAAACTAGTCCCTAACACAAGTCTGGAGTGTTGCATGCATGAATTGACCTAAAAATTTCGCTCTTAGCCAATTTATATAGTGTGCCCAAAAATGTTGCTTGAGGTCAAACTCTTGAGTTTTCCATTAGGATGTGTCTCAAAGTAGGTCTCCTACTCAAAAGAAAAAAAAAGGAGACTATTTAGACTATTTCTTTTCACCCAAGATTGTACTAGGCTCGAGGGGAGAGGATATGTAGCAACTACCTTATAGGGTTACAATGAACATATAGTACAAACTAGAAGTGTTTCTCTTCACCCAAGATCACACAAAGTGCAAGGGGAGACAATACACACTTGTTAGTGTACCAAACATGTTAAGCAAAGTACACAAGTTATTTTTAGGTATGCACCAAAAGTAAAGTGTGGTTCATTTTATCCCCATGTTCAAAGTATAAGTTGTTGGTTTATTTTAAGCCCAAACAAAGATGAGATTTGTAGTGTTCTTTTTAGAGCCCAAAAGAAATATTTAATTTGTGATTCATTTTAAACACAAATGTAAATGTATGATTCTACTCTAAGACAATGAAAATAAAGCAACTCTAAGGTTAATTCCTTAAGCAAGTGTAAATAAACACTTTAGAATTCTTCATGTTGCAAAGATCCATCTCTGTCAAATCAAATTGGCCCAAAATAGACACTAGTTAGGGTTAATTCTCATCAAATTATAAAATAAAATTGAAGAACTAAAGTAAACAAAATCACATGTTGTTTCTAATAGAAGCGTGACTTTTTTGACAAAGGCACATCACTATTGAATGACTAAAGTGTGACCCTTTTACAAAGGCATGATCCTTTAACAAAGGTGTGGATTGTCCTTGCAAACAAAAGTGTTAGACATCAAACAAAAGTGCAAAATTAATGACGAAGGCGTGACACTGTTGAGATACAAAGGCATGAATCTATAACAAAGACATGGATCTTTAACAAAGGCGTGGACCTATCAAAAACAAAAACACGCCTTTGCCCTTGCAACCTACAAATTCGATAAAGCTTGGAAGAAATGTATGAAATCATAGAACGTGGGGTCCCACTGGGCATGCCAATTTGTAAATGTATGAAGTCAATTAACCAATTAACATCAAATCAAGCTTTAAAACTAAGTAAATGATCAATAAATTACATCATTCCAATGAAATTCATTTGTCAATCCATAACTAGATTCAATTCAAAGCATTTAAAGAACAAATTAGAATGCAAAGAACCTAATTATTGATGCAAACCTCAATCCTATTATGGGATTATGTTCAAAGTAGATCTGGAGTGCTCAATTCAAACAAAATCCATGATGTTGCAAAGCAAATTGATGAGATGATTCATAAAAGAGCTCTCAAATTGATCAAAATTGAGTAATCAATTCAAGAGAGTAAGTTTGCATAAGCCTTGTGAATGATTATTGTGTGAAATGGCCTACTATTTATAGAATTTGGAAATCATGATCAAGGGATGAAATTGAATGAAAGAGATGAGCATGTATCAAAGATGGATTAAACAGTTAATAATCCACGAGGCATGGATCAAGGATTAGATCAATGGTCTAAAATCCATGAGAGACTTAATAAATTCCCTAAATTTTAGGAACTATGTCGGAGATATTTCCATGAGGAGGGAAATATTTGAATTCAAATTGAGAATATTCCATGAGAATATTCTTTCAATTATTGGAGGAATTAGAAGAAATTAGACAATTAAATAATTAAGAAATTACTTAATTGTGCAAGTGGAGGGAATTTAAGAATTTAATTAAACAATTAGAAATCATTCAAACAAAGGGGTATTTATGATATTTAATTAAATAATTTAGATTATTTAATACATGAGAGGAATTAAGAGGATGGATTGAATAATTTGCATTATCTAGTCAAATGAGATGAAAATTAGTGTGAAAGGGGGAATTAATCAAATAATATTAACTATCTGATTAATAGGAGAAAATGATGAATTTAAGTAAATAATTGACATTATTCAATTAAATAGATGAAAATGAGTGAATCGAGATAGAAATGGTGTTAGTAAGCGAAATCACATGTGCAATATGCTCAAGACATTTCCAAGTGTCTACAACAACAAAAGTATGTGGACATAAGAAGATATGGATAGTTTTATCAAGATGTTGAAGACAATGCCTTCTGTGTAAGAATAATAGAAAAAAAGTGAGGAATATGTTATAATAATTTAACATATTAGCTATTGGTTTGAGAACAACAAAAAGAAAGGTACCACCAACTATCCTTTCCATGAAAGAAGAGTTGGAAGTAGTTGAGTGACACAAGGATTTAACTCAAATTGGTCATGGTCTTGAGGCTATTTCAATGAAATCACATGTGTCTCATATTTGTCAAACAAGGCCAAATACTTTCAAGAATGGTTACCAAGTAAATAATGATGGATGGTATTTTGTAAATGTCATCCATGATTGACAATAAGGACTATTGAGGGTCCAGACAGGGATAGAGTAGTGATGCTACAACCAAATATTATGGTAGATTTCTATGAAAACCTAGATAAATTATACAATTCTAATTAGTATGGGCCAACTAGGATATGGAACTATGACGAAACAAGTGTAAAAGCAAGAAAAAATTATAATATGTGAGTAATTTCAAAGTTGGGCAATAGAATCATGTTGCATATTTTATCTAACCATACAGAATGGATAAAAATATTGTGTTGTATTAATGTAGTAGGTCACAACATACTAGAGTTGTATCTTTTCAAGGCAATAAGACAACTCAAAAATTACATTATTAATTGTGAACCAAGGACCTGCATGACAAGATAACCACATTATTGGATGACCAAAGAGCTATTCTTCAATTGGCTGCATCATTTTGCCAAATTAGTTCTAGGGGACTTCACCCATAAATAAGCATCTCCTTATATTTCATGAACATGGAATCCATGTGGCTTTAACCACAATCCAAGAGTTGAGGTCTTTGGGTATTGATCTTCTTACATTGCCTACCCATACCTACCATAAAATGTATCCTTTGGATGTACATGTATTTGTTCCATTCAAATAAATTTTTAAAATTGAAAGGTCAAAGTGGATGGCAAAACATCCACACATTGAATTAAGGAGAACACAATTAGTTAAACTTGCAAGCAAATATTTCAAGCTTTCCCTTATGTATGAAAACATTATATCATGTTTTCGAAGGATTAAAATTAGGCCACTAAATAGAAGTGTAATTTATATTGCATAAAATCAAGTGAGGCTTTCACTATACAAGAAGAAAATGAGGTTGCGGGTATTGCAATCATCTTAAGCTTGGCTACTTATGAAGAGGTTGAAGTACAATAGTGCTTGACACATATGACAATAAAATGATCAACACTAACAAAATGATCCACATGAAAGCACAAGTTCAACCACTCATGTTAGCCAAACATTTGATATGAAATTGACTTAGATGATTATATGAGACTACCAACACAATTTAACCCATTGAATCAAGTTAAATAAGGAGCTGAAAACTTGGGAGTGTAGACTGATTTTCAAAGTAAAGAAATCTCATTATCCATGCATTATCCACTTCCACTACTAAGAACCAAGGTGATTCATTATTGTGTAGATAAAATTAATTGGGAAACTCTAGATTTTGAACCTAATGAAGTAGAAATTAGCAAGGTGGATACAATTAAGGTTCTTTGAAGACATCTAAAGCTTTTGAAACAACAAACCAACATGTGCTATGCAACCAAGGTTCTTTAATTTTTTCTAAAGATACCTATTGAAAGTGTTAAAAAAAGGTTCATTCCCTCAGATGGTCATGCACTTAGATTGAGTAAGAAATCTCAAATCCTTACTGTGAATGATTACATAATTTTGCACAAGCAATAAGAAGCAAGGAAAGTTGAACTTGAACAATTAGAAGTAAGAAAGAAAAAAATAGATAGAGGTAAGGAAAATTAATCAAATTGAACAAAAGAAAAGGAAGGAAGAGGAAAAAACTTAAAGATAATTAATGAGATAGAGGAGGAAGGATGAAAGGATCTAGTAGTGAAAGGAGAGAGAGGTGAAAAAAATAGAGGCAAATGGGAAAAATAGGAATTCAACACATGTTGCAAATAGTTTTTGGGAGAGAAGTACTCTATTAACACCTCTACTCAAAGAACACCACATATTGAGGGATATGTACAACATCTTAAGCCTTGCTTATGTTGCTCTTACCAAATTCTAAGTTAGTTGTGATAATAATCCAACACTAGATGCAAGTAGAACATGACAATTAAGTACTCCATCAACCCCCTACCTAAACATCCTCCCTCACTCTCTTGTCAAATAATTTAATTTTTTTGGGCTTTTAGATGAAAACATGTTTGGTCATCTTACTCTTATTGCGTACCATATCAATTTAACTTCTTTGAAAAATATTTTAACAAATAGTCTTATGTAGGAGCCATAACTCTTCCCCAAATTTATGGTAAACTAATAAACTCTACATTACACACTTTGTAATTTTGTAGATCATACCTATTCAACTATACTTATTTTGCATAGTTTATGTTTGATTTAGTAGACCATGTGTATTCTACGATATTTATAATTTTATAGTCCATGCCTATTTTGCAATGTCTATAGGCTAGTCATTTTTTAATATTTTTATAACCAAAAATAACAATGCATGTGTAGGAATCAATTTAAAACAATAAAATTATTAAATTATAGTCATCTTTATGTTCAATGTTTGATTCTTGCATTGAGAGAAATTAGGAATTGAGAAAAAATCCCATGCACTTAAACATACAATGAAGTTTTAGGTTCATTTGTATGTAGCTCACATATTAAAGCATTCAACAAGAGATAAGGAAATTTTTATTGATCACAATAAGGCATGATTGGATGTGAATAAATTTATTTGCATCCTTCTTTTTGAATTTCCCCACCAAGACACCCTCTCTAATATTGGTCACTAATTAACAAGTGTTAAGGTTAGGAGAGGACCATAAAGGTATATTAAAAATAATTCTATTTTAGTTTGAAATTGTGGTTTTCAAAGCAAACTGGTTTTTTGTTAAGAACAATAAACAAGGGAATTTGTTGTTGGATATTTTGTAGCTATTTGAGGTTTTCTATTTGAAAACTAGAAGTCTTCAACATATTAAGTGAAAATGCAAATTGTTGTAGATACCTTGGGACTACTGTAACCCCATTTAAACCCATTTAAACTAGGTACAAGAATCAAAGTGTAACCCAACTATACTCATCCCTTCAACAAATAACATAAAATTATATTTAGGGTAAAAATTATTGAATAACTTATCTTGGTTCATTAATTAATAATGACATAAATCTTGATATTCTTTTGACACAATTTTACCTAATAACCTATTTAGTCACCAATCTTGTGAATTGGGAGATTTCACAATAAGGTGATTTATGCATTATGTTGATTTCCTTAATGTATGGACTAGTCAAGTGATGTATAGTAATGATTACATATGAAACTTCATCACTATCATAGCTAGGTGTAGAAACTAATATTGGGAAATATTATCATGTAAATTTGATACTTTGTCAAATGTGAAAACATATAATGCAAAAATAGGATGCATTATAGGAAAAATTGGTGAAGCTATGAGAGATGTCAACAAATTAATTGATAAGGACTATGTGGTTTGAACATAAGAAGGATGCATTATAATTTATAATTGATACACATACACAAAATATAAAGATTTTCCAAACTTCCAAAACAAGATTTGTCACAAATTATTTTTTTACAATCCAAAGAGATATTGAAGGATTAGATTTAGAGTCTACACAAGCCTTGAAATGTGATAATGATCATCTTATACAACTACAATTCCATATTGTTGTAGTAGGACATCTTTTAAACATGTTTACATGGGACAATAAAGAGACTGATGTTAAATGCATTATATTTAAGAAGATAACTCTTGTATTTCTTTAATGAATAGTACTTTGCTGGACATATGAAACTTGTTGTAATTGGTGGGGAGTCTTTGAATATATTAGAAGAATAAATTATGGTGTTGTTGGGAAATGTTAGAAAAAGGTGTTTCTCACAAACTCACTTTTCATAATTTTTAGAAGCATTAATAGTTTGGGGGCCTAGTAAAATGTTTTGGGTGGCTACTGTGAAAGATGTTCATAATTTCATACTAACATGGCCTCTTCCTTTTCTATGCAAATAAGCTAAATGAATATATACCTCATCTCGTTTTCCACCAAGGTAGTGGTAGCTACTTATATTTTCTTGAAAGGAAAGGTTGGGAAATATCCATAACCATGCCAACCCCATTGTAAGAGATGAGATAGGTGATGGTAGAGGTTTTTTAGGCTACATGTTCTAGATAAAAATAGAGCTCACTAATTCATGATTACAAAAGGTTTTGAATGTTATAATGATTTTGTATCGGTATATCAAGTTTTTGGTTCATGTGGGTCCACAAGAATGGGTATCTAAGGAGGTTCAAGATATTGGAGATCTATGTTTCACCTTTGTAAAAAAGTAGTGACAACATGAATATGCAAGCTACCTTGCAAAGAACTTGTTGAAGTATCTAGAAGAGTACATTCTCTATGGAGAGTATGCATTTAAAATATGAGACCCAAAATTGATATTACATGTCTTAAGCTTCGTAAGCCCAAAAAATAAGAGAGTTGATATAGTGATAAAATTATTGAACTTGGGATCTCTAGCTATTCAATATGATCCATGGTTTGATGTGCCTTACTTTATTTAGAGTATTTCATCTTCCATTTTAGAGCATTGAAAATGTACTCATTTCATAAAACTTGGTTTGCATTTCCCACTTTAAAATAATTATATTCCAATATATTTTTCCATGAGAAGATTGGATGGCTTGAGCCATGACATAGGGAATTTTGAAATTCCAAGATGTATTATTGGTGATTAGTTCATCAAAATATGGGATAAGGAAGATCATCATGTTCTATGTACAATTGCTTACTTTTGGATATTTATTTTAAAGAGATCCCACTATTAAAAAATAAAGGAAATTATACTAATTGAGATGTATGTGTGACTTCTTTTGGATGCTCTCAAGGAGATTTTGTATCAAGAACAAGTTGCTAAGTTGAATATCAAGATTTTTAATGTAGGACAATGTAGGTTTGAACTCAAAATATGGGGTTTAAGCCAAAAGTTATCAATTTTAGCTTAAGATATTTTGAGATTTGCAAAAATATTTGTACCAATAGATGAACAATATAAGATGATTAAAGAGCATATGGAGAGGAACTACAAAAATGAGAATATGAATCCAATGGCCCCTTGGGAATATTTGGTATCTTCAAAATTTGACAAAAATATTTCCTACCTCATTTTATTGCCTTTTTTAAACGTGACAAAATATATCCCAACACTATTTGAAGAGACATATTGAAGGACTTTGTCATGGTAAATTATCCAAGGTAGATGTTACTAATATTGTAGACATATTCAAATCCACATTTGCATGAGCCCATAATTTCATTGTATTTTGATTCAAGTTTCCACCGGTTGTTTTTGACTTGTTATGGTGGACATTACATATATTACAATTTTCTCACTCATTAGATTTCTCATGTAAGAAGTGTTATTACAAATACATGCCAATTTCCCATAAATATACTTTCAGAAAGGTACTTGAATTTCATATATAAACACACATAGGCTGGGTTTCTAACGATGCATGAAAACATTCTTCAGAAAGGACTTTTTTAAAAGAATGGTGTTGAGAGGAAGAAAGCAATGGTGGTTGAAGCTACCCAAATTATATAAATAGAAAACCCTTCAAAATCATCACACATTATTAAAAAAATAGTCATTGAACCATTACAAATTTCCCCACATCGTTGAGAAAGCTTCTTGCCTTTGTAATTTCAAAATGTAACAAACAAAATAATAGAGAAAATTCACATTGATATTTAATAAAGTAGTGTTGAATTTCTTATATCCCTAATAAGGTAAACAAAATACCTTAATCATGTAGACATCGAAAATATACATATTGATATTGCACACTCGATCCTAATCTACTAACATCGCCTCATCCTGAATTATCCCTCTATCTAACCATTTTATCGAATAGCCTTATTTGATTAAATTCATCATAATTCTCCTTTTAATTAAATAAATCCCTCAATTTAATTAAATCATTGTCTCACTGTAATTAACTAGGTCATTTCATCTTCCTATCTTTATTTAATTAAATAATCCATATTATTTGATTAAATCTCTAAAGTTAATCTAATTAAATTAAATAAATCAAACATTTATCTAATTTAATCTAACATCACCCCTTTTGGTTAAATAAATCAAAATATTTATTTAACTAAGTCTAAATCATTCTTTTATCATTTTGAGTTATTTAAATCCTAAAATCTAAGTCAAAATGGTCAAATCAACTAACATCATTTAAATTAATCAAATCATGATCAATGCTAATCCTAATCACTCCAATCCTCTAGATTTTCCAACTTGCACATGAAAATCAATTTAATTGTTTTATAAATCACCTATTTTCATTCAAAAAAGGCATCCAAGTGGGAATATTCCTCAAATTTGAAATCTCCCCCCAAAAGGACTTGTCCCTTCCAACATGGCATTTAACATCTCTTACAAGTCCTTTTCTTGAGCCATGTGACATTAACTTCACCTTTCACCTCATCCTTCAAGCCATATTTTGAATTTGAATCTCCCCCCTCTTTGCACATTCTTCAAAACTTGCACATCCTCCATCCATTCACAAGTTGACAAGTGGCATTTTGTCATTGGCTCATTCTTAGTCCCACATTGCTCTATTTTGGGCATGCTTTCAACTTATCAATCTATAAATGAAGAGCTCCTCTCCTCATTTAATCATCCACAATTTGAGTAAACTTACTATACTCAAATTTAGAGCAATCTTCATTCATCAATCTTGAGTTCTTAGCTAGGTTATTGCAGATTTTGGCTTGGAGCTCTCATCCTTCATCATCAAAGTGGATCAAATCTCTTCATCAAATCAACATTGCTTCATTGGAGTTGGGAAAGGGCCAATTTTCACATCAAATTGGCACCAATTCCCTCAAGAGATTAGGAGTTTATATTGCACTAGAATAGGATTTGATTTATTTGGAGTTTCTTGGTGTTCTTCATCTTATTTCCTTTCTCTCTTGCAATTTAAATGAATTTCTTGAGGAATCATGTTTCTAACTATGCATTTGATCTAATTTATTAATTGTATCTTGTGTTTTTGCAGGTTAGGAATCATGGTTCACAACTCCATTATCTTGAAGCCCTACAAATTTCCAAACCCCTAATTTTTTGCTATGTCGAAAGACACATTTTCTTGAGAAGCTATGAAGTGTAGGTTTAACTCGTCCAAAACGTCGAGGCCAATGATGATTGCAAGAATAAAATACAACACAAAATAGTCAATGAAAATAATGAAGGTGACCATAAGAAGATTAAAAAACCACAAATTGTAAACCTTACTTCACCCTCCATGAATTGAATTGGACACAACAACATTGTTCATGACTAACACGTGGTGGAGGAAGCAGCCTAGATAGCAAGATAGCTAAAGTTTCACGATAGACATGGAAAAATTAGGATATGTATATCCTATTTTAGTATGAGTCATTTAGGGTTAGATGCATATATTATTAATAATATATAATTTACTAATAGTTAGATTTAAATTATTTAGTAATAGGATATTATTTAAATATTTTTAGGATATTTTATAATAAGAATAGTTAAAAAGTATTTACATAGTTTTAGGATATTTTTGATAATGCTATGTTGTATAATTTAATAGTAGTGACTGTTCATATTCAAGACTCAATATGATGAGTTTGAGTGTTTATGTGTTCAATTTTTGGGAGAATATGTTCAATTATTGGTGCAAGTGAAATTGAGGATGGGGTGTGCTAATTGACTATGATAGGTGAGAGGTTCAAAAAGTGATGTTTTTGACACCTTTGACAACTATGCATATTTTAGGCATGAAAATTGATGATGACAACTTCAAACCCTAAGTTTAAGTAGTCAACTAGTCGAGGAAGTCGCTATAAATTTTTAAGCCAAGAGGCTTTCCCTACAATGGAATTCATCGGTGTATAAAAAAACCCAGAGTAAATATCAGGGTAATAAAAAATCCTCACCGTAAAGATTGTACGCAGAAATTTAGGGGTTTGAGAGGCACATTTTTTTGTTTTATGACGAGTATTGGTATTTACGATCTTTGAGCCCCACTCCACATATTTACCATTACCCTCTTTCCAACATGCCCACTTCCACAGTCGAAGGCGGCATGGCATTTGTTGTTTGAGTGAGGATTTTTTTAGCTCTCAGGACGAGAGTCCAAAGGACAAACTTTGGCTTGCAAATGATAACAACAAAATTGGTAGTAATAATCGTGTGAAATGGTGGGATAAGAAAAAAGGCAATGAGAATGTGTATAATTGTTTCAAACCCTTTCAATCTTTAAATATTTTGTCATTCGTCATCAATTTACAAGCTTTCAAATTATCACTGAGCAACAAAAAGAAGATTAGGGTGAGTGAATTGTCTTTTAAGCCTGGAATTCATTGCCTTTTTGTTCCAAAATAGTGTGTTAGTCGATGGATTTTATTTTTAATATATGTGTTGAGGAGTAGAGCAATTTTTTCTTTGAATGTGTATTTATGCCTTTTTTTTTAATCTAGGTAAGAGGTGAGTTTTATAATTATGCAAGAATTTATCTTGGCCTGTACTAGGTGAGATCACAAAAGAGGGATCTCATTCCCATGGATTTAGGATTACATTTGATTTATTCACCTTAGTCCTGCTTGAGTGACCAAATCTCAACCTACAAGTTCCTGACACCATAACCATATCTCCTAGGGTGAAGCTAAAACTTTTAGACTATAGAACCATCCCAACACCATATGTGCACAACATAGAAGGTTTGACCATCTGTTACACCCCAATTATGTAATTACTATTTACTATTACTATGTAGGGTAAATGTGAATGTAATTTGTATTTTGACGGTGAATAAAATGTGCTTGCACTTTGTTATCAATGCATTATGAATGAACGTTATGCATATATGAGAAATGGATGGTTATTGAATTAATATTCTAACTATGGAGATGTATTATGTGTAATGTATGTTTTGTGAACAACTGACTACCATGTGCATGTGATAGTTGGACATAGGTATATGTTCATGTTCCTCTAGGTAGAGGATAAGTATCACTCAAGAGAAGATCTCGGTCAGGTAACTAGTAACATAACCTATTTGAGTTTACACACACACTCACAATAGAATGACTGAGTCTAGTAATTGTGTTGGGAATTGGTAAGTCATCCTTAGCGTAAAGTGTCTGCATTAGTAAGGGTCTTGATTACTATTGAATGCATACTTGGGTGATGTTTATCTATTAGGAACTTATGAGTCCTTACTTATCTTATTATGCTTGATTGTATGGTTGAATGAGTATTTGAGATATATGCATATGTCGGCATACGCATATGATGGATATAATGGGATGTCCATATGAGTATGACGACATATGTATAGATAAGTATATATGCATATAAATGTTTACTATGACACTAGTGGTCATAAGCATTCGGATAATGAATGGATCATTTGACTATTATTTTGCTATATAATATATATATATATATATATATATATGTATGTATGTATGTATGTATGTATGTATATGTTTATATATATATATATACAAATACACACATAAGCATAAAAGCTTAATAGAAGAGTGTATGTATATATATATATATAATATATATATATATATGATTATTGTATGTAAATGTTTACTCTTTTGTATATTGAATGTATACATACTTGATTGACTTGGGATATAAATATATATCAGTATACACACACACACACACACACATATATATATATATGGGAGATAACATTAATGCTATTTATCAACATGCATATATATATGTATAAGTACATATATAAATGTATATATTTATAACCATATGATGATAAGAAAGGGGTAACCTAATATATATATGTGTAAACATATTAAATATGTATATGTACGTATAGGTGTATGTGTAAGTAGGAATACATGTGTATGTGCTTGATGGTGCAATCGAATGTATATTTATATATATAAGATATATACATAAATACATAAATACGTATGTATACTTGAGTATAGAGGAGTATATATATATATACTCGATGTTTTATATAATAATATTATCTTGTGTATATATGTAAAAGTAAAGATATATATATGCCAATATTATTGAAGTTCTTTTTTGTATATATATATACACACAAAAGAACTTAAATAATATCGACATATTGAAGTTCTTTGGTGTGTGTATATATATATATAATATGCAATATAAATATGTATTTATATAATGTTTTCTATATATTTTTGAATATAAGTCATGGCACAACCCATAATGATGTTTATCTTTACAAATTGAACTATGTGAGGGTGCAATGCATATGTGTGCAACACTAAGAGGTAAACCATATATACAAGTAACATTGTATTAATAGTTTTAAATTATTTTTCAAGTGCAACCTATAGGAAGTGTAACCAACACATAAGTCTTATAAAGACCTAGTCAACATATCAAAGGAAATGGATAGAGAACTTGATTGGCACACATGGGGATGTTGAGTATTAAGTCACATTGTCTATAATGATAATGAAAGTCAAAGATATGGCATTGAAATAATGCACAACATATAAAGGAAGCATTTAAAGGACAAATATAATATTGAGCAAGAGCGAACTATACATGATATATAGTGCAGCCATTAAACCGATATGAAGAGTGAGACTTAGTCGACGACTTGTGTAGAAATGTCTTTGACTTAGTAAACTCTTAAACACCATGTCATTGAATAAATATCGACAACAATTAAGAAGCATGTACAACAAGTCGATGACTTGGTCAAGTTGATAATTGAGGAGAATCGACTCTTATAAGACTCGGTTGATTTGAACTATGTGTTGCATATTTGGCATTGACTAATTCAAATATATGGAGAACCCTGCCAACTGCTTGAGTGAGCTATTTATCTTGGTGCCACCTTATGAATCCTATTTTCTATAGGTGTTCATTATATGATCAATTCAAATTACACCATATCAATCATATGCTGATTTGAATAAGTCTCATGTTGCTGTGAATTAACAAGATCGATTTGTAGCTATGTTTAGCTGAGAAAGTTCTTATATTTGTGCCAAATTTTTGCTAAGTTGAGTGGTTGTGCATGGTAATTGTTGTTGACATCCATTCATAAAATTTAGGATGTAAGGTCTCTTTGTTGTTGTATAAAGAACAGAGCAAACTCAAAATTTGAGGATGCATTCTATTAGCATTTCACTCTGCATTATTATCATCTTATGCATTTATATTTGAGAGAGAGAGTTTTGTTATATTTGAGAGAGAATAGTATTGAGTGAAATATTTAATCAACTTGAGTGATAAAGGTCTATTTAGATGTCTCTTGAGAAGTTACAATCAAGTTACTTACTGTTTGGGAGAGCTACATTACAGTCAACTGATTGGATAAGCGAAAACATGCATGAGGATATTTCTTCTTTTATTGTTTAGTTTTTGAAAGAGTGTTCTCCATGATTGCTTGAATTGTCTATTATGAGTACTTTCATTTAGGGAAAATAGTAATGCTTTGAAAAGGAATTAGAAGCTATTATGTTGTTTTTATGATGTGCTTGTGTGTACTCCATAATAGGTGGTTTGTGTTTGTCATAAGTATTACATACTAGATATGATTGAAAATGAGTGGCATATGTGTTACTCTTAGCTAAGTTATTGATTTAACTAGGTTAGCTTGTGTTTACTCCTTGGATTGTTTATCCAATGTGGGAGGGAGCTTGTGTATTTACTTTGCTAAAGTAGATTTATTCCAAGTTTGTAGAAATGGTGATAGGTTATCTATGGGGTGATAGATTATCCATTGAAGGAAGAACCTATGTGTAGTTTATGATGGCCTTAAGTCAAATCGGCCTTGAGTAGTGTATGTGATAGATGACATTCATTTAGATTACCATTTGAGAACACTTTGGCCAAAGTAGTGTGATTGCTTTTGGCTCCACTGCTAGTTCACTGTGATCCAGTATTACATGCTAGTTTTAGATTGTGGGTTTACAAGTTATAGTTATGTAGGACACAACACTATGCTTTGTTGGTTGTCATTATCTAGTTAATCTACCAATATCTTCATCGAAGAGAAGGGTCATCTATCAAATGATAGATGTGCGGGGGACCACATATGAGTCTGCGGTTGGTGGAAAAGTGCTTGAGTGATGCTTCTCTTTCATAACAGGTGATAGAAGAACCAAGATTTGAAAGGAAGGATCCTAGACCATCATTAATCTATTTGTTCTAAAACTCATTTGAGCTATGTATGTAATTGCATGCATTCTTGTATTGTTGTAACTTGTAAAATTATTGTAATGAAATGGAATCCTTATTGTATATTGATGGCATCTTTGTTCGTATATTCTCAATAAAGAAAATCATTTTTTTATTGCAATGGCTTGTTACATAGTTTATTTATTCCCACAATGAAAACTTAGGAAATTTTTACTTCAATGAAGGGTTGGCATGTTACATCATCCATCTAAAACAAGCTAGGTTATATAACAGAGTCATGTCAGTAGTTGCCTAACGGGGTCTAGTAGCAAATTTTTAACACTTGATTTTTCTTGGGAATGCAATTTATTACCGAGATCCTCAATTTTGAGGAGAGCATTTTTCTTTTTCTGCTCGATGATCCCTTTCACGCCCCCCATAGACATTTGTTCCATAGATATGGAATTTGTATTCTATTGTGAACTTCCCTATTTTGAATAGTATTCCTTTTATTTCTCATTATTGTTTGCCATTTGTTACCCCCATCTCCATCAATAGGATCATTTGGAATTTGAGATGGGGCCAGAGAGAGAGAGCTTAACTTCAATTGTAAGAGATCCCTCACCACATATAACGAAACCTGTAGACTGTTGGATTGCTTGCACAAAAGTAATCATGGGAGAGGGATTTTTTGAGGTGGAATCTATGCCACCAACACCATCAAGACAACTATAGTCATTTTAAGAAGGCAATTTTTTATTAGACTTTAAATCTACAATCAACTCCTCAATCTTCCCCACATTCTTACTGCTGGGTACATTCTTTGGGGAACCACAACTCTTGGGGGAGTTCGAAACATAATAATGCTTAGGATAAGCATCTTTCCACCAAGAAGCCTCCCATTTTTCTTGGGATTTCACATTTGGATATTCCATTGCAATATGTCCAAGTTTGTAACATCTTCTACACTTGAAGGTTAGGCCTTTGTAGTCCAAGGATTGCAACCAGCTGTTCTCATTCACATTCAAAATGATTTCTGCCGGAAGGGCTTTGGAGGTGTTCACCTCAACCAAAATCCTCACAAAGGTTGTGTGCATGAAGTCTCTTGAGTTTGCATCTGTGAGTAAAAAGTTCCTAAGAGTATTACCACTAGCTATAAAACAAGATTCAAACCAATAGCGAAGAGGAAGATTTGGGAGGCGAACCTAGATCGACATAACAAAAAATGATTCAGTGGTCAGATCAAAGTTGGGGTGCCATGATTTTAAAAGTAGTATGCTCTCTCCCCAATGCCAGGTGTAGTTGAGGATGGCATTTTTATCATGTTTGCTGTCAAAAACCACTGTAAAAAATCTTTTTCACTGGCATAAACCTCCAAATTGTTTTCCATTAGAGGGAGCTAAGATTTTGAAATCCACTCATGCAACCTTGGAAGGCTAGGCCAAAATTGACTCTACCAATTAACCCATTCTCAGAGAAAAATTCTTCATTTTCATGTAGTTCCTTCACCAAAATAGCATCAAACTCTAATTTTAGGGGTTTATCTAAGCAAAAAATAATCCTCTTATTGATTATACCTACTTGCTTGGGTTTCAATGAGGTAGTTGGTTAACCAGACCCAGATCTAGGGTTTTTCGATGGAAAGCCAAGTAGAGGATTGCCTACACTTTGCCCATTATTCCCCCGTTCATTTTTAACTAAATTCACAAAAGAGGATTTTGTAGCAGAACCAACCCCTACAAGCTTCTCATTGGAGGTCATGGTGGATCATGGGAGAGCTTTAGCCCTGTGAAAGACACCCCCAAACATCACTTGAGCGATATCGCCAACAAATAATGTCGCAGAGGAGGAGAAATTCGACAAAGTTTGAGCCTACATAGATAAGCAACCACCTTTTTCATCGACCAGGAAGCTCGAAGCGGAGTATTCTCCATCATCCCACAAAACCCCAATGCTGCCAAAAGCCCTGACAATGCCTGCAAATGATGCCCTAGTTTTCGGTAGTGACGCCATATATTAATGCATTTGAGCCTTTTTTGTTGTGTATTGGTTTGTGCAATTCTTGTTACGCCAATCAAATTTCCCACTATAACAATTTTTTAGTTCTGATGGGTTTTCTGCTATAACATTTTTTATTTTGATCGTGTTTTGTATAAGAAGAATCATCCTTATGATATTGCTATCAGGATTCAACCGTGTAGTTTCAAGTCAAACTCATTGACCCATGTTTCATGAGTAGTGGTTCACCGGAACCCATCTCTCATGATAGCGAATGGTCCACTTAGCACTCATTGTATCTAGGTGATGCTCACAGAGGTGAAGCACTGGTCCATCCCGGGAGGTCACCCATCCCGGTACTGCTCCAGCTCAAGCGCGTTTAACCAGGGAGTTTTGTCCAAGGTTAAGCCCGCTTGGGTTGTTACCCCATTTGCAAAACCTTCAGCAAGTGTTGTGCCTTATGAACCATTCATTATAGAGCCCCTTTAGCTCATCAATTGATAAGTAGGAGGTATTTTTCCACAGCGTGTCAAATTATGATATTGCTATCAGGATTCAACCGTGTAGTTTCGAGTCAAACTCATTGACCCATGTTTCATTAGTAGTGGTTAGAACCCATCTCTCATAATAGAATGGTCCACTTAGCACTCATTGCATCTAGGTGATGCTTCTGGATGTTTGGAGTTTTGTCCAAGGTTAGTTGTTACCCCATTTGCAAACCTTCAAGTGTTGTGCCTTATGAACCATTCATTATAGAGCCTTTAGCTCATCAATTGATAAGTAGGAGGTATTTTTCCACAGCGTGTCAAATTATGATATTGCTATGGATTCATGTAGTTTCAAGTCAAACTCATTGACCCATGTTTCATGAGTAGTGGTTCCGGAACCCATCTCTCATGATAGCGAATGGTCCACTTAGCACTCATTGCATCTAGGTGATGCTCACAGAGGTGAAGCACTGGTCCGTCCCGGGAGGTCACCCATCCCAGTACTGCTCCACTCAAGCGCGCTTAACCAGGGAGTTTTCTCCAAGGTTAAGCCCGCATTGTTACCCCATTTGCAAAACCTTCAGCAAGTGTTGTGCCTTATGAACCATTCATTATAGAGCCCCTTTAGCTCATCAATTGATAAGTAGGAGGTATTTTTCCACAGCGTGTCAAATTATGATATTGCTATCAAGATTCAACCGTGTAGTTTCGAGTCAAACTCATTGACCCATGTTTCATGAGTAGTGGTTCACGGAACCCATCTCTCATGATAGGGAATGGTTTAGCTAGGTGATGCTCACAGAGGTGAAGCAGGTCCTCGGGAGGTCACCCAGCTCAAGCGTGTTTTGTCCAAGGTTAAGCGCTTGGTTGTTACCCCATTTGCAAAACCTTCAAGTGTTGTGCCTTATGAACCATTCATTATAGAGCCCCTTTAGCTCATCAATTGATAAGTAGGAGGTATTTTTCCACAGCATGTCAAATTATGATATTGCTATCAGGATTCAACCGTGTAGTTTCGAGTCAAACTCATTGACCCATGTTTCATGAGTAGTGGTTCACCGGAACCCATCTCTCATGATAGCGAATGGTCCACTTAGCACTCATCATCCTTTTCAAAATGCCTTTTTGTTCCAAAATAGTGTGTTAGTTGATGAATTTTATTTTTAATCTATGTGCTGAGGAGTAGAGCAAATTTGTCTTCAAATATGTGCATTTACGACTTTTTTGTTGTGTATTGGTTTGTGCAATTCTTGATACGTTAATCAAATTTCCTACTATAACAAATTTTTAGTTCTGATGGGTTTTCTACTGTAACAGTTTTTATTTTGATCGTGTTTTGTATAAGAAGAATCATCCTTTTCAAAATGCAAGTCCAACAACCATTGAAGCAAAAACATTGTTATGAAGTAGTCTCTATGATTACCTCATCATTTTTTACCAGATAGATGTTTTGCACCATATTAACACAATATGTATTTAGAAAATAATATTATAAAATTATTAAACAACTTATAGTCTACATCTTGAAAAAGATATTACTCGACATCTTTTATATAGATTACTTTTAATATATATATACTAGTTTAAAATTGTAGTTTATTGGCACATTCACAACCTATCAAATTTAAACAATAATATTATAAAATTATTAAACAACTTATAGTCTACATCTTGAAAAAGATATTACTCGACATCTTTTATATAGATTACTTTTAATATATATATTTACTAGTTTAAAATTGTAGTTTATTAGAAAATAATATTATAAAATTATTAAACAACTTATAGTCTACATCTTGAAAAAGATATTACTCGACATCTTTTATATAGATTACTTTTAATATATATATACTAGTTTAAAATTGTAGTTTATTGGCACATTCACAACCCATCTCTCATCATCCTTTTCAAAATGCCTTTTTGTTCCAAAATAGTGTGTTAGTTGATGAATTTTATTTTTAATCTATGTGCTGAGGAGTAGAGCAAATTTGTCTTCAAATATGTGCATTTACGACTTTTTTGTTGTGTATTGGTTTGTGCAATTCTTGATACGTTAATCAGAGTTCCTACTATAACAAATTTTTAGTTCTAATGGGTTTTCTACTGTAACAGTTTTTATTCTGATTGTGTTTTGTATAAGAAGAATCATCCTTTTCAAAATGCAAGTCCAACAACCATTGAAGCAAAAACATTGTTATGAAGTAGTCTCTATGATTACCTCATCATTTTTTACCAGATAGATGTTTTGCACCATATTAGCACAATATGTATTTAGAAAATAATATTATAAAATTATTAAACAACTTATAGTCTACATCTTGAAAAAGATATTACTCGACATCTTTTATATAGATTACTTTTAATATATATATACTAGTTAGTTCCTGCCGGTAGGCAGGAATACTTATGCATTCGCCCGAAATGCATTTAACCGGCGGCATTGACCAATCACATTTCGCCATTTAACATATTACTTATTTTTTTGTATAGTTTGAATTTGGAGAGCTATTTTATATATTGGAAAATTAGCATTTATCTATTTTTCTATTCGTCCGAGTAGCTTTATAAATCATTTTCATTTTAAATATTCGGGAAAATGCGAACGCATAAATTGATTGAATAAATTTAAGCAAAGCCATAGTTTAAAAGTTGGCGGCTAGAGGTACGTAATGCATTAATACAAATTAAATGCATTGAATGGCATCTGGCTCGAGGTGAAGGCGCTGGAATGGCTTGGAGGCCACGCGTGGCCAGGGTACTTTGGTCATTTAATATAGAGTTAAGTTACTTTGTATGCATTTATGTTACTTTGCGTGTGTTGTTTTTGTCTTCTGTGAGCGCGTGTTCTGAAGGAGAGTTTTAGCGACTGAGCAGGAGATGTTATAGTTGCAGAGTCCAGACCCAGAAACGAGTTATTTGAGGTGATAATTTGGTAATTTTTAGAGTTTGGTTACATTAAAGTGCATAAAGAAGCTATATTTCATAGTGGTCTATTGTGTGGTCGAGCAAGGTATTTTGTAGTTGCAGAGTTGCACGCTGTACAGTGAGAGACGAATTGCTTGAGGTCAGAAGAGGTAACTTTTCATTTTCTTTTGTCTATTTGATACAAGAAATGCAAGTAGGGTTTCATAGTGCTTTAAGGCATTTGTATACTTTGATTATAAATTCGTATTTTAAACTATTTTTAGTATTGTTTATTCGAATATCTTGTTGAAATGCGAAGGTTTCATCTGCGTTTGATAGGAATTATGTAGAAATCCTCTTGTCCATTTTACTTCATGCATGTGAGCCCTGTAAAGTTTGTATATTTTTTATTACTGCAAAGCGGTCCCATAAAGAAGGCTTTCGAACCAAAATTATGTCAACGTGTGCGATAATGAGAGCTTTCGACCAATGAGTTGATAGTGTGTTGCTTTGAGCTTTTCCGTTGTCATCAAAGCATAAAGGATAGAGGGGTTTTGTTAAAAGTCATGGTTGTTGTCCTCGTAGGCATAAATCCTCTTGTTCATTTTACTTCATGCATGTGAGCCCTATAGAGTTTGTATTTTTTTGATTACTGCAAAGCGGTCCCATAAAGAGGGCTTTGTAACCAAAATTATGTCAACGTGTGCGATAATGAGAGCTTTTCAACAATGAGTCGACTGTGTGTTGCTTTGAGCTTTTCCGTTGTCATGAAAGCATAAAGGATAGAGGGATTCTGTTAAAAGTCATGGCTGTTGTCCTCGTAGGCATAAATGCAAACAATGGTAGCATAAAGAATGCATAGAAACCTTTTTCCTACCAGCAAGCATAAAAATTCTACCAGATGTCGTCGTTACTATTTTTGTATCTTGGGGTTATAAAAAACTATGTCAAAAATGTTATAGAATCCAAATTACAATGTTGCCATATATTGCTATTCGTTTAGAAAAACAAACACATGGTTTTTGTTTTCTAATCAAAGCTTTTTACATGGTGCAATGCTTTTGGTTGGAAGAAAAGAGGTCGTGTAGCGGTCCAGCTGTGGCAAATTCTTCAAGCAAGCAGTTCCAGGTGAGTTTCTAGAATGAACCTTCTCCTTTGTTTACAATTGCATATAGTAGACAGAGAAAAAGGTTAATTCAAGATTCTCACTGTATTGATTGTACTTGTAATCATATCGTTGCTTTTAGTTACAAGGACAATCTTCGCAAATGGGTATTGTGAGTGGCATATGCTATATGGTTCATAAAAATTAAGCAGTTGGGGTTCAAAAGTAGAACTTTGTTGGAGTGGCATGATCTCAGAAATGCAATAACTATCCAATCAATTTTTTGGGTGGTTGATTGCATTTTATAATTTAAACCTACCTTTTTAATTTTGACAGTTTGATTATGAATCCATATGCATACTTTGATTAAAACTAGTGGCTAAAAGTGCATAATTCATTTATGCAAAACCAATGCATTTAATGGCATCTGACTAGAGGCGAGGCTATTTGGATTGCTAATTAGTCTTTGAATATATAACAATTAAAAGAGATAAATAAGTATAATTATCCTTGGCCACATTTCACATTTTGACCTTTCAATCAAAGTCAATTAACAAAATAGCAGTTAGACGTACAGAAGGTTCAAGGACTATGCTGGTAGAAAAACATATTTTGGACAATGGCTAGACAATTTGTTGAAATTGCTTTACAAACTTTGAAGCAAATGCATTTTTCCTTCTGTTATGGGGGCACAAATAACTTTGGACAGGCTATGGCCACCCAACCCTATTACACCTAGCTTAGGAGCCCCCATAGTCTCTTTAGGCTCCACGCCATAACCCATCAAATATTAGCCAGGAACCACCTACCCTTCCAACACCATATTACAGAGATAGTTAGCCAGTACACCATATTTCCTCAACCAACCCTACCCTCCTTACTCCCACAGATATTCACACTTGGAAAAGAAACTCCTACTAATTAAAAAACTGTCATTATTGCACATGTTCACATAATTTTGGTTCCAAACCTCTCTCTATCAGACCACTTTGCAGTGATAAAAAATATACAATCTTTACAAGGCTCACATGCAACCATGCATCTTGCCAGAAGATACACGTATACATGTATCCATGTGCACTGCAATGCATGCATCTATGTACACATGCAGCCATGGATATATGTATCTATGGAACTTCATATGCAATCCATGGATATTTCCATACATGTATATTTAAGCATTTATGTATCCAGCTATGCATCTATCTATCTATCCATGCAACTATGTTTCTATGTATTCTTCTACTTACAGATGCATCCCCACATATATGTATCTGTGTTTCTATGTGCAAATGTATACAGGCATCTATCCATATATGTGTCAATGTATCTATGAATACATCTATCCATAGATACATGTATCTACGCAACTATGGATACCATGATAGATGTCCACATCCATGTATCTATGGATACATGTAACGAGTAGCTCGGTTCCAGGTCTTGACTCTACAGCAACAACATCTCTTATGACGACACAGATCTGTAGAATAACAAAAAATGAAACGCTCAAAGTAATCACGATGTATCTCTAGTCAGTAAAATCTATATTGCATGGTAAACAAGCAAGAACTTTTGAGTTGATGAAGGTCATGAACATTGAACCAATAGTAGGACAGTCACCACAACATTTAAGTAAACCTATGGTGCAGACTCTCTTTTCCATTATCAATTTTATTCCCAATTTCATCCATGAAGAACTTTGTCAACCTGTGCATCCATGAATCCTATATCTTTGAGGATATTCTTCATGGATGAAATTGGGAATACAATTGATAATGGAAAAGAAAGTGTTGAGCATAGGTTTACTTAAATGTTGTGGTGACTATCATACTATTAGTTCAACGTTCATGACCTTTATCTACTAAAAAGTTCTTGCTCATTCATCTGAGTCTTGTAGGCAATGTACAGCTGTCCTATAAAGAGAGCTTTGGAACCAATGAGCTGTCATAAAGGATAGAGGAATATTGTCAAATATTGTGGTTATTGTCCTCATAGTCACACATGCAAAATATGGAGGCATATAAAAAGCAAGTTAACTCTTTAATAATCCCATGAAACATAGTATTCAAATAAACAATACTAAAAAGTAGTCTAAAATACGAATTTATAATCAAAGTATATGAATGCCTTAAAGCACTATGAAACCCTACTTGCATTTCTTGTATCAAATAGACAAAAAAAAATGAAAAGTTACCTCTTCTGACCTCAAGCAATCTGTCTCTCGTTGTCCAACATGCAACTCTGCAACTACAAAATACCTTGTTCGGCCACACAATAGACCACTATGAAATATAGTTTCTTTATGCAGTTTATAGTCTTTGTATGCATGCATGCATACGGGTTTGCATGTATATATGTGTGCATGTAATTATGTATATATGAATGCATGTATCTATGTTGCCATGTATGTATGTGTGTATATAACAAATTACTATTGCATTTGCTTTAAATGTGTTTTTTGTGGATGGTGCTGGCTAGCCATCCAATTATATTATGGTTGTTGTGCATATTGCTTTTAGAGATATATGAACTGAATTTCGTGAGTTATATTTCATATTGGTAAATTGGCATTTATCTATTTTTTGGAGCCCATGGGAGTGGCTCTTTGATATGTGCATTCATGGATACATGAATGCATATATAGATGTAACCATGTGATCATGTATGTATGTGTACGTGTATATATGTGTGCATCCATGCATGTGTCTATGCATCTATGCATTGAGGCATGTGTGCAGCTATGTGTTTATGAATACATTTTATCCAGTAATCAATTTTAATTAATAGACTAGCACTTGTACCTAGAGAATGTTCAAGGATTGTGCCGATAGAAAACCATATGCATATCAATATGTTAGAGAGCATGTGTCTATGCATGGGTGTGTATAGATGCTAATTGTTCTGAATTTTGGTTGCATGTGATTGCATTAAACAATTAAGAATAAGTACTAGATAATTGAAGTAAAATGACCCCATTCAGTTAATAGATCAATTTTTCTCAGCCCTTTACATGTTAACTGAGAGTTTTGAAGCTTTTGTTGTTCATTGACAGTCTTTGAAGCTTAAATGTCACAGTATATGTAGCATTTTACCCAATAGCTCTATCATTCATGATGATTTAGGCAAGTTCATATTTCCTCATTGATCCTTGTATTGTCTCATAGCTAAATAATTAGGCAATTGCTAGTTAGCCTTTAAGTACATAGCAATTCAAAGAAAGAAATGATTCCAATTAGCCTTTTGTACATTTGAACTATTAATCAAAGGCAATCAACAAACTAGCCCTAGAAAACCATGCCCATGTTAATGTGTTGAATACCATGTATTTGTGCATATGTATCTGTGTTTCTATGTGCAAATGTATACAAGCATCTATCCATATATGTGTCAATGTATCTATGAATACATTTATCCATAGATACATGTATCTACGCATCTATGGATACCATGATAGATGTCCACGTCCATGTATCTATGGATACATGTATCAAGTAGCTCGGTTCTAGGTCTTGACTCTGCAGCAACAACATCTCCTGTGACTACACAGATATGCAAAATAACAAAAAATGAAATGCTCAAAGTAATCACGATGCATCTCTAGTCAGTAAAATCTATATTACATGGTAAACAAGCATGAACTTTTGAGTTGATGAAGATCATGAACATTGAACCAATAGTAGGATAGTCACCGCAACATTTAAGTAAACCTATGGTGCAGACTCTCTTTTCCATTATCAATTTTATTCCCAATTTCATCCATGAAGAACTTTGTCAACCTGTGCATCCATGAGTCCTATATCTTTGAGGATATTCTTCACGGATGAAATTGGGAATACAATTGATAATGGAAAAGAGAATGTTGAGCATAGGTTTACTTAAATGTTGTGGTGACTATCATACTATTAGTTCAACACTCATGACCTTTATCTACTAAAAAGTTCTTGCTCATTCATCTGAGTCTTGTAGGCAATGTACAACTGTCCTATAAAAAGAGCTTTGGAACCAATGAGCTGTCATAAAGGATAGAGGAATATTGTCAAATATTGTGGTTATTGTCCTCATAGGCACACATGCAAAATATGGAGGCATATAGAAAGAAAATTAACTCTTTAATAATCCCATGAAACATAGTATTCGAATAAACAATACTAAAAGTAATCTAAAATACGAATTTATAATCAAAGTATACGAATGCCTTAAAGCACTATGAAACCCTACTTGCATTTCTTGTATCAAATAGACAAAAAAAATGAAAAGTTACCTCTTCTGACCTCAAGCAATTTGTCCCTCACTGTCCAGCGTGCAACTTTGCAACTACAAAATACCTTGTTCGGCCACACAATAGACCACTATGAAATATAGCTTCTTTATGCACTTTATAGTCTTTGTATGCATGCATGCATACAGGTTTGCATGTATATATGTGTGCATGTAATTATGTATATATGAATGGATGTATCTATGTTGCCATGTATGTATGTGTGTACATAACAGATTACTATTGCATTTGTAAAATGACCCCATTCAGTTAGCAGATCAATTTTTCTCAGCCCTTTACATGTTAACCGAGAGTTTTGAAGATTTTGCTGTTCATTGAGAGTCTTTGAAGCTTAAATGTCATAGTATATGTAGCATTTTACCCAATAGCTCTATCATTCATGATGATTTAGGCAAGTTCATATTTCCTCATTGATCCTTGTATTGTCTCATATCTAATTAATTAGGCAATTGCTAGTTAGCCTTTAAGTACATAGGAATTCAAAGAAAGAAATGATTGCAATTAGCCTTTTGTACATTTGAACTATTAATCAAAGGCAATCAACAAACTAGCCCTAGAAAACCACGCCTGTGTTAATGTGTTGAATACCATGTATTTGTGCATGGGTGTATATGGATCCTATGAGTTGTGATTTCTACCATTATGTAGTGCTTACTATTACTTTGATGACAATAGAAAAGCTCAAAGCAACACACTGTTCACTCATAGTTCAAAAGCTCTCATTATCGCACGTGTTGACATAATTTTGGTTCCAAAGCCCTCTTTATGGAACCACTTTGCAGTAGTCTATAATATACAGACTTTACAGGCCTCATGTGCATGAAGTAAAATGGACACGAGGATTTCTACATAATTCCTATCAAACGCAGATGAAACCTTCGCATTTCAACAAGAAACTTGAATAAATAATACTAAAAGTAGTTTAAAATATGGATTTATAATCAAAGTATAGCAATGTCTTAAAGCACTATGAAACCCTACTTGCATTTATGTTTGCATGTCCCTGGTTTAAACATTTAATTATTGGTTCTTGATAATGGAATGAAATGAACTTGGACAAATGGAAATAGAATGACCCCATGGAATTGGAACATCAATGTTTGCATGGCTTTAACATGATAGCAGATTTGCGTGCATGAGACTTATTTGAATCTCAAATGTCATAGTGTATGTGGCATATTAGCTAGTTGGCTTAACATGATAGCTTTCAAACAAGTTAATTCAGCGATCAATCAAGCTAATTGGCTGATGAATTAATTGTGTTCCATGGTTAGTCATAGCTAATTATTGGTCATCTTTATCCTCCAAATCAGTTAAATCAATGTTGCTTATTCACATTCACAGATACACAATCTTTGTAAACATTTTGCATGCTTTTAATAGGAAAAGAGCTTTAGAATAGGATATGTACATTCATCTAAGCATCATAAGACGTAGATTTCTGACAGATATAATGGTTTGTAATGCTATCATGAATATGCATACCAAATATAGAAGCACAGGCAAAAACATTTAAACTGTTTGACAGAATTCCTCGAAGAAATGTTGGCTCTTGGTGTGTAGTGATTGCAAATTATGCAAAGAATTATTTGTCAAAAAAAGCTTCTTGCAAACATTCAAGCAAATCAACTAGATAGCTGCTCAAGTTAACTGTAAATCAAGTTACTTGGCTAGTCAATGGAACTAGTTCATTGATAGATCAGTTTTCTTGAATAGTTAATTATAGTTAATTAAAAAACATCTTTGCACACCAAATCAATTAAACCAATCATGGCCATTCATATGCAATAAAAGGAATTTCTTGAAAAGGCTTTATAGACAAGGAAGCAAATGCAATTGCTAGGAGTAAACCGAAATTGCAAAATCCTCGCCAAAATCTTCCTTTTTGTTTCTTGTGCTACAAATATTCAACAGGCTATAGAAGTCCATATTAATTGTATCCCTTCGCCTATGTTGAAGCCATTTGTTTATTCTATTGCTTTCGCTATTATTTCATGAAAACTGAAGCGTCATAGTATATGTAGCGTAGCAGCTAATAAGTCCATCTCACATTTTGGTCATGACAATTTAATTTGTCGCATTTGTCTCTGAACCATTAATCAAAGTCAATTAGCAAACAAGTCAATCTTACACTTCACTCATGCAAATTAAGTCAATTCTATTTTTTACTCATTAATGAAATTAACTAATCAGCTTAACAAGATAGCTTTGAAAAAAGTTAGGTCAGTTATCAATCAAGTTGTTTGGCTGATGAATCAATTGAGTTCAATAGTTAATCATAGTAATAGCAAACAAATGCTTGTTAGATGATGTCATTGTTGAAACCCTACTTGCATTTCTGTTTGCATGTGCCTGGTTTAAACATTTAATTATTGGTTCTTGATAATGGAATGAAATGAACTAGGACAAATGGAAATAGAATGACCCCATGGAATTGGAACATCAATGTTTACATGGATTTAACATGATAACAGCTAATAAGTCAATCTAACATGATAAATCCTTGTTTGATGATGTCATTGTTAAATTTGCTTTTGTGTCCCTGTCTGCACTTTTGCTACAGCTTGAAGCAATGATGCTTCATGGTTCAAGTATTAAGTGTAATTGGAAACCTTTATTGACTTACATTCATTGATTTAAATCTATTTGGAAACCATACTTGCAGTGGTTCTTTAGGCATGATGCAAAACAACAATGTAGTTAAAATGCATAACAAAAGCCTGTAGAGAACCATGCTTGCACTTGTGCATTTGGAATTCAAGAACCTATGACAAATAGACTACTAGGTTAATCTGTTCCCAATTGATGCTTGTTTCCATTGAATCTAAAAAAAAACTAGCTGGTGTATTTCGGTGTTTTGGCTATTAGTATCCATTACACTATCATTGTCATCCATTGCAATTATAATTTTGGGAGTTGTTTGCACAAATGTGTTTTCATGCATTGTGAAACTCAACTTGCATTTCTGGGATAAAATGAAGCAAAATAAATAAAAGTAGCTATTTGTTGCCTTGACTAACTTGTCTCTTGGTATTCATTCAACGAGCACATGAACTTTTGCTCTGTCACTGTAAACGCCCCCTTTCTATTGATAAAAGCTGTCAGCTTTCTAACCTATGTCTTTGCTTAAATTTTTTTGTATATGTCATCTTGTTCCAGACTCCCAGTAAAGAAAGAGTCTCTATATTCTAGCACCAAATAAAATGCATTAACGTCAAAGGAGTTTGAAATTGAAGATAGCAAACCTAATAGCGCTCGCTTGGATAAACTGTTTTCTATAGTGACAATTGTATTAGCTCCTAGTGTCAAGGCAGGAATACTTATGCATTCGGTCGAAATGCTTTTAACTGGTAGCATTGACCAATCACATTTCGCCATTTAACATATTACTTTTTTTTTTGTATAGTTTGAATTTGTAGAGCTATTTTATATATTGGAAAATTAGCATTTATCTATTATTCTATTCGCCCAAGTAGCTTTATAAATCATTTTCGTTTTCAAGATTCGGGAAAATGTGAATGCATAAATTGATTAAATAAATTTAAGCAAAGGCATAGTTTAAAATTTGGTGGCTAGAGGTACGTAATCCATGAATACAGATTAAATGCATTGAAATATCAGGAAACTGCAAGTGCATAAATTGATTAATTAAAATTAAGCAAAGGCATAGTTTATTAAACTGGCGGGTAGACGTACGTGATGCATTAGTATAAATTAAATGCATTGAATGGCATCTGGCTCAAGGTGAAGACGCTAGAATGGCTTGGAGGCCACGTGTGGCCAGCGTACTTTGGTCATTTAATATAGAGTTAAGTTACTTGGTATGCATTTCTATTACTTTGCGTGTGTTGTTTTTTGTGTTTTGTAAGCTCTTGTTCTGAGGAAGAGTTTGTAGCCACTGAGCAAGAGATGTTACAGTTGCAGGGTCCAGACCTAGAAACAAGTTACTTGAGATGATAATTTGTTATTTTCCACAGCTCCTTTCCATTAAAGTGCATAATGAGGTTGTGTTTCATAGTGCTTTAGTTCACTATCACTATCACTTTCTGCCTACTGTGTCAGTGCATGTATGTATGTATGCATGTTTCTACGTGCATATGCATTTACCTATGTGCATATCTATGTAGACATTTGTAGGTGCATATATGCATATATGCATGCGACTCTTGATATATCTATGCATATATGTATTTATGCATATATGTATGTGTGTATAGATGCATATATGTGTGTATGCATGCAATCATATGGATGCATATATGTTTATGTCCATACATGCATTCATCTGTCTTTACATGGATGTATCTATACATATATATAAATGGTATACATATATGTGTGTGTCGATATGTCTTTTCTAGGAAAGAGTTTACAGTGATAGGGCAAAGGTTGTCATGGTTCCAAAAAAGGAAACTTGCAGACAAGCTACTCCACATTGAGTTCCACAGTGCTCAGCCTATGCTATTCTTCATAGACTAGTTCCTTGGACAAGCAATTGTATTTTGTCCTATGTGCAATTTGAGAGCTTAAGAATAACTTGACGCTTATAAGTCCTGTAAAGATTATATATCTTGAATTACTGCAGAACTGTTCCATAGTGCAAGCTTTACAGCCACTATTCTGTTAGCATGTCCCATAATGGGACCTTACAAACAATATGAGGACAATGTGTTGAGAGGACTTTACAAACTGTCAGGCAAATGCAATTTACAGATATAAGCCTAAACTCCACAATTGCTTTCATCTCCCTCGTTGTCATAAACAAAGTCAATTAAAAAATCTGATTCCACTTGTTCACTGATAGTATTGGCATGCAATTTCCTTGAAAAGTCTTGAAAAACAGAATTACTCACACACCAATAAGGATTCTGATTTGTAATGTTCCTATCCAAATCATCTTCATTGAATAAGATGTTGTGGCATACATTAATTGGATGTATCTCATCATCTTTCTTATTAGGATGCCAACAACCTTGGTTTGTATTTCTCCTTGGGTGTGTCTAAATGCCATGAGTTATAAATTCTACTTGCATGTGGCTTCATTGCACAAGTAATAGTAAGTGCTACATAAGGGTCCAAAATAAACTTATGCATATGGAAATGAAATGACCCCATTTAATTAGAAAATCAATACTTACATCGCTTTCACTATTAAGTGATAGCTGGTTTGGCATTGAACAATAGCTAGAAATTGTTTCCACCAGAACTTAATAGTGCTAGCACAAGTCTATGTTGTTTTTTGGCTTAGTATTGATAAGTTGTTGTGGCCTATTTACACTTTTTTAGGTGCTTAAGCAAATATGGGATCTATTCCATTGATTGTTGTTACAAAGCTTATGCCATCATTGCAATAACAGAATTACACTAGTGCATGCATATGCAAAAAAATGTTCTATATTATAGGGTACACAAATAGCAATAAGTATTTAAAAATTATAAAATGCAATTTGCATTTGAAGAAACAAAAGTTCTTACTTGGGTTGTTTCTCGTTCAAATGAATCTACATAAGAATTTTGTTTTGTTTTTTATGAATAGCATAGTATATGTCACTCACTGTACTCATTTGTCTAAATTGTCCTTGTAACAGGGATCAATGCTTTCAACTATATTTAAACAATCACGCACAAACTGTACTAGGGAAAATTGCTTGTGCCTATCACAATTTGTACTTTCCTACAATTATACTTGATTGTTCAATAGCAGATTGCAAGGTCAGTTTTCCAAATTGTCTTTTTGCTTTTCTTGAAATGCAATTGAAATTCTTCAATATAATAACTGCATAAAGTTCTTTTCCATGTATTCATTTTGTCATCTTGTATTCCTCATTTCTTTGAACATAAATCATTTAGAGACCTGCTTCCACATATACAAATAGGGAAAACGCATTTTCCACAATTGCAATAGTAATTTGTCTTCAGACAATAGAGCAGGTTTTGCTTATGTGTTAATAAGTTATACTTCTTCTATACAATATCCATAGAATAAAATGAACTGCTAGCATGCAATTTTTAAACCCTATTTGCAGTTTCAAATAGCCTATAGAGTCATAAGTCTTTGTTTTATGTCAATTGGTTTTTACCTATATGCATTTAAGGCAATTTTTTTCATAGAACTGCTTATATCTGTGGCAAGTTGCTCTGCAGTATGTAAGTTAACGTATGTTTAATCTTCCTGTATTGCAAATAAAAGCTTACAAAGTTAATTTCAAAAGCTGACATGGCACATGAGTACAATGAATGATGTACTACATCACTCATAGACATGACGCAGTATTTTCCCATGGTCTTGCTTATATGCAAAATGACATTAACCACAATTTTTTTTGCTCACATTGCCAATTTTACTCTGTTCTTTAAACCTCTAAAGTAAGAGAAAACTGAGGAAAGAAACTATTTATTGCCTCAAGTAACTCGTTTTTGGTTCTAGATACTGTAACTATAACAAAATCTGCTCAATCGCTATAAACTCTCCCAGAACAAAGACTTGTAGAATAGAAAAACAATTTATACAAAATAGTAGTCATGCTTAATAGCTGACTTAACTCTATAACAAAAGAACAAAGCAGCCTGGCTATACATGTCCACCAAGCCATTCCAGCAGTTTATCATCCACTCACATGTTATTTGATGCATTTACTTTGCATATATGCACTGTGTGCCTGTACCTCTGAGTTTCAATCTCTTTTTTTAATTATTTAATCAATCTATGCCTTCACTTTTGCTTAATGGACCTATGCCTTTGTATTTTCCTCAAATTTAAAAAACATAAATGATTTTACAAGCTATTCCCACAAATAAGAAAAGCCATAGATCTTCTTTGATCAAACAATATTTTTGCATTTCCCTGATTTTCTTCAAACAAAAATGATTTGTGAAACTATTCTCTACATGCCACTTAATTCATGTTTATCTGAATAGCTTTTAAAATCATTTGTTCTTTGGAAAAAATCAGTCGCTTTGAAGTACATAGAAACAAAGGAATCCAATTACACAAAACACTTAAATACCATAGACTGAGATTAACAATGTAAGCAAAAAAGATTCTTGTCAACCATTTGTTGCATGTAAACAAAGCCACTTGAAAATATTGTTTTGTGTTTGCGGCACTGAAAGTATACATCATGCATTGTACTCATTTATCCATTTTGCCAGTGTAACAGGAATAAGTACATACAATCCTACGGGGGGACAATGGATAACAAGGTTACGTTGAAGAATTAATACTATTTTCCCCTTGTGCTTCTATTAAATTGCTTGTTGTGTCATATGTAATGTAGGCTTCTACTACTACTCAAGATCCATTTTCCAACATATATAGAGATTATTAACTTCCAAGATGCTTGACAACATGATTAATACTATGGAGTGTTGTTGAGTAAATGCACATAGGCGACGATGTAAACAATTATAGATTTAGTAATCTAGATAATAGCATTAGATGCTATTCATACACAACATTTTCCATTCTCAAACACATCAGGATACATGGGAAACAAAGAAAATGATAGACATTGACACCTATGAATTAACAAAGTGCCCCCAAATATCAAACATGCAGAAGACATTGTCAATGATTATGGCATAATGCAATCTAATGTCTTCTGTCTCCAAGAAACACATATGCATCCGTTTGAGCTAAATACCTTGTTGCAGTATTTTGATAGCTTCTCCGTACATAGCATAGATGCCATAGCAACTTTAACCAGAAAACATTTACTCCTGTCAAAAACAACACAACATGAAACCTCAAATATTGAAGCCACCACATCAACAGTAATGCTATCTAACAATGAACTCAATGTTTGGAATATTTATGCAAGAGCTGCAACTGCCATACATGAAGTAATTGCAATGTTGCAAATAATTATTGGATCCAAAAATTCAGAAAACATGTTGTACGTTTTAGGCAATTTTAATGTTGACATGTCTCCAAAAAACAGAAGCAAAAAAATGCTTCATAGTTATATGCAGCAGAGCAATATACAATTTATGTTGAACCAACAATGCAACATGGGCAACTCAGTCATTGATCACATTTGGTCCAACACAACTACAAATATATGCTCTATCTATATATCAGAAGCATATTGGACTGATCACAGTCCAATTTTCCTAAAATTGCATGTTGCCCAATAGACAAATTCAACTTTATAGAACTTATAGCCTTATATCACCTTTATGCATTGCAATGTCTTTTCCAATGCTATATCCATTATTTGCAGGAGATCTATGGATGAAACTAGAGGACAGTCAAAGTAACTACAAACCACACAAGAAGAATCAACACAACAGTAAAGTGTTGATAGTATTATTCCTTCATACTCATTCCCCAAATCACAAATATTCAAATAGCATTGTTCCAATTCTTTGCAGGACACCAAAAGATGTATCAAAAAGACAAGCAAAACAGGTGCAAATTGCACAAGAAGAGTCAGCACTACGGTAAATTACTTAGTTCTTCACTATACCACCATTTGCCCAGCTTGCTAATATTAAATTAGCATTCAATTGACATTATCCTTGTTCCTTGTAGGACAAGAGTCAAGAAACCTAAGATTGTTTCAATCGAACAGCTAAATGCAAAAAGAGCTAGAGACACCTCCCAAGGTGATGTCCTTGTTATCTACAAAGAAACATTGGATAAGGCCAACAAAACATGTGAAATGCTACGTGCTGATCTAACAGATCGCAAAGCAGAAATGACAATCACATTAAATGTTAGTGGAAACCTTGTGTATCAACATGAGCCTAAAATAGTCTCAGGGTCAGCTATTTTAGTCTCAGATTTCTAAGTTGCACCTAGGACAGATTATGACAGAGGTGACCATGATTGCATTTTGATCTTAACAGACATAAGCACTACTGAAAACATCCCCCGCCTCTATCAAGAGTACAAATTCATTCCAAGCACAACAATCAGCCAATTGCTAGCAACTGTAAATGAGTACCCAGCTAGCACAATAGCTGCACTGGTAGTTGGTGCCAAGAAAATGGGTACCCAATTTGCAATTGACATCAAATATGGCCACACTGACTTAGACAGAGCACAGGTATTTTGGTCTATAGTACCTTTACCTCTTCTTTCAGTTTCAACCTCTTAATGTTCTATGGTGGTCTTTATAACAATTTCTGCAACAAAATCTAATTCTGTCATTGAATTGCAGCTGCTATTACAGTCAACATATGAGCAACAATACTTTGCACTCGAAGACCAGTTGCATACACATAAAACACCTGCAATGCTTTTCAAGAATGTTGTAAGAAAAACAGATAAAAAGAACACATTTCACACATGTCGATCAACATTCATCTGTACCTTGAATGACAAAAGAAGCTTGGAAAAACTCAATAGCCTGCTACATTCAACTTTCAAGGTAACAACATTCTTTTTAAAAAAAACTAGTGCATCCAAACTTGTATTTTTGTCTCCTCTAGCAATTTTGAAGCATATTCTATAGCTTTCTGCTACTCTAAAAGCAGCAATGCATTTTCCAATCCATTTCATGCATGCTGTCCAAAATGCAAATTCAAATTCGCTGCTTATGGCACACTCAAAGAAAAAACTGCTCACTATAAACAATACAACCAGCAAGTCAATTATACATTCTGTTTACAACTAAAAACTACGATAACAACTTATGACAATCAAACAATTCAGTGTTCAATTGACCAGGTCACCATGCACCGTCTTTTGCCCACACTGCAAAGGCTCAGCTATGAAGACTATATCAAGGACAAGTCAGCAGTGATATTCATCCTACGGGACTTCAGTGCTGAAGGACATTTTAGCCTTGACCAAAACAATGCCATTGTTGAAGCCATTTGCATTGACAAATAGACAGGAAACATTACCAGAAGGTAATAAAGTGATTCATATGTAAACTTCTCCTCTTCTGAACCAGTAACTCAAATAACTATTCATACAAACTATGTTTCTAATACATAGCATTTCGTTGGCTTTACATGAAACTAGGAATACAAGAGCACAGATTTACATTGTTCAGACTTTTACTTTTTCGCCTTTTCATGCTCCAAGACATTTCACTGGTCTTCACATGTTAAAGACATCTTTGGTTTTAATATACTGTATTGCTATTATACATTTGGACACTGCTATAGGTTATTATGTTAAAGTCTTCTTGAATATGGGCATTTGAAACTCTAATTTTGTTTTTGCACTTATGAAGACAATGGTTATCTATGTACGTCTGACATATATGTTCAATAATTATTACCCCTCCATGCATAATGCCATTCAAACTATATAGTTTAAATGTTCCCTTTTGCATTCTGTTCTTCCTAGCTTTTCCAATATTTGCTTTATGATTCTTACATTTTCAAGAGTTTATGGTGACCAAGTGCAAGTTGTTATGGTTGCACACTCTAGACCCATTAACAAGTTACCTGAGACAATAAATGGTTATTTTCCTCTGGTTTTTTTCATTTTATGCTATTAATGCAACCAAGGCTCGCCCTTGCTTTTATGCATTGTACTTTATAGTCACTTATCCATCATGCATTGTAATGTATAGAGTACACTCCTGTATACACAAATCCATATGTTGCTTTCGCTGCATATATGCATATTTACATGTATATATGCCTCTATGTCCACATGCACATATGCACACATTCATGTATGCATGTATTCATCTAAGCTTCTACGTATCCCTTTATACAACTGCATATACATGCGCCCATGTATTTATGGATGTGCCACTCTAGCCTTGTACCAATTTATTCTGTTATATGGATATCACATATAGTAACATTAATTAGCTCTTTCACTGTACATAGCAGTCGTTTTCATAGATGCCAGATCGGGCTTATATGTATCAGGATACATATATACTCACACTAAAAACTATTGAATTATGATCTCTATTGTTCCATTTTCGTAGACATGTTACTATTGCAATCAAATGTGTAAAGCATTCGTGTCTAACGAATTTAGATACAGGAATAGCAATATGTTACACAACCTTGTCTTATGCCTTTATAGCAGTTTTTTCATTGCATTTCAAAAAAACCAGAAACTAGAGTTTTATTCATATTATTTCATCTATGGCATTTATAGCTTTTCCAATAATTATTACAAGCATAGAGTTTAGTCTTGAATAGTTCTATTGTTCATGTCATGGCTTCAACTTTGTTCATGCCAAATTGCATTATCTGACAAAGTTACCATGCAAAAAACCAAAGTATCCATTGTCAACACTTATTGCATTCCATGGGACCACATTTCTTTGAGGTGTCTTTTTGAACAATTCGCTTCCCTTGTATATGTTTCCATATTTTGCATATGTGCCTATGAGCACATTAACTATAACAGCTCACAAAATTCTTTTATCCTATATGCTTTCATCATAGCGGAAAAGCTCAAAGCAATTGCAAAATCTAGGTTTTCAGAACACAGGCCTACAGAACACAAAAACAACACACACAAAGTAATAAAGATGCATAGCAAGTGGTTTAACTCTATATTAAATGACCAAAGTACCCTATCCATGCATGGTCACCAAGCCACTCCAGCGCATTCACCTCTAGCCAGATGTCATTTAATGCATTTAATTTGCATTCATGCATTGCGCTCACATTTTCCTGATATTTTAATGTGTCTAATCTGTATTCATGGATTACGTACCTCTAGCCACCAACTTTCAAACTATGCCTTTGCTTAAATTTATTTAATCAATTTATGCATTCGCATTTTCCCGAATTTAAAAAAAAAATGATTTGTAAAGCTACTCGGATGAATAGAAAAATAGATAAATGCTAATTTTCCAATATATAAAATAGCTCTCCAAATTCAAACTATACAAGAAAATAAGTAATATGTTAAATGGCGAAATGTGATTGGTCAATGCTGCCGGTTAAAAGCATTCCGAGCAAATGCATAGGCAAATTAAAAATGGGCTCACAGGAAAGAGCTTTTGATTCTGAATCCATATGCATACTTTGATTCAAACTAGTGGCTGAAGGTACATAATTCACTGATGCAAACTCAATGCATTTGATGGCATCTGACTAAAGGGAACGCTGTTTGTACTGCTAGTTACTCTTTGAATATATAACAAGGTTAAAGGGAAAAACTCTCACTATCACACATGTTCACATAATTTTCATTCCAAACCTCTCTTTATGGGATTGTTTTGCAGTAATAAAAAATATACAAACTTTACAAGCCTCACATGCAACCATGCATCTTTCCTGGAGATACACATATACATGCATCCATGTGTACTGCAATACATGCATCTATGTACACATGCAACCATGGATATATGTATCTATGCAATATCATATGCAATCCATGGACATTTCCATACATGTATATTGAAGCATTTATGTATCCAGCTATGCATCTATCTATCTATCCATGCAACTATGCTTCTATGTATTCTTCTACCTGTAGATGCATCCACGCATATATGTATCCGTGTTTCTATGTGCAAATGTACACAGGCATTTATCCATATATGTGTCAATGTATCTATGAATACATCTATCCATAGATACATGTATCTACACATCTATGGATACCATGATAGATGTCCACATCCATGTACCTATGGTTACATGTATCAAGTAGCTCGGTTCTGGGTCTTGACTCTACAACAACAACATCACCTGCGACTACACAGATCTGCAGAATAAGAAAACATGAAACGCTCAAAGTAATCACAGTGCATCTCTAGTCACTTAAATCTACATTACATGATAAATCCACATTCTGTTTAATGCATTCACTTTGAAAGACAATCAAGTGAACAACTAAATACCACTTTCCAAATTAAAAAAAACAACTTTGCGAACATCAACTTCCAGAATTAAATACCAATATGCACAAAGTGATCATATTACTCTAACTAGACGACTATGAACTGCATGTTACCTATGCACTCTAAAATCTAAAGATACATACCATACTTATGCATCTATGCACAAATACATACTGTCTAACATATATACATAATTACATGTATACATATATACATGCAAACCTATATACATCAATGCATACAAAGACTGTGTTTCATGGGATTATTAAAGAGTTCATTTGCTTTCTATATGGTTCCATACTTTGCATGTGTGCCTATGAGGACAATAATTATAGTACCCAGAACCACAAACGAGTTACTTGAGGCAATAAATAGTTCCTTTCCTCAGTTTTCTCTTACTTTAGAGGTTTAAAGCACATAGTGAAATTGGCAAGCTGAGCAAAAAAAAATTGTGGTTCACTTGCTCATTGGTTCCAAAGCTTTTTTTATAGCATAGTTGTGCATTGTGTCCAAGACTCAGATGAATCCTTGGTATTTCAAGGAAACATTCAATTGGATAACACTAAAAATGGTCTAAACTATGATTCTATAATCAAAGTATCCAGATACATTGCAACAATGCGAAACCCAACTTCCATTTAACATGTACAATGAAAGTAAAAAGAACGAGAAATGCATTTGCTTCAAAGTTTTTAAAGCAATTTGAACAGATTGTCTAGCCATTGTCGAAAATATGGTTTTCTATCAGCATAGTCCTTGAACCTTCTTTAGGTCTGACTGCTACTTTGTTAATTCATTTTGATTGAAAGGTCAAAATGTGAAATGTCCCCAGGGGTAATTATACTTACCTCTTTTAATTGTTATATATTCAAAGACTAATTAGCAATCCAAACAGTCTCCCCTTTAGTCAGATGCAATTCGATGCATTAATTTTGTATAAATGAATTATGTACTTTCAGCCACCAGTTTTAATCAAAGTATGCATATGGATTCAGAATCAAACTCTCAAAATAAATGCATATATAAATGTGTCTTTTTCTTCATTTCATAATGTATCTATGTATCCATAGATGCAATCATGCATATATCGATTTATGCATATATCTTGTCATCTCTTTATGCATTTGTCTATATATGTATGGCTGTATCTATGGGTGCATGTATACCTCAATTTATGTATATTTGCACCTATGAATTGCATACACACATCCATGTATATATGCATCTATCGATGACTTCCATGGATACATGTATATATGCATCTATCGACTCATGTACCCATGTATATATGACAACTCACTAGTTCCAAAGCTCTTTTTTATAGGACAGCTGTGCATTGCCTCCAAGACTCACATGAATCCTTTGTATTTCAAGGAAAGATTCGAATGGATAACACTTAAAATGATCTACACTATGATTTTATAATCAAAGTTTACAAATACATTGCAGCAATGCAAAACCCGACTTCCATTTAAGATGTACAATGAAAGTAGACAGAAGCAAAAATGCATTTGCTTCAAAGTTTCTAAAGCAATTTCAACAGATTGTCTAGCCATTGTCCAAAATATGGTTTTCTATTGGTACTGGTACCTATATGCAAATATGCATACATCCATGTATACATGTGTTCATATCTCCATGTCTCCATGTAGTTCTATTTTCTATGTATTCATGTGTCTGTTGATGCATCCATGCATATATTTGTGAATAGCTCTACATATTTCTCTCTCCATGTTCTTAATGTTCTCCACTGCATCAACATTTCCATGTCCTCAGTTTTATGAGCTTCCATATTTTTTTTTTCATAGTATATGCATAAGAACTTCCACTTTGTCTTTTGTTTTGACTCTTCTATCCATAAATATCATTATATTTTTATATCCACTCTTCTATTGTTGCATTTCGAGGAAGCTCAGGGATCTCAGTACCTTGTTAAGTACGAAGGAGAGTGAGAAATACAACATGGGTCTTTTTTCTGTGTTTATATGGACGGACTCAGCCCTATGATGATTTTTAAAAGCATAACCAATACCAAACTAGACATTCTTCCACCCCTTGTTGCAAGAAATACACTTCATACGCTATTGATTCCATTCATTTCCATTTCCACCCTTGCACGTCCTTTTTTCTCAAATCAAATCCATTTCAAAATCCATTTATTTGCTTGTGTTGCATCATACCAATGTGTTGCATTCCTTTTTTCATTAAATCCACCTCTCTCATTGAAATTTTCATTTCTTGCATTTAATTCTAAGCATATAACTTACAAATCATAAATTCATACCATTTACATTCCCATTCATTCTCATGCCCACCATCCCATATCCTTGCCTCCCATGTCAAATACTTTTTATAACTTATTCATATACCTTATTTGCATCTCATCATTCTCTCAATTCGCTCTCTTTCTTCCACTCACATAAGTCATTCTTCTTTTTAACACTCACATATCTTTATCTATCTACACCTCAAATATACCTTCATCCATCACAACAAAACTCACACCATACCAAACAAAGAAAAAGATGAAGAAAATATCAAGGTTATGCAAATAAACACTGAGGGCTTCGAAAATAACACTCATAACATAGAATTGTATTCAAGAGTTATTTTCAAAATGTCTTTTCTAAACCTTGTTTATTATAGATCCCTAAAAGCACATATAACAATTTCTTCAATCCTATAATGTGTAATCAGATTTAACAAATATTTACATGTTTCCATGCATTCAAATGCATCATTAGGTATCCTTTATACACTTGTTCAAAAAACAATATTGTATATGTTTCAAATACATTTCTCGCTTTACGCACACATGCATTTTTAGATTGTTCTCTGTGTACCAAATTACATGGACACATCTATACATCCATGCATGCATAAATGTTTACATGGATCCATATATTTATGCATTCCTTCGATATATGCATTGTTGATATATAGTTTGTTTTCCCTGTTTTCCTTTCACATGCTACTGCAAATGCTACTTGAGCCTCAATATGCTTTCACAGATTTTTATGTCTACTTGATTTTACTGTTTTCCATTCAAATTTCTCGTTCACATGTCATGTATGCTTTTCACTCTTCTTTGCATTGTGTGCACATGGATACATGTATACATGCTTGCATGTATACATAGATGCCTCAAGCATTATTACAAATGTTTAAGATTATTTGCATTCAATACTTGAAACAAAATAATAATACTTTTTTGCTTCCTGGGTAAGATCATAAAGGAATTTGTTACTGCAAATGTAAACATGCACCCATGTAAAGGTACTAGTATTCATTGGTGTTTTTCTTTTGACTCTTGTATCCTTAAAAATCATTGTATTTTTATATCTATTCTTCTCTTCTCACATTTCAAGGAAGCTCAAGGATCTTGGAACTTTGTTTAGTCCAAAGGAGAGTGAGAAATGGGACATCAGTCTTTCTTTTGTATTTGTATTGAGACACTCAGCCCTATGATGATTTTAAAAAGCATAACCAATAACAAAATAGACATTCTTCCACCTTTTCTTGGAACAAAAGTTCACTTCATACCCTATCGAATCCACTCATTTCCATTTCCACCCATGCACATTGTTTCTTCTCAAATCAAATACATTTCAAAATCCATTTATATGCTTCTCTTGCATCACACCAATCTCTTGCATTCCTTTTTTCTCTCAATCCAACTCACTCATTCAAATTTTTATATCTTGCATTTAATTTTAAGCGTTAAACTCGAAAATGATAAATTCATATCATTTACATTCCATTCATTCTTACATCCAATTTCACATATCCTTGCTTCGCATATCTAATACTTTCCATAAGGCATTCATATACCTTACTTGCATCTCATCATTCTCTCAATTCCTTCTCTTTGTTGCACTTACATCGCTCATTCTTCTTTACCACCCTTACATATCTTTATCTATCTATAGCTCAAACATACCTTCATCCATTAGAACAAAATTCACACCATACCAAAGGAAAAAATAAAGAAAATATCAAGGTTATGCAATTAAACACCGAGGGCTTTGAAAATAACTATCACAACATAGAGCTATATTCAATACTTCCTTTCAAAACATTTTTTTCTATTCTTTTCAGAATGTCTTTTCCAAATCCTATTTCTTACAGATTCCTAAAAGCACATATGACAATTCCTCAAAGCCTATAATGTATATTTAGATCTCACAAATATTTACATGTGTCCATGCATCCAAATGCATTGTTAGATATACTTTATACACTTGTTCCACAAACACTAATGTATTGCTGTTTTGTTTCAGTCACTAATGTTTTTAAAGTTCCTGTTTAAGATGCAAATTGTTTCTAACATTTCTAACTTTATGGACGCAGGCATATATAGATTCTTCTTAACATACCAAGTTACATGGACACATGTACACATTCGTGCATGCATATCTCTTTACATTTATCCATATTTTAATGCTTTCCTTCCATATATGCATTCATACTAACTAGTTTATTTCTCTTGTTTTCTTTCATTTAATACTGCATATGCAACTTCAGTCTCATCACACTTTCAGGCTTGCTCTGGTGCCAAGGATGCTTTTCACTCTTCTATGCATTGTGTGCACATCGATAAATGTATACATGCATCCATGTATACTTCAATGCTTCAAGCATTGTTACAAATGTTTCTCTCTCAATAATTTGGATGCAAAGTGCTACAAACATGTAAATTATTTTACTGTACCTACATTTTATCTTACCCAATAAGATTCTGTATATCTTTTCAAATTATTTTTTGTTTAAAATATATACACAAAAAAATATTCATTTGTATTATATTAACAACATTCAAATCTAATTTATAATAAAATCAATACCTTTGTACTGTTTAATCTATGAATTTATCATAATATTTATTCCACTTATTACATTTTAATAACTTAAATTATTACATTTTATTTTATATATACACAAATTTAATCTTAGGCAGTAAGGTTCTTTATTATATTTTTGCAAATTACTTGTTCTTTATTATATAAACACAAATTTTTATTCATATAACATAAAAAATATTAAAACCTTATTTATAATAAAATCAATAGCTTTCTAGTCATTCATCTAACAATTTATTGTAATATAATTACATCGTTCTATACACGAAAATATCTTATCATATTACATAGATAGGATTTAAATCTTACACCTATTAATCTTCCAAAAAAACATTGACTAATCTTACAAAAGTTTTTACTCATATGAGCTACCCCTATCAATCTTCCACCTAACACTACTGTTTCTATTAGCACTTGCATATTGTGATATGATAAACTAAAATAACTCTATTGTATTAATTAACATAGCATGTGTTTTACAACAATACACTAAACATAATTTTATTTTCAAATAGACATACAAGCAAACAAAAGAAATATGGTAAATTTTGTTTCACCATGCATATAAATATGGGCCATGTAAAGAATGCATTTCCCTGTTTTGCCCGTACACATGTTTTCTTGTAAATAGTTGCAAATGATATTTGATGCTTTAAAAATATCTCTACATCAAAACTTTGTTCCATTTAAAATGACTAATGAATTTTCCGATCAAAAGGTTTTCTAAAAATTAAAAATTAAAAAACATTGCACTAGTCATAAATAGTTTATTTCTCTTGCTTTCTTTCATTTAATACTGTTAATGCGAATTAAGTCTCCTCCTGCTTTAAGACTCGTTCACATGCTGACTATGCATCTCACTCTTCTATGCATTATGTGCACGTGGATCAATCTATGCATTTATGTCTCAATCATTATTACAAATGTTTCTGATTGTTTCCATTCAATAGTCAATTCAATTTAATAATGCATTCTTGCTTCCTCATTAAGATCATAAAGAATTTTCCTTCTCACAGATCTATACATACAGACAAAAAAGAAGAAGTATTCATTGGCATATCTATAAAAAAAGTCCACGTATATATGGTACCCATAAATAAAATTTCCCATTCATCCATCCACACGTGTTCCCTGTTCACATGTCCCTATGGACCACATTGCCCATGCACCCTAAAAATTCCATGCATTACTGCACTACTAAAAATTACTTCAAACTTCTCTATCTATTTTTAATACATTTATATTCCTATTTGCTATCTAAAAACTTTTCCTAACTCATAGCTACATGCCTTTTACCTCTCGACAGGAACTCGATACTTGCATCACTTGTTTAAAATTGTAGTTTATTGGCACAATCACAACCTATCAAATTTACCATTACATTTAAGATGTACACTAAAACCACGAAAGGTAATCATTAGATAAATTAAATTTTTGGTTGTATGTACAACAATTATAAAAAAGAAATTCCTCCGCATAAAATGGAGGGCAGAGCAGAACCGTTGACAAGGGTTGGCCCCTAAAAGCCAAACAAATGGAATCCAATCACTACAATTAAAACCACGGGGATGCTGAACTGCATTAATTGCCTAGAACATTTACTCTGTGTTAGACACAGGCACCCCCTTTCAAACCCTCAGTCTAAATTGCAAAAACCCCAGCCAAAAACTAACGACAATCCCAGCCCAAAATAATCAGAACCACCACCCCAAGAAATCCCTCGAAAAACGCCCAATAAGGCAAAGCAAAATAAAATTGGAAACAAAAATTCTGGCCGAACCCGCGCTTGTATTGGTTTGGTTATGAATTGCGTAGGGTCAAGAAAGAGATCAAACGTTCCATGTATGGATGTGGAGGTTCTTGAATCTCTTTCAATTGCAGATGATGAAGACGATGAAGAAATCCAGCGGCCTCTTGTTAAAAATCCCAGTAGCAACAAACACAGTATCAACAACAATGCTAACAGTGGCAATCATCACACCAGTGCTATTAACGCTGCTGTTTCTCCTGCCGCCAGCAGCGTCCACGAGCTCCTTGAGTGCCCTGTCTGCACTAATTCTATGTACCCGCCTATTCACCAGGTATTTAAAGTTTCACCCGTTCTATTAATTTATTTGTTTAGGGTTCGTGCGCTTCTGTTTAGTAAAATTGGGTGTTTGAAATGAGTATTGGGTGGAAAGCGCTACGGAATTTTCAGTAATAGGGTCGAATTATTTCAATGCCGTTATGGTGAATACTGAATGTGGAATTTTCAGTGTGATTTTTTGTTTTGTCTTTTTCATTTCGCTGGTGTTAGTGACATGAATCGCCATAGAGTTTAAAATCAGTTCTTTTATTTCAATGTGTTAAATTTGGGTGGAAAAAATCTAAGAATCGTCTGTATTGGGGTTGAATTCAATATTTTTACATTGAGCGCAAAAAATTCCAATGTTTTGTCTGAGTTGTTAATGATGTGGAAATGCAACAGTATTTGAATCTGTTTTTTTTATTTTATATTTGTTGTTAATTAATTTTATGCTTTTCTTTAAATTTATTGTTAAATTCTGTGGTAACTTTGAGTTCTTGAATCTAGTAGCAGGCCAAAAAAAACTATATAATTTGTTTCAATTTTGTTATGTTGTGTGCCCAATTTTCACTATTTTGCCGCGAGATATAAATCACATGGAAATATGACTGAATTTGAATCTGGGTTGTTTACTTTGGTAAATTTTGATGCTTGAATCTGATACTAGGTCAATTACGCATTAGCAAATTTGGTATTTGGTACTGAAGTAATCTTATAGGAATGATAGAGGATTGAAAGTTCTGCTGTCAACAAGTTGTTATTAGTTAAAGACAAGAATTGTTAGGGTTAACTTATTTCAAGTTTGTTACATTGTGTGCAGAATTACCGGTTCTTTGCCTGAAGTAGTAACGTAAGGAAGTCGAATAGAATTGGAATCTAGTTGGTTATTATTTTTTTCATCCTTTAACTACTATACATGTGCAATCAGTATGCAGAGGATAAATGGTTAGATTAACATTGCACCAGTATTTTCTTAAACAAGTGGCTGGATTATTATTGCTAAATGGGTAAGTTTTATGGGCAGTGGCAGCAGCTTTCATTTGGCATGTATCACCACTGTGTGGAAATGGAAAGTACACAATGTAGATTTCTAATAACATTTTAGGAGACCCTAACACTTCAAAGTTCAAACCAACATCCACTTGTGGAGTTGTATGGCAGATTTCAATCTATAGTCAATCCACCAACACAAATGTACATTTCTTTATGAGCTGACCCAGTGTCTGCTGCTGCTGAAATCAACAAACATAAGTTTGCCATAGCTATGTGGCTTGCATCTACATTGTACATTCATCATACAATTGTGTGCATGCACACATACATGCCTTTTTCCAATCAACAAGACAACGGTGTAATAAAGTATGCTGGTTCTTCACCTTAAATGTTGACTGAAATGTATCTCCATTGGCTGTGATGAACAAGTATTACACTTGTAATCAGCCATCTCAATTATATGCTTTCTTAAGTGTTCGAGACAGTGAACTATTTGCAATGGAATGAAAATAACCTAGCAAATGAACAGAGATATTACTACAAGAATCTACCATGGAGAAACCTAAGTGGAAAGAATCCAGAACAGTAAGGTTTTGTCTCCTCATCTCCACTTCACACTATCATCTTGTGATTTTGGCATGTCAGTTACGCAATCTGAGCCTTTAAATGCATTTTAGACTTTGTTAGCATCTCTACAATGCTCATCTACTTTTTTGTGCTTTAGACCACTGGCTTATTCAACATGCTTGATTGCTGCTCTTATTTGGAGAGTGATATACTGCAAGAACTCATTAGAAGATTCATGCAACACCTTAATGACCTAAGGGCAATTAGTTATGTTAATGGATGAGCAAATGAGTAGTACAGAGGATTTTAAATGCGTCTCACACGAATAGATGAAAGAGAAATCTATCTTCCCTTTTTTTTCTATGTGGAGCACATTCAGCTGTGGCTGAACTTATTTGAATGTTTCTATTAATTCTATACTATACTGTATAGGTTTGTGCCAATCCAAACTTTTCATGTAAGTTTATTATTAGTTAAGCTGTTATCTCTGACATATTCGTCAAATGTTTAGGCCATAAGATGCATGAACCATCCATTAGCTTCTCTACACATGCTGCCCTATTCCTATCTCTGCACTCCACATCGCTGAATTTTGTGTAAGAGAGGCTAAAAGCATGCCATATGCTATTCATTGTGAGATTAATGACATCTATAATCCTACAAATAATAAGCTCCTTTTTAGAAAAAAAACAACAAAGATTTGTGGGAGTGTCAAGACATGCCCAAAGAAATATAATAAGTGGAATTACAAAAATAAATTGTGATAGAATGAACTATTAAGTAGTAGGTAGGAGGCATAGCCTCTTGTTTATACATCTATTGTCATGATATGTAAGGATTACGCCAACCCATGAAGGCTTAAATCTCATACATGTCATTCTAATGTATACTACAACATTGGTAGCTCAAGGGCTTGACAAGATGGGCTTTACATTCTAACATCCTCTACCTCTAACTCTATCTTGGCAATTGGAGCTAAGTATCTTAATAATTAATTATTTCATTATGGGAATATCTCTCTACTAATTGTTGTGTACTGAACCTCTTAATAGATTCATTTGAATTAAACTTATACTCTTCATTGTACTTTCTCTTAGGATAGGTTACCTATTCCCAAGTTTGGTTTATCATTGAGAAATTGTATTTTTCTGCCATAGCTTGGTTCCATTCTTTGTCTCTGTTAGCCTATCCATAGGATTACAGGTCATGGGTATCCATCACCCTTTTCATGTGTTAAAAATAGGATCTTAGGCAACTAATCATTATATACAAAATAGAAAATGAAATAAGAATTGGAGAAAGCATAGAAATAACACATTACATAGTATATATATGGAGAAAACCCTTTCGTGTAAAAAACTCCACACAAACATCATTCATTGTTGAGGAAACTTACAATACTGTTTGTATAAAAGAATCATATCAAGGACTTGGTTTTCATAGTATCTTCTTTGCCTCCTTCCTTAATAGTCTCACATGCATATAAATGCATTTCACAAATTTATCTCTAATGCTCTACAAGTGCCTCAACATATACTCACCATGTAATATATGCATTCAATATGATTGCCTTTATTTGAGGCAATCTAAGGTTAGGTCACAACCTTTCACTTTATAACCTTTTGTCTATTAATTTGGTTAATAAATTAATTATTTAGTTATAGCTAAACTTTATAAAACACCCTACACTTTATATTATAAGGCTAAACCTTATAGAGTCTTATAAATGCTATTTAGGATCACTTACATTAAATGCGATCCCCTAATAAATATTATGGTCTTAACACTCCCCTTAATATTTTAGTGGGTTCACGTTCATAAAATCTTTTAGAAAGAAAAGGCAAAGCTCCTCAATAATGCAAGACTTCTTTGGCAAGCGTGCCACAGGTACAAAATATATATGCCAAGATGAAGATCATGCATTTTTGGAGCTCGAGCCTCCTCAAAACAGCCCACCAAGTTCTTGTTACAATAATGCCCTTAGTCTTATATACAATATAATGCCCTTAGTCTTATATAAAATATAATGCCCTTAGATCTTACCAATGCTTGTAGGTCTTACAAGCTCCAAGTAAGGTGTCACATGTAATACAATACTTTTACAAATGGAAGAAGGAATACAGAGGAGGAGATACATAGTGTTCGTAAGACTTACATATCAAGCATGTAAAATACATAGGTCTTATTTAGTGCTCTTAGGTCGTACAATGCCCTAATATCTTACATATATAGTTAGCCACTAGGAGGTGTCATTGTTATGAACACTTCCCCTCAATGGCAACTCCTTGAGGCCAAGCATTGTAATAGAGGCATTGCATAGATATTTTATTCAATGGTTGTTGGGATGCAAACCCATATCTCCACGATCACAATATATCTTGCACTTGATAGTCGGTCTAATAGAATTGGAGAGTAATTTCATTACTGAAAACAACATCTTTTCTTGAATGAAGTGCCCATAAACTTCAATGTGCTTAATTTTTGGATTTTGAAAAAGAATCTTTGGAAAGAGCAAAATAGATTTTGTTCATATAATAAAGTGGGACTTTCACTAGTATCCAAATGACTCTTCCAATAATCTCCTAAGCCACATTGATTCCTTTGCAGCTACATTTGTACGTAGCCTCTATGGAAGAGAAAGCTTTAGAAAGTTTATTTTAATAATTACCATTACATCCACGTGATAGCACCTGCATCATATTTTGAAGACATAGCCTGAGGTGTATCTTCTATTGATAGGATAACAAGTCTAGTCAATTTCACAATAACCAAATATATTTTGATTTTTGGTGCATGAATAATAAAGACAAAATCAATTGAACCTTTGATATACTTTTAGTTTTCTTTTTACTATTTTTCAATGATTCATATAATGAGCCTACACAAATTTAGATGTAGAACCTATTGCTAGGTATTAGTTGATCTAGATATTGTTAGGTTTATTGAAAAATGGGATTTATCTTTTTTCATGATGATTTCAAAGTTTGATTAATACCAATCTTTAATAACTATAACAACTAATTTAAAATGATCATATTACTTTCTTAATTAAATCATGTGTACATTTTGCTTTGAGATACTTGTAATTGATCCTAGAGTATAGCTAATCCAAATGATGAAGAGGACTAGATATTTTATCTCCAATAATTGACTAATTTACTTATAATAAGCAATTCATTTAGATATGTTAAAGCTATAATGTTTTGACCAAAATATTGAAATTATACCCAAAAAATAATGATGATCTATCAATATTCATTTTTACAAGAAGAACATTATAGTATGAGATTGTCACAACCATAAATAGGTACGCATTTCTATGCTTTTTAAGTAGTAAATAGTCATTCCACTAAGCATATAATCAAAGTCATAAATAAAAATTCTCTTAGTAACGGGTGTGCTATCCTTTTTAGGTTTTCTCCTTGGATAGTTTCTTAGGGTGACAACCACCCATTATAAGTAGGTGCATTATTCCCAAGAAGTTAACTTGATTTTGTCAATACACAAAGTTCATAAAAAATGCTAAATTCATGATAAAGCATCTATTTTTGGGGATATACAGTATAGAATATCTTTTTACCCCACACTATCCAAATGTTGCAACTACTAGTTTAGGGCCTTACTGTCACTGATTTCAGTCCATAATTCCAAATAAATGATTTAAGAAAGGTTCAGTTATCATTTTATTTAGAATTGATGACCAAGAATTTCACCTAGGATATTTAATGCAAATATATCAAATCTTTGTAAAAGTTGCTCTTAACAATCATAGGGATCTAAATTGAGCATGGATTAGGTGATTAGATCATTTACACTTATAAAAAATATGACACATAAGTTTTGTCCTATTATTAATGCTCTTTAAGTGGCATGAGCGCATTTGATACACCAACAAATGTAGTTGTGATATCTAAGTATCAACAAAAATCATACACGAGCAACATTTTATTTATCAGTACATAATTAGGTCCACACTTGTCATAATGCAATAGACTTTCGTCATGGAATTGAAGTAATTCTTATTGTCATCCAGTAGACCTGCACTGTAACCTCTGTTGCAACTCATATGATCCATCATGTGACAATAGGTTTAATGCTAGTGACCACTTAAAAGGAAGTAGGAGCTCAAGCAGGTGATAGTTATGAGTGTATAAACATTCATCACAGTGAGGCAATCTCATTTAGATTTTTTTCTTTCTTAATTAAGTTTGGTTAGTAAATTAGAATAGATCTTGCCAGTCATAAAGCACATTTCTTGTAACATAAGATCATTAATGCAGAAACATGTCAGCCGTATATCAAATGATGCAAAATATTATTGTTATAAAAGCAAAAGTCTAAAAGCCACCAATCAAGTGGGCAATACAAGCATTAAAATCATAACAAATTCTCGGTTGTGGAGTTCATAAAGGAAACAACAGGCCATATGACATGGTCAAGCAGCTATAGGAATTCACACTCCCAAGGAAAATAAGGCAAAGGATTAAAGTAATTTTGATGCAAGGCCATCCATTTTGAAAGCAGACAACCGGTGAGGAAGAATCTGCCCCAACTGACATATTGCAACGAGATGTTGACCACATACTTGATATGATCATATAATGGTGTCATATCTTACGGGTAGCTATTTCCAAATTCTCATTACATTTAGTTGTGCTGTGAGTGAAAAAAATCATGTCCTCCAAAGAAAACAGTGATAGGATTGCTTATTTGTTGCTTGTTCTTAAGGACAAGTAGAATTCTATTCATTGGGCAACACCAGAGCTACAGAAAGAAATTGAAAACATTATGAAATTAAATAACCAGAAAATGTCTGTTTGAAAGTAGAGGAGAAGTTTTTTCATCCTTTATATGCTTCACAAAATGACAAACTATTCAAATACCCTACTTGGGGTAAGGAAAGAAAAAAACATGTTCACCTGACTAAACGCCCATTGAAATGTTCAAACAAATGCAAACTTTAGTTCATTTCCTATTGTTGTAGTAACTAGGAGGCAATTCTAATGTATCACGATTTTGTTCAGCTTAAGCCCCATATACCTTGCCATGAACACTATTTTACATAAGTGTTGTAACTAGGAAGTAATTGTCATGTATCACAATTTTGTTCAGCTTAAACCCCATATATCTTGCCACATACACTATTCCACAGAAGGGCATTTACCTGGGGCGTAAGAAGTTATTACAACCTGTACTCACATAATACATTATAACAGCCAGGCAACATAACCTTTGGATTGGACAACCAAATTGTGATTTAAATGAGGGAATCTACAAACCAGTAGAAATTTATTATTATGAAAAATTAGATGGAATGGGAGCAAAACTCACAGTTGCAATAAGGCTTGGAAGCAAAGCAAAAGATAATGATATTAGTTAGTCATTCCCTATTCAAGGCATGTTAGTGTATCATATATATAATTCTCCATGCCAGAAAACCTGTGGATATTCTCTTCAATAGACACAGGACTGTGGCATAATATACTTTTTGTGTACTAACAGGGTGAATATAATGCTATGACAGCCCTTGCTGTCACTACTGTAAGGGGCTTACTCACCCTTAGATTTTCAATAGGACCCTATATGTTTGTTCCCTCATGGTTTAACTGAAACCGCATGATAATGTGTTTCTATCAACATTGAACACACTAAATTGAGGAATAATCTTTAGAACACAGATTACCATGTTCAGTTTGCAAAACTACTTACAGTCAATTGATAAGGAGGAGGTATTTTCCACAGCATGTCAAATTGTGATATTGCTATCAGGATTCAACCATGTAGTTTTGAGTTAAACTCATTGACCCATGTTTCATGAGTAGTGGTTCAGAAGAACCCATCTCTCATGATAGTGAATGGTCCACTAAGCATTCATTGCATCTAGGTGATGCTCACTGAGGTGAAGCATTGGGCCTTCCCGGGAGGTCACCCATCCCAGTACTACTCCAGCTCAAGTGCGCTTCCACGGAGTTTTTCTCCAAGGTTAAGCCATGATAAGTAGGAGGTATTTTCCACAGCGTGTCAAATTGTGATATTGCTATCAGGATTCAACCGTGTAGTTTATGAGTCAAACTCATTGACCCATGTTTCATGAGTATTGGTTCACAAGAATCCATCTCTCGTGATAGTGAATGGTCCACTTAGCACTCATTGGCTAGGGTTTCTATGTGTAGAATAGTCAATCATCCTCCTTGAATGTGTCCACCCTTTTGATATCATCAAAATTGATGGTAGATAAGAGATCCCGCTAAAATGATGGCTTAGATCTATGCCAAGAACCTGGGCAAGTGAAGATGCAACCATTGTATTAATGATGCCCAAGGGCTAGGTGGTCATGGTGTGCAAGCAAAATGGTTCTTCTTTTCTCACTTCATTTTGACTTGGAATAACTTTATCGGTCTTATCCATTCTTTGTTTGAATTCACTTGTGAATTAGTGCCCTTGTGATTTGAACTTTGTATTGGGCCAAGAAAATCCCTTTTGGAGTAGTTGTAGCATCAATTTTGGCCATTAATGGTGCTCTTCATCGTGCAGGGAATTGGTAGGAATAAACCACGAAAAAGGCGGGAATTTCAAAATTCAGAGGTTGGGGATACCTCATGACTCTTGTTCCTGTCAGGGATTGGAGTTTGGGACTGAGGTATATTGGTAAGGGGAAACCCGACTCTTCAACAAGGCAAGGGACAGGAGTGGGGGTCAAAGGAAAGGGATGGTGGGATGGAGAAGTTTGAAACTCTGATAGGGATAAAGGAAAAATGGAGTTGGGTGAAGGAGCATATTGTGAAAGGAAACCCTGCAACCTCGACAACCTACACATACTTAGTAAATAGAACACGCCTTCCCCCTTCGAAACTTTTGAACCTTATAGGCACATGGGGAACAAAAGGGGGGACATATATGCAAGCTTGGATCAAAGGAGACACAGGGAATCAGAAATAGGCCTTCAATTAATGATATTAAATGTCCACAATCCATAATGCTTATTATTGTTGTTTCTGGATTTGATTGTGTGTGAATTTTTTGCATCAACATTTCCGATCATACTCCATGATCCTTAATCTCTCTAACATCTTGATGATGGATCATGGAGTGATTCAAAACATTGATGCAAAAAATTCATACAATCAAATGCAGAAACATAGATGGAGTTATGCTATGTTTGCATCTCAGAAGTTTATGAGAGTATTTGGGAGAGATAAAACCTAGAGGAGGGATGAAGGTGTAGAAGGTTGCCAGAAGATTTCGTAGGAATTGAATGCAAACTTCAAATGGCTCCTTTTGATTATTTCCTCCAAAAGCATGCTATGGTCATAAAACGGAAGCTAAGGTGTGAGCAGTTCTATAAAGCTAGAGGTGCTAAATTGAGATTGAGAGCGACTTTGGCTTCAGTAGGGGGATAAAGGTACCGGGTTCTTCTTTAAATTCCTCAAGTTAAACATAGTAGATAAAAAAATATAGCAATTGATATTGGACGGGTGTTAGTGGAAGATAATTCTGAAATAAGGAAAGCCTTGTAATCTTTTTATGGTCATTTTTCTCTTCTTGGGATTCTAGGAATAGTATCCACCAAGGAAGAGACATTGTTTCCAAGGTGCTTACTGGTAAACTTGATAGCAAAGATTTTGCTATTCTGGATAACCACATTTCTGTTGATGAGAGAAAGGATGTAATAAGTTTGATTAGTGATGAAAATGATTTTGGTTTTGATGGGTTTCCAGTGGAATTCTACAAAGCAAACAAGGGTTGGATAAGTCATTATTTACTTAAATTATATAATGAGGCAATATCTGCGAGCTCACTATGCAAGACATTATTCCAGGGGTAATCAAGCTGTTACAAAAAGAAGGGAATGCCCCCAAGTAAAGAATTGGATACCTATTACTCCTTTAAATTTTTCATAAAAGATACTTGCTAATGTCTTGGGTAGGAGAGTGAAAAAGTTGTTACCTTTGATTATCTCTCCTGCTCAAATTGGCTTTGTAGGGGGAAGATATATCTTGATAATCTCCTAACTAGTTGGGAGGGGATGAACTAGGCTAAGGTGTCTAAACAGAATGTATGTGTGGGCTTATTGATTTTTGAAAATCTTATGACCATATTGAATGGCACTTCATTCTTCTTGGTTTGAAAGCTTTGGGCTTTGGAGAATCCTTCTGCAGATTTGTGAGTATTATATTTAAGGATGCCTCAGTACAAGTGTGTGTGGATGGGGGAACTTTCCTTTTCCTTCCCTTTGCACAGGTCTATCAGACATTAGTGTCCACTTGCCCCATAATTTAGTATTGCTGCTGAAGCAGTTCAATATTTGTTGAGAGATTGCTTTAGGTCATATTGGTAAAGGGATAGCTTTATGTAATGGTGATTCATTGTTAGGATTGCAATTTGCTCATGATACAACCCTTTTTTCTGAGGTGGATGAAGAAAAGTTTGTTAATCCTAACAGGAGATTGGAAATCTACTGTAATGCCTCTGGTTCAAAGATTGCTGTTCATCAGTTTAATATTCTTATCTTGGAAGAATCCCCCCTATTTAAAAGATGCCAAGAGATATCAGTCTCAAGTTGCAGATGTATCTTAAATAACAAATTCAATATAAGCGTCTTGAGACTGATATCTATTGACATCTTTTAAATAGACACATTTGAGATATCTATGCTAGTTTTAGTGCATTGATAAGTGAAAAAAATAAAGAACAATTTTTAAGCCCATTTCAAATGTAAATAAATAAATAAAATATTCTCAGTTCATTTCAAGTGCAAACAATTAAAAAAACACAAAACTAATAATAAACCTGATTGATTCAGTGTTCAACACACAAAAAAGAAACATGGCTTTGCAGAGTAATTCAAAAAGAAAACCAAAAGAGTGGGAGTGTTAGGACTCAACATGCCTGGCATATATGGTGATGTTTGTCATCCCTTTGGTTGCAAATCCTTTCTTTCCTATCTTTTTTTTTTGTTGTTGTTGCAAATGCAAAATGAAATGGGCTTAGTGTTTAGGGGTTTGATTTAAGTCCTTGGTGGCTCCCTCTCGTAGATTAAGATTTAAGTTTTAACTTTAGAAGTTTTTAATTGTTTTAAATGAGTTGATATCTAATGAGGATGTTGATACCTTCCATCCATTACAAGTTTTCGGACAAGTTATGCACTGTGCAGATGAATGAAATTGGGCACATTGCAGATATATTTATAGGTTTCCAAATATCAACCTATGACATGTGTCACTCTTCTCTCACTTGGGCACACAAACATGGTATCTGGGCAAGTGACCAAAAATTAGATTCAACAGTGTCATGTGTGAGAGACCCCAAAATCAGCTTAAAAATGGTGTCATGGACGAGAGACAACAAATTCTTCCGTTTGAATATACATGATATCATCTCCACTGTGAATATAAAAAAATTAAAATATAGGAAATTGAATGGGTTAATAACACAGTCTTTAATTTTGGTGGGAATTCCAATAGTTAATGTTTGAATTATCACTTGGAAGTTAGAGATGCTTGTGGCGTTTCTAGGTTCTCCTCTTGTGTGGTAATTATCTTGAACATACATGAGAGAAATCTCATTAAAGTACTAACTACAGCATATATGAGAGAGGAAATAAAATAAATAACTGTTCTTGGGAATGTTTTTTGTCAAATAGATGACTTATATTTTTGGTTAAAAATTCCACAAAAAATAAAATCTGCTTATGATTTGATTTTGGAAGCTCTAAGTACTTAAAAAAATAAAAATCATTGGGTTGTTATTACTCCACGTTGATAACTCCAAGTACTTAACAATATAAAACTAGTAGGTTTTGATTATTCTATGTTGATCGTAATTAGGAGAAAAGAGAGTATTATAAAGCATTACATGCACTAGAAGCTTTACCACTCCAAAACAACATATGGGTCAAAGTTCCTTGGTTTAGAAGTTAACATGTTCCTTCTAGTTCTTTGGTACTAACATTGCTTAGAGGTTCTTGTGCACTTTGTGGGTCCCCTTGTATTGCGATTATTACCAATATAGATGAGGAAAAGCTCACTTAAGAAATGACTGCTGGTGGAAATTGGTCATTAAAAAGATGACTTAGATATACATGTTTTAAATTCACCTAAATTTAAATTCTAATTATGATGACTGTAGAAGCTAAAAGTACCTAGCAAGATAAAAGATTAGATTTTAGTTAGATATTTGGGATTTGACATCTCTGGTTTTAGTCTTCGTAAGATGACTTCAATATGTATTCATTAAACCAATGACATTTTGGAGCATGTTTATGCACTTGTTACTATGGGGAATGAACATTGAATACATTCACTGTTTTGGGCTTTTCATCCTCTAGCCTGTTTCACCAATGGCAAAGCTTTTGGAGCATGCCATGCCTTAAGGCTTATAAGTCTCCGTTGTCTCACTATTCTTATCAATGTGGGGTTAACCAATTACAATACACTCATATATCATGTTTAGATAAAATATTTTTCAAGATAACTAAACCAACGTACCAGGACTCACTGGGTAGTTGGCAGACTTGCCAGGTGTTGAGCGAAGCCTAGCCTCTGCACGCTGAAAACCAAAAAAAAAAAAAAAGCAAAAGCAAAAGAAAAAATAACAGACATGTAAAGTGAAGATCTCTGGCTGGTTTCATTGGTTTTCAGTTATTTTATATTCCTCTTCTGATACAGCAGCTTGCACATCATTATTACCTTCTGAAATTAGATTTGTCCACTTCCTTTTGTGTAAAACGACATGTTTAGTATTTCATGAGCCACAATTAAGGCAAACTAATTCGTGTGATTGCTGTTCCTTCAGAATTTTGAGAATATCTTATACTTCTCATCTTGATGCACTTTTCTCAAGTATCCTAGTTTGGTTTTCTCATTTGTTTCTCATTCTGTGCCCTTAAAAATCCATCTTGTGAATTCTGTTAGACAATTTCAGAGGCACAATTCCCATGCTAATGCTATTTAGTCAATGCATTTTCTGTTTACTCCTGCACTTCATTAGTTGCAAGCTCTCTCATTTCTTACAGTAGCAGTTTCCAATCTCAGAAGCCACAAATGTATAAGGAAAAACACTTATTCCATTTTCTATGTTTTCTATTTCATTAAACGTTCCTGTACAACAAAAGATTGAGTTACATAAGCCCCAGTCCAAGCTTTCAAATTTGTATAATTGCTTTGTGAAATGCCTTTGACAGAAGGCCATTTCTGATCCTTTTTCATCTCTGTCATGGTTTGGATCACCATCTCAGACATTACAAATTCAGTTTCTATGCTTTCACAGTTAGTAGTTTCACTTCCTGCGTCCAAATTTGTATTGATTTGAAAGCCTGCATTCATGGTTTCTCAATTTATAAATTATATACATCGGTAACCCACAAACACCACTCTTTTAATCATCTTTGATTTCTAAAAACCTATGGGGATTGATTTCTCAGCACAATTTGTTTTTTATTCCATGGATATCATAATCCATGAGTTCTATACATTTAAAACACTTGAGAATATTTATATATTAATTTTTATGTTTCCTTTAGTGCAAATATGCTTTTATACTCATTTGATCAATGTATTCTTGTTTATGTGATCAAGTAGCTTG